>BTHS01000003.1:86072996-86672996 GCA_036184385.1 Tokudaia muenninki
TTAAAGTTGAAACAATGACCCATATCATACTAGATCATTGCAAGGATTACAGATAATAGTTATAAAACATCTGAAGTAGTGCATAGCACACAAGGATACAGCACATTATTGTTTATTAGGGACAGCCCTTGTCGATAGCAATGTAAGTACTAGAGCAAGAAACTGTCATGGACACATCAGCAGCAGTTCCTAGCAGTGTCTCTAGGCTTTTGCAAATCAACTGTTAAAACGAGTTTGAAGAGCAAACAGCCTTGTAAAACAGAAAGGATGAAGTTAAGATGTTTGCCTCTATAAAGACATTAGGCCTAAACAAACCCTGCGTTTCATCCTAGATGTATCTGTTTAGATTCTAACTTTAAGAAAGTACACACACTCTCACACACACCACACACACACACAGGCATAGGTGCAGTAGCTGGTAATCTGCAGCTATATCTAAGGTGAGAGTTTTATCGTTTGGGGGTTCTCTCCAACAATGCTCGGATATTATGCTATGACATACAGGTATCATCAACTCTCTGTACCTGTGGATATTGAAGCTTAAGAAATCATGCAAAATAACTCTCTGGTGTCATTTTGACTGAGAGTAAAAGATGATATCCTGTCTCTTTTGTTACTATGTGGCTATAAATAGTGTCAGAATAATTTCCTAGTTTACCAGAGAAGTAAATCTTAGGTTCTCTGCAACATTTGGCTTAATTGAACACATCTGGCTCCTGAAAAACAGATAATCGTAATCATTAGGTGTTGTTGTTGGAATTAGAATAACAAGAGTATACATATTATCTAGAATGAATATAATAGTTAGACAGATAAATAGATTTCCATCATACAGTGATACTAAGCATACTTGACTTACAAAAGTAGTTGTGATAGGGATAGAAAAATAGCCCAGTTGCCGGAGTGCTTACTGATCTTGTAGGTTATTGTTCGTAGCACCCACATCAGGCAGTTCACATTGCTTGTATCTTTAAGTCCAGAAGATCAAACACCATGCTCTGACCTATGCTGCTACTTTTAGTTGAATTCACATACCCTTAAACAAATAATTATTATTAAAATCTAAAGAAAGTAAAATCTTTGGAAAATAATTCTTGTTATATAGGCAGTGATGTTACTGCCAACTTAAACATGTAGTTGAAAATAGGCATGAGAAAACACTGAGAGAAGAAAACAGTATTTGGAAGCATTGTCAGGGTCAGGTAGGAAACCAGCCTCAGAATCCATCTAGGGGAAAAAAAAAAAAAAAAAAAAAAAAAAAAACAGAAAATTTGGAGAAAGTGCAATGTGTCCTGCTGGTTTGCAGATCGTGCAATGAAGAAAGGAAAGTGTGATATCATGGGGGTTGCTGAAAGAAGGTTCCAGAAAAGCTATCAGTCATCCCAGGGATATAGCTGAAGTAGGCATTTCATTCTGGAAGCCCCTGGGTAAAGATACATAGGAAGCAATGGGCCTCAGTGCATTTCTATTCTATGTTCCTTGATCTTTAGCCAAGCTTCACTCCTCAGATGCAGCTCTTGTGCTATCCTCTTTACAGTGCTGACCTCCCAACCTTCCTTCTGGTCTCATCATCTTCATGATCACTATCATTGACACAGCCACTTCATTATCACCATCACCACCATCTTTGTGGCTTTTCCCGGACTGTCCTATATGTTGCATTCCTCTGTTCTTTGGCTTCCCCATTGCTGCCAAAATGTCCTAGGTAAATGCAAATATCTGAGTTAAAATCCATTTCTGCGATTTGATCAACTTTACAATGAAGATGGACCATTTTTATTTGCTCAGCTGATGCATCATGTGCTGGATTGTTTTTGACTTTACCGTTTCCTGGACCCTTCCCAGAACTGGTGCTCCCTCTGTATTATACATGGTGACCCTTGGAATGTGCCCTGCTCTTGTGCTATTTATCCTAGGGATTCAAGAACAAATGTTTATTTGTCTCATACCAAAGAAAGAATTCCTCTCAGTCTTGTCTTAAGGAACCAATAAGTTTTCTGGGGTTAATTATAGAAGCATAGTTGAAACATGTCTTCAATACTACAGTTTTATGCTCAATCTGCAGGCAATTTCACAAAGGTAAGAAGTCTTCTTAATTCTTTAATTCCTTCCTATATTCATAGACTTGAAGAGAGACCCGGAGAAGCTTTTAAGTTCCAGGAGCTTGGAAAACATGATTTCTTTTTCTTTTTCTTTTTCTTTTTCTTTTTCTTTCTTTTCTTTTCTTTTCTTTTTTTTCTTTTCTTTTCTTTTTCTTTCTTATATATGTACTTCTTAGGCCTTATGTGTTTCCTTTACTTCCTGACTCCTACATGTTTTCTTCTTTTTATCAGGAAGGAGAGCTATGAAAGTGCCTGAATTCCACTTTCTTTTCAGGCCTAGGTTGTCAACACTATGCTGTACAGAGCCTGTATTTTTTTTCTCATGTGTTCCATAATCTCTGGTTTCTTATACCTTTCACTCCCTGGTGAGTTCTCTGAAAGTAAGTGTCATGCCAGTTTCTATGTACTGTATTTCCTTTTTGTTGAAGACTTCTTAATCTCAGGCATTGAAAAAGAGTAGTTATTTGGATTATCCTGGTGAAATTATGGATATGAATTGGATTTATACAAGGGAAAAAAATCAGAGGCTGAGAAAACCAGACAGAATTCTAAAATGTATCCAAAGGAAAGAGACTAAAAAAATCTTCATTCCCCACATTTAAAGATGTTAAAATAAGGTCTGAATATTGCTTAGTTAGTACAACTTTACAAACATGAGGCGTCTATTTCAGTTTCTAGAACATACATTAATTAATTTTGGATATGGTGGATGTAAGGTGAAAAGACCATGACCCTGACTTGACCCAAAGCTTGAGACTGAGGCCCAACGAAAAACAAAACAAGCAAAAACAAAAACAAAAACAAAACTACTTTGTCCATGGCTTGACCCTGACTCTGATACTCAGATCTTTCTTCTCTTGTGATTCAGTCTTTACGATCCAACAATGTTACTTATCAAGCAATGCATTTTCCTTCTAAAATATTTGACAATGCTCCAAAAACCTTACAAAAAGCCTGCCCTTCTGTTCATTCTTCCCTTGTTTCTCTTCCTTTTCAAAGGCAAGTATCATTCTGTTCTACTCTCCATTAAATGTCTTGTGCAACTTCATTGCCGAGTATGACTTTGTGTTACTCTTTGCTTCTTTTTTTTTATTAGATATTTGCTTTATTTACATTTTAAATGTTATTCCATTTCCTCATTACCCCTCTGAAAACTCCCTTTCCAATCATCCCTCCCCCTGCTTAACACCTCCCATCCCAATTTCCTGAAAGGGCATTCCCCTACACTGGGGCATCAATCCTTCACAGGACCAATGGCATCTCCTCTCACTGATGTATGAAAGGCCATCCACTGCTACATATGTAGCTGCAGACATGGGTACCTCCATGTGTACTCTGGTTGGAGGTTTAGTCCCTGGGAGCTCTGGCTGTATTGGTTGGTACATATTATTGTTCCTCTGATGGGGCTGCAAACCTTTTCAGCTCCATGGGTCCTTTCTCTAGCTTCTCCATTGGGGACCTTATGCTCAGTCCATTGGTTGGCTGTGAGTCATGGGTAATTGATTCCCCTCCTAAGAAGGACCAAATTATCCACACTTTGTTCTTTCTTCTTCTAGAGCTTCATGTGGTCTGTGAATTATATCTTGGGTTTTCTTAGCTTTTGGGCTCATATCTGCTTATCAGCAAGTGCTGTTCTTTTGTGACTGGGTTACCTCACTCAAGATGATATTTTCTATTTCCATCCATTTGCCTAAAATTTTAGGAAATCACTGTTTTTAATAGCTGAGTAGTACTCCATTGTGTAAATGTACCACATTTTCTGTATCCACTCCTCTGTTGAGGGACACCTGTGTTCTTGACAGCTTCTTAGTATTATAAATAAGTCTGCTATGCACATAGTAGAGTTTGTGTCATTATTACATGTTACAGCATCTTCTGGGTATATGTCCAGTATTGGTAGAGCTGGGGCTTAGGTAGTACTATGTGCAATTTTCTGAGGAACTGCCAAACTGATTTCCAGAATGGTTTTACCAGAGTGCAACCCCACCAGCAATGGAGGAATGTTCCTCTTTCTCCACATCCTTTCCAGCATCTACTGTGCCCTCAGTTTTTGATATTAGCCATTCTGATTGATGTGAGGCTGTTTTGATTTGCATTTCCCTGATGATTAAAGATGTTGAACGTTTCCTTAGGTGTATCTCAGCCACCTGGAATTCCTCAGTTGAGAATTCTTTGTTTAACTCTGTACACCAATTTTTAATAGGGTTATTTGTTTCTCTGGATTCTAACTTCTTGAGTTATCTTTATATAAAAGATATTAGCCCTCTGTCAGTTGTAGGATTGGTAAAGAGCTTTTCCTAATCTGCTGCTTGCCATATTGTCCTAATGACAGTGTCCTTTGGATTGCAGAAACTTTGAAATTTTATGAGGTCCAATTTGTCAATTATTGGTCTTAGAACATACACCATTGGTGTTCTTTTCAAGAAATTTTCCCCTGTGCCCATGTGATCGAGTTTCTTCTCCACAATCTCTTCTATTAGATTCAGTGCATCTGGTTTTATGTGTAGGTCTTTGATCCACTTGGGCTTGAGCTTTGTACAGGACATAAGAATGGATCGATTTGTATTCTTCTACATGGTGACTGCCAGTTGAATTAGCTCCATTTGTTGAAAATGCTGTCATTTTTCCACCAGATAGTTTTAGCTCTTTTCCCAAAAATCAAGTGACCATAGGTGTGTGGGTTCATTTCTAGGTCTTCAATTCTATTCCATTGATCTACTTCCCTCTCTTTTGACCAAGACCATGCAGTTTTTATAATTATTGCTCTGTAGTACAGCTTGAGTTCAATCTGTAGATTGCTTGAGGCAAGATGGCCATTTTTACTATATTAACCCTGAAGATCCAAGAGCATGGGAGATTTTTCCATATTCTGAAATCTTCTTCAATTTCTTTCTTCAGAGACGTGAAGTTCTTGTCACACAGATCTTTCACTTGGTTGGTTAGACTCACGCCAATATATTTTATATTATTTGTGACTATTGTTAAGGGCATTGTTTCCCTAATTTCTTTCTCAGCCTCTCTATCCTTTGAGTACAATAAAGCTACTGATTTGTTTGAGTTAATTTTATATCCAGCCACTTAGCTGAAGTTGTTTATTAGATATAGGAATTCTCTGGTGGAATTTTTGGGGTCACTTAAGTATACTATCATATCATCTGCAAACAGTGATAGTTTGATTTCTTCCTTTCCCATTTGTATCCATTTGACCTCCTTTTGTTTTCTAATTGCTCTGGTTAGGATTTTGAGTACTATATTGAACAGATAGGGAGAGAGTGGACAGTCTTGTCTAGTCCCTGATTTTAGTGGGATTGCTTCAAGTTTCTCTCCATTTAATTTGATGTTGGCTATTGGTTTGCTCTATATTGCTTTTACTATGGTTAGGTATGGGCCTTGTATTCCTGAACTTTGGAAGACTTATCATGAAAGGGTGTTGTATTATGTCAATTTCTTTCTCAACCTCTAATGAAATGATCCTGTGGGTTTTTTTTTTTTTTTTTTGAGTTTGTTTATGTAGTGGATTACATTACTGGATTTCTGTATAATGATCCATCCCTTTATTCATGGGATGATGTCTTCTTGATCATGGTGAATGATTGTTTTGAGGTGTTCTTGGATTTGGATGGCAAGAATTTTGACTATTTTTGCATCAATATTCATTAGGGAAATTGGTCTAAAGTTTTCTTTCTTTGTTGGATTTTTGTTCGGTTTAGATATCAGAGTAATTGTGGCTTAATAGAACAAATTAGGTAGTGTCTCCTTTGCTTCTGTGTTGTGGAATAGGTTGAAGAGTATTGGTATTAGGTCTTCTTTGAAGGTCTGATAGAACTCTACATTAAACCATTATGGTGCTGAGTTTTTTTTTTGTTTTTTTGTTTTTTTTTTTGGTTGGGAGACTTAATGACTGCTTCTATTTCTATCCCAGGGGTTATGGGATTGTTTAGATAATTTATCTGATCCTGATTTAACTTTTGTACATTTTATTTTTCTAGAAAATTATCAATTTCATCTAGACTTTCCAGCATTGTTAAGTATAAGCTTTTATAACTAATATCTGATAATTTTTTTGGATTTCCTCAGTATCTGTTGCTATGTCTCCCCTTTCCTTTCTGATTTTGTTGATTTGAATACTGTCTCTGTGCCCTTTGCTTAATTTCACTAAGGGTTTATCTATCCTGTTGTTTTTTTCAAAGAAACAGATCCTGGTTTGGTTGATTTTTTGTATAGTTATTTTTGTTTCTACATATTTGATTTCAGCCCTGAGTATGATGATTTCCTGCCATCTACTCCTCCTGAGTGAATTAGCATTTTTCTGCTCCAGAGCTTTCATGTGTGCTCTCAAGCTGCTATTATATGTTCTTCCCACTTTCTTTTTGGAGGCATTCAGTGCTATGAGGTTTCCTCTTAGCACGGTTTTCATTGTGTCCCATAAGTTTCAGTATGTTTTGCCTTCATTTTCATTAAATTCCAAAAAGTTTTTAATTTCTTTCTTTATTTCTTCCTTGATCAAGTTATCATTGAGTAGAATGTTCAGTTTCCATGTGTATGTGGAATTTCTCTTCTTTTTGTTATTTTTGAAGACCAGCCTTAGTCTGTGGTGATCTGATAGGGTGCATCAGATTATTTCAATCTTCTTGTATCTGTTGTGACTGAGTATATGGTCAGTTTTGGAGAAGGTACTGTGTGGTGCTGAGAAGAGGTAATTTTTTGTTTGTTTGTTTGTTTTAGGATGAAATGTTCTATAGATATCTGTTAAAACCAATTGGTTCATCAAAAGAAAAATATACCAAGATGAACTCTAAATTCTGAACTTCAATTCTCCAAATTCAAGGGCACCCACTTCTGTTAGTTTCACTGTGTCTCTGTGTAGTTTCTTTTTCCATTATGTGTCCATTGATGATATTGGGGAGTTGAAGTCTTCCACTATTCCTGTGTGAGATGCAATATGTGCTTTAAGCATTAATAAATTTTCTTTTATGAATGTGGGTGCCCTAGTATTTGGAGTATTGGTGTTCAGAATTGAGAGTTCATCTTGGTATTTTTTTTTGAAGTGTATGAAGTTTTCTTCCTTATATTTTTGATAAATTTAGGTTGAAAATCGATTTTATTCGATAGTGGAATGACTACACCAGCTTTTTTCTTGGGAACATTTGCTTGGAAAATCGTTTTCCAGTTTTTTACTCAGAGGTTGTGTCTTTCTTTGTGCCTGAGGTGAATTTGCTGTGTGCAGCAAAATGTTTGGTCCTGCTTATATATTCAATCTGTTAGTCTATGTCTTTTTATTAGAGAATTGAGTCTGTTGATATTAAGAGATATTAAGGAAAAGTGATTGTTGCTTCATGTTGATTTTGTTAGTAGAGGTGGAGTTATGTTTATATGGTTCCCCTCTTTTTGGTTTGATAACAGATTATTTTCTTGGTTTTTTTTTTTTTTTAGGTTGTAGTTTCCTTTTTTGTTGGTGCTTTCCATTCACTATCCTTTGTAGGGCTGGATATGTGGAAAGATACTATGTTAATTTATTTTTGTCATGGAATATCTTGGTTTCTCCATTTATGGTGATTGAGGGGTTTGCTCAGTATAGTAGCCTGGGTTGGCATTTGTGTTTCCTTTGAGTCTGTATGACATCTGCCCAGGATCTTCTAGCTTTAATTGTCTCTGGTAAGAAGTCTGGTAAAATTCTCATAGGTCTGCCTTTTTATGTTATTTGACCTTTTCCCCTTACTGCTTTTAATATTCTTTCTTTCTTTAGTGAATTTGGTGTTTTGATTATTATGTGACAGGAGGAATTTCTTTTCTGGTTCAAACTATTTGGAATTCTGTGGGCTTTTTTATGCTCATGGGCATCTCCTTCTTTATGTTAGGGAAGTTTTATTCTTTCATTTTGTTGTTGACATTTACTGGCCCTTTAAGCTGGAAATCTTTTCTCTCTTTTATACCTATAATCAGTAAGTTTGGTCTTCCCATTGTATTCTGGATTTTCTGGATTTTTTGGGTTAGGAGCTTTGTGCATTTTTCATTTTCTTTGACTCTTCTGTCAATATTTTCTATGGTTTCTTCTGCACCTGAAATTCTCTCTTTCATCTCTTGCATTCTTTGTTGACACTTGTGTCTATGACTATTGACTTCTTTCCTATGTCTTCTATTTTCTAAGTTGTTTCCCTCTGTGATATCTTCATTGTTTCTATTTTCATTTTTTGATCCTGGATTTTTTTTTTCAGTCTTTTACCTGTTTGTTAGTGTTTTCCTGTAACTCTTTAAGGGAGTTATTTATGTTCTCCTTGAAGTCCTCTATCAGCATTATGAGCTGTGATTTTAAATCAAAGTCTTGCTTTTCTGTTATGTTGTGGTATCCAGAACTTGCTCTTGTGGAAGAACTGGGTTGGTATGATTGTATGTCGCCTTGGTTTCTGTTGGTAATGTTCTTGTGTTTGCTTTTCGCCATCTGACTATCTCTGGTGATATTTGTTCCTGTTGTCTCTGGTTGGAGCTTTATCCTTTTATGGGCATGAAAACCTGTCTTAGCACTCCTGAGGGACCAGCTTTACCTTGGCACAGAGGGCTGTGTCTCAGTCCAGCAACTGGGTGCATACTGATCTCAGAAGTACCCTGTTCCAGCTGCTTTGCCCCTCCTTTGCTCTCTGTGTTCCTTGCCATACCAGCCTTGGAAAGTCACTGGAGAGAAAATGATGATCTCACCTCCAAACCTACGAGTCATAGCACTCCCTGGAGACCAGTTCTCCCCTAGCAGGACTGGTGCACAGGTTGTAAAGCAGCCCAGCTCCTGGGTTCAAATGGACCCTGGAAGAACCCTGTCCCAGCTGCTCTGCCACTCCTCTGCTCCCTGTACTCCTGGTCAACTGTTCTTTGCTTCTTGACTGCCAACGTATCTTGGTGCCAGAAATGATTAAATTAATTTAATAATAACGTGAAAGGCTTATGAGCCCATATCCACAAATGATAAGCAGGGTGTGGGGGGGGGGTAAGATCTAGAGTTATAGATAGCACAGTTAGTAGAATACCGAAGTCACTAAAATTTCCCATTGTTAACATTCCATTAGCATTATAAATAAAGAATTTGAGCTGCGAGATATCTTTATAGCCATTCTTTAAGGGGAGGTGCTGACACTATGTCTCGTTTCCCAATTGGTTCTTGATTTTGTCAGTAAATAATTCTGGGAACCAATGGCTGGTTGGAAGGTACAGGTGAGATTTCTGGGTCTCAGTAGGAAAAAAAGATGCAAGGAAAAGGAGGGCTTTTCTGCTATACTTTGGAATGTGCAGCACACAGCAATCATGTAAGATCTCAAGGAAGCTAGGGCCTGTAGCCTCCACTATGGGTGGATGGACAAGGAAGTTGGTGGTGGTGGGGGGGGGCTAGCTGATAGAAGCCACTAAGTCTAAGGTAAGAAGAGAAACGTAGATAGTAATTGATGATGGCATGCCTTTCCAGGTAGTAGAGTCTGTGCCCAGCAATTTTGCCCAACCAGCAAGTTCTAAAATAATAAAGCTGTCGGTATGTTCTTTATCTACAGATTCTAGGGTCTTGGGAGTAGGATGGTATATCAACCTCTCTAGGAGTGACGGGAGGTAGGAAAGAGAATACAGGTCAATGCTGGCAATGCCCATCCTGAGTATAAGCAAGGAGAAAAAAAGGGAGTGGGAATGGGCTGATAGAGTGGTCACAGCTCCCAGGCTAAGGCTGAATTGTTCTTATAAAACTACATGCAACAGATGGTGTCTACATGGTAGTCGAGAAACCAGTATTAATTTAGGAATTCTAGGATTGATCAAAATCTGGGACACAGTTCTAGAAAGATATGAAAATTCATTTCTCAGCAAGAGGATTTTCCAATTTTGTTGAGCATAAGTTTTTGTAGTAGGATGCGATGATTTTTTGAATTTTCACAATTTCTGTTGTTATGTCTCCCTTTTCATTTCTGATCTTATTAATTTGGATACTTTCTCTGTGCCCTCTGGTTAGTCTGGCTAAGGGTTTGTATATCTTGTTGATGTTCTCAAAGAACCAGCTCCTGTTTTTGCTTATTCTTTACATAGATGTTTTTGTTTCTAGTAGATTGCTTTCAGCACACAGTTTAATGATTTCCTACTTTTTACTTCCCTTGGGTGGATTAGCTTCTTTCTGTTCTAGAGCTTTCAGGTGTGCTGTTAAACTCCTAGTGTATGCTCTCTCCAGCTTCTTTTTGGAAGTACTCAGAGCTATGAGTTTTCCACTTATGACTGCTTTCATTGTGTTCCATAAGTTTGTGGATGTTGTACCTTCATTTTCACTGTATCGCAAAAAAATCTTTGACTTTTTTTCCTATTTCTTCCTTTACTAAGGTATAATTGAGTAGAGCATTGTTCAGTTTACATGTGTATGTGTTCTTTCTGTTGCCTTTGTTTCTATTGAAGATCAGCTTTTGTCCATGGTGATCTGATAGGATGTGTGGGATTATTTCAATCTTCTTATATCTGTTTAGGTCTGTTTTGTGACCATATGGTCAATTTTGGAGAAGGTACCATGAGGTGCTGTGAAGAAGGTATATTCTTTTGGTTTAGAAAAAAATGTTCTACAGATATCTGTTAAATCCATTTGGTTCATAACTTCTGTTAGTTTCACTGTTTCTGTTTAGTTTCTGATTCCATAATCTATCTATTGATGAGAGTGGGATGTTGAAAGCTCCTACTATTATTGTGTGAGGTACAATGTGTGCTTTGAGCATTAGTAAAGTTTATTTATGAAAATGGGTACCCTCAAATTTGGAGCATAGTTGTTCAGAATTGAGAGTACATCTTGATAGATATTTTTTTTGATGAGTATGTAGTGTCCTTCTTTATCTTTTTCGATAACTTTATGTTAAGAGTTGATTTTATTTGATATTAGAATAGCTACTCCAGCTTGTTTCTTGTGACCATTTGCTTGGAAAATTTTTTTCTAGCCTTTTATTCTGAGGTAGTGTCTGTCTTTGTCACTGAGGTGGGTTTCCTGTTTGTAGCCCTGTTTTTGTTTCCAGTCTGTTAGTCTATGTCTTTTTATTGGGGAAATTGAGTCCATTGATATTAAAAGATATTAAGAAAAGTTATTGTTGCTTCCTGTTATTTTTGTTGTTAGAAGTGGAATTATGTTCAAGAAGATGGAAGGAGAGGCCCCGGTCCTGGAAAGACTGGATGTAGGGAAATGCCAGGACAAAGAAGCGAGAGAGGGTTGAATAGGGAAAAGAGGGAGGGAAGGGGGCTTATGGGACTTTTGGGGAGGGAGGAAATGGGAAAGGGGAAATGATTTGGAATGTAAATAAAAAAACTTAGAAAATAAAAAAAAGAAAGAAAAGAGATTGTTGCTTCCTGTTATTTTTGTTGTTAGTAGTGGAATTATGTTTATGAGGGTATCTTCTTTTTGTTTTGTTAAAGGAAGATTAATTTCTTGCCTTTTATAGAGTATAGCTTCCATCCTTGTGTTGGAATTTTCCATATTTTATCCTATAAAGTGCTGGATTTGTGGATACATATTGTGTAAATATGTTTTTGTTACAGAATACCTTTGTTTCTCCATCTAGAGTAACTGAAATTTTCGCTGGGTATAGTAGACTGAACTGGCATTTGTGTTCTCATAGGGATTGCATGGAATGTGCCCAAAATCTTCTGGTTTTTATATTCTCTGGTGAGATGTCTGGTGTAATTCTGATAGGTCTGCCTTTATATGTTACTTCACCTTTTTCCCTTATTGTTTTTAATAATCTTTCTTTGTTTTGTGCATTTGGTGTTTTGATAATTATGTGAGGGGAGGAATTTCTTTTTGGAGTTCTGTAGGATTCTTGTATGTTCCTTGGCATCTTTTCTTTTAAGTTAGAAACAATTTCTTCTATAATTTTGTTGAAGATATTTACTGGCCTTTTGGTTGGTAATCTTCACTCTCTTCTATGCCTGTTATTCTTAGTTTTGGTCTTCTCATTGTGTCCTGGATTTCCTGGATGTTTTGGGTTAGGAGTTTTTGGCATTTTGCATTTTCTCTGACTGTTGTGTTAATGTTTTCTATGGTATCTTCTGCACCTGCGATTCTCTCTTCTTTCTCTTTTATTCTGTTGGTGATGCTTGCATCTATAACTCCTGATATCTTTCCTAGGCTTTCTATATCCAGTGTTGTCTCCCTTTGGAATTTCTTTATCGTTTCTACTTCCATTTATTTATTTATTTTTTTTTTTTTTGTAATTTCTTCACCTGTTTTGTTGTATTTTCCTGTAATTCTTTAAGGTATTTTTGTGTTGCCACTTTAAGGGTTTCTACCTGTTTACCTGTGTTCTTCTGAAATTTTTTAAGGGAGTTATTTATGTCCTTCTTAAAGTCCTCTATCAGCATCATGAGCTGTGATTTTAAATCCAAATCTGTTTTTTTCATGTGTGTTGTGGTATCCAGGAATTGTTGTGGTGAGAGTACTGAGTTCTGTTGTTGCCAAGTACCCTTGGTTTCTGTTGATAATGTTCTTTTGCTTTCCTCTCACCACCTGCTTATCTCTACTGTTAGTTGTTCTTGCTCTCTCTGGCTGGAGATTGAACTTCCTATTGGCCTGTAAGCCTGTATCAGCACTCCTGGGGGACCAGCTCTCTTCTGGCAGGACCTGTGTACAGAGTCCTGTGAAATAGCCCCATTTCTTGTGTGCAGATGATGAATGAAAGTTCCCAGCTACTCCACTGATTCTGTGCCCTTTGTATTTCTGGTAGGTCACACTTTGGACAGTTACTGGAGAAAATGTAGATATCTTACCTCTGGGTTTGGAAGTGAGACCAGCTCTCTCCTGATGGAACCTGTGTACAGAATGGTAGAAATCTTTATAATTGATGCAAAATTGAAGTTATAATTTTTTACTATATTATAGAATTTATTTTTGTATGGATTTAAAGTGTTCATTGGTAGGAATTTCTTATATTGGTACAAAATTTATAAGTAATATGTTTACTCTATGATAGCCATTGTGCCTAGTCAACTCATTCAAGAATACACATCTTTGACCTAGTCATTCTATGCCTGCTATTACAGATTGTTTTCAGGTAATTGAGTGATATGAGTTAAGGGCCAGATAGCAAACTCATGGTGCTGAGTTCAGTATAAAAGAGTATTTTTTTGAAATATTTAAATTAGAAATGGCTATCAGTAGTCAAAGTTTAAGAGTTAAGACTCATATATATATATATATATATATATATATATATATATATATGAGTGTGTGTATTAGTCAGGATTCTCTAGAGTCACAGAATGTATGAGTAGTCTCTATATAGTTAAGGAATTTGTGGATGACTTACAGCTTATAGTCCAACTCCCCAACAATAGTCAGTAGTATTTGTGGATGGAAGTCCAAGGATCTAGCAGTTGCTCAGTCCCACGAGGAAGGCCAGGAAAGGCCAGAGTGATAATCTTCCTTCTTCCAATGTCCTTATATAGTTCTCCAGCAGAGGGTGTGGCCCAGATTATAGGCATGTGCCTTTAATCCCAGATGATCTTGAACTCAGAGATCTCCTAATCTTAATCTTCTGGAATTCATAGTCACTATGCTTCAATACCTCCATGCCAAGATCCAGGTCAGAAACTTGTATCTCTGAGCCTCCAGATTAGGATTATAGATGAGCCTTCCAATTCTTGATTAGTTCTTTCCAGATTTAGTCAAGTTGACAACCAGTAATAGCCACTACAATATACATGTATATATATATATAAAATTGTTCTTTTTTTCAAAAATGTCAGAAACCGACAGAATGTGGCACTTTATGTTATTTGACAAAGAGGCTTACCTGCTACTGAAAGTACCTCCTTCTTGGTTTGAAGAAGATATTGAGCATTTTCCCCTCCATGCATGGTTGTTTACCGTGTCATGGTAGCCACTGGACAGATATTGCCCATTTCATCTGCAAACAATACTGTCCAGGAAAAGACACATTTTGCAGAATAGTCAACTGTTAGTTTTCCAAAGACAGGGTCAACAATCCTTCAAATAACTCTGCTTTAAGTCTGTCAGACAGATCACCCTTGGCCAGAAGGCTGAACACAAATGTTCCAAGATTTTGAGAAATGTGTGACTTTCCAAGTAATCAACTGTCTCTACAAATTGGTTAAATTTCAGACACTATGTTGTGCGCTTCCTATATTTTCAGGAAATATTTAAGTTGTTCTCAGATTTGTTATGGGGTTGAAGACTGGTTTTAGTCTCATAATCAAACTCACATTCTTTAACAGTGAGAGAATGAATTTATAGAGTGGATGACAGTTTTCTCAGGAGGCATTATAGCTAGTATCTATATGAAATCCAGGGATAAAAATCATAATTCTTTCAGTTAGAAAATATGGTAGAGTACTTTGTCTCATTGACAAATTGATGGACTGTATGTCATTTTTACTTCATAATGTGCAATTTACTTAATTGTTATGTCAATCTATATCTGGGAGAAGAGCTATTTTTTAATAGGACAGAAAATGTGATGTGTAAGGGAAGATGCTGATACTAGGTCTAGTTCCCCAATTTGTTCTTGATTTTGTCAATAGAGAAGGCTGGAATCCAATTGCTGGGTGTAAGGTACAGGAGACACTTCAGGGACTCAGGATGAAAAAGGCAGATGCAGGGAAAATGAACAGAGCTTTTCTCTCATGCTTTGGAATGAGAAGCACACAGCAATCCTGTAAGATATTGGTGCAGCCAGGACCTGTGACTCCACTGCAGAGGGGTTGCCTAAGATGTCTGGCAGGGGTTAATTGGGGCAAGCCATTAAGCTTAGGGAGGAAGGAGAGACAGAGAGAGCAAATTGTAAAGGGCACACAATTCCAGGTGGGAGGTATTTGCAACTAGAAATCTGTTGGCAGGCAAGTTCTAAAGTAATAAAGCTCTCAATATTGTTTTATCTACAGATCTAAGGCAGGTAGATAAGAGAAGGTGGGTCAGTGCTGATGCCACCAATCCAGATAAGCTGGTTGAGAAAAAACGGGAACAAGGGGTGGATAGTAGCATGGTCACAGCTCCCAGGCAAAGGCAGTAGTGTGATTTTGAAACTACTTGCAACACTATTCAATCCTTTATGTAGCATCATTTCATAGGAAATGTGTGGTTTGATCTCCAAACTGTTATGGGCTCCCTCTGGTTGAAGTCAGGACTTAAATACAAGAAGAGAAACACAAAGTATGGCCTTGCAACTGTCATTCATAGAGCATGCAGTCTTTGATAACCGATTTTCTCCCATAACGTCTTTTGGGGGAACTCAGAGCTATGAGGGCTCATATTTATCTTGACTTTGAAAGAGGTAGTTTGCAATCACTGTCATTGACAAAGGTTTTTACTGATTATTAACCATTAGATTATGTGTCACTGTTCATTAAGATACTGTCTCATCCCTGTATTTCTAAATAGGCTTGGGTGTATTATAACATTGGGACTTTGGTAGAAATTTTCTTCCAAAGTTTACAGTTTTTCTTCTCCTATTATCCTGGTAGAAAAACGTGAAGTAATTTGCCCCAAAAGTATAATCAGTTGAATGCAAAAAGAAAATGAAATGCAAGGTATGAATCCCAGTTTTGGAAATATCTCCCATCGCCAGTACCCACTCCTCCCACATTCCTATTTGTAAATAATCCAGCTATGTAGCTGCTTTCCTAAATATATTACCTCAGAGCTTTTGTTACATTAATTGTATATAAATTATAATGCCTCTTAGCAGGCTTTCACCCTATAATTGCTTGGATTAAATACAGACAGAAGAAGAGAAATTACATCTGTTGTGATCATAAAAGAGAAAGAAGTTTTAGAGAATAGGGTATATAGCATCCGTTCCACTGAGGGACCAGACACACATCAGCATAGTATAGATTAGAGTTTATTCATGGCAGAGGATGGGAGTTAATGGGGTAGTGGAGGTAGAAAATGGCAGAGAGAGAGGGAGAGAGTAAAGAAGCAGAGGTCAGCCATAATCACATGGAGAGAGGGGAGAGGGGAGGAGAGCCCAAGAGGGACAAGAGAGAGACAATAAGCAAGAGCAGCAAGAGAGAAGTAAGAGAGAGAAGCAAGAGTAAGAGAAAGAGGAGGGTCAACCAGACCCTTTTATAGTGGGCTAGACCTACCTGGTTGTTGCTAGGTAACTGTGGGGAGGGGCATACCTGGCTGTTTCCAGGTAATTGTAGGGTTGAGCTTAGACAGAACCCTAACAACATCCACTTTGAAAACACTATTTTCCCCCTTGTTTAATTTTTTTTATTGTGTAAAGGTTTATTTTCTCTTAAATTTTTATTTATGTTTATGTAATGCCAGAGTGGGATATGTATAATTTTCTGTGAGGGCCAGAGAGCTTTGGACACCCTCTAACTGAAGTGTCAGGCAAATTTAAGCTGGTTGATGTGTGTTCTGGTAACTGAACCTGGGTCCTCTGAAAAAAGTTTTCTGTCATTCTTTAGACCTCTTATTGAGACAAGATCTTTTACTGTCTGGGAGCTTAAGAAGTAGGCCAGACTGGTTTACTAGCAAGCTCTCAGGAATCCTCATAGCTTGTCCCTCACCTCATTATATGCTTGGCTGCTTTCATTTCTGCTGAGATTGTGTTATGTTAATTTTATGGAAAGTTTTTGGTTTCTGTCCTGTAATTGCTTTAATTTGAATATACACAGTAAAGGGGAGATTATTGGTAATTTAAAAAGAAAATCTTTCCCCTTTAATATCTCTGGGATTGCAAGCATGTACCCCTGTGCCGACCTTTTTGTTTGGACTCTGAGAAAAAAATCAAGTTTTCATGCTTAGCGTGTATGTATTTTGCTGACAGAGTTAATTTCCAGCCCCCACTTAACTGCCTCAACTTTTCTAAATCTATTCTTATTTCTAGGGCTTATTAGACTTCCCAGAAAAAGTGCTGTTATTACATTTCCAGAAAAAGCGCTGTTGCTGATCACTGTGCACCCAGACATTCATTATACCTTTGTTGGAAATGATAGCACTGGGACAGAGCTTCTCAGATGTGGTCATTTAGCTAGTGGAAGGCCCCTTGGTGACGTTCCAGTCCTGCTGGGAGCCAGAGATTGGTGGAGAGTGAATTATACATGCAATAGCCCTTGACTACAGTAAGAATTCTTCTGAATACCCACTTGTGTTTCTTCAATAATCTTGAGAAAGATTTCTTCAGCAATGCCCTATGTCCCCTTGGCCACAGTAAGATGGGTGTGAGTGTGGAGGCTGCACTTTAATATATAAGATTGAGAGAAATTGGAAGATACCCTAAAAGTTTGACCACAGCCCTTACATGCACATGTGTTGCTCCCCACCCATCCCAAAGCTAGGCATAACTCCACTTGCCTGGAAACTCAGTGCTTAAAATGTTAGAGACCAACAGATCCCTGAGGCTTGCTATCCAGCCAGCTTAGTCAGATAGGTGAGTAAAAGTAAGAGACCCTCTCTCAAAACCAAGGTACAGTTAAACAGAGAAGTATCCTACTTTATATAGAAGTCTTTCTGTGGCACATGAACATGCACACAAATAGACACACACACAAACACACACACACTTGAGTGAGGGACACACACATATAATGACATAGAAGAAAACATACACACAGACACACACACACACATCAAAAGGAACTGGTCACAATGCACAGTAATTTACTGTAGGTCTCTGGTACTCATCAAACTCATGACTTTCCATTCACTGCTTGATCATCCCTCTTAACCTTTGGTGCCCAAAACTCAGTGCTGCACCAGAAGCAAGGAGCTTGGGCTTGGCATTTAGTGAATGCTGCAATTGCCTTTCACTGTGAGGGACTGGGGTAAAGTCTGCTCTGATGAGCAAAGGGCTGAGAAGACCAGCTGGAGCCAAGTAGAAATTCTTCCACATTCATGTAGCTTTTGATGATTTTTCTAGGTCTGACTTGTGTGGGCCCCTCTTCAACTATCTGACTGCTTTTTACTCTACCTTTGCTTCTGAGCTATATGAGTTTGGTCATCTGTTTCCCACCTAGAATCCTCTGCCCCACTCATCAGCATTAATATGCTTAAAATGGCCTTTCAAAGCCTTACTATAGAAAAGCGGGAAAATACAGACAGGTGCAAAGAACTTGATCCATAACACAGTCACCTAGAGAGAGCTTCTATCCATAAGATGACACATTTCTTTACAGATCTTGTTACACAGACACACAGACAACATACATACTGTCAGAGTACACACGCACACACATAGTTTGTGTATGTGTGTGTGTGTGTGTGTGTGTGTGAGAGAGAGAGAGAGAGATGACATCTCATCTCTTATAAAATGAGACCATATTGTAATTATTTTTTGTGTGTATATGTGCAGAGGTGAAGGTTTCCATGCACAGATACATGTACATGTGTGTACATGTATACAAGGAGGTCTGAGAATGACCTTAGGTTACATTCTTCAGGAACTAGCTTGTTTTCTGATATAGGTTGGTTCATTGGTTCAGGACTAATCAGGCAGTCCTGACTTGCCTGCAAGTGAGCCCTGGGGGGTTACCCAACTTTGGAATTACAGATGTGCAACACTATACTCAGCTTCATGTGATGCCTTGAAGTTATGTTTTCATGTTTGTGCAGCAGATAATATATTGATCAAGCTTTTTATTCAGCGCCTGCATAGTGTAGATTTTTTTAAATTTCTGTTTTATGTGTATGAATATTTGCTTGCACACACACGCCCGCACGCGCACGCGCACACACACACACACACACACACACACACACACACACACACATATATGTATGCATGTATGAACACCATATGTCCCTGGGGACCAGAGGAGGGGATTCAGATCCCTTAGCAATCGAGTTTCAAATGATAGTGACTGCGATGTGGGTATTGGAAACAGAACTAAGTCCTCTGCAAGAGCAGCAAATGTTCTGAAAGGTTGAGTCACCTCTCCAGGCCCTGTAATAATTACTCTCCCACTTTTTTGTACTTAACATATTGTGACTATTTTTCTATATTAATAAAATTATTTTGCAATGCTTTTTGTGTTCATAATTTATTAACCACATCAGGAGATTTAGGTTGTTTCCAAACTTATCAAAATAAAACAAAACAAAAAAGTACTGTAAAAAGCATTCATGAAGCTAAATGTTATATCCCTAATTATCTCCTTAGGATACATCTTCAGAAGACTTACAGGTGCCTACCATATCTGGGCGTTCTGAATCTTCTTCTTAAACCAACTCTGGATGGAAAAAACTTGTAAAAATTGCACCTGAACTGAACATATATGGAATGTTTCCTCATCATTATTCCCTAAGCCATGTAATATATATATATATATATATATATATATTATCATTACCTGTAAATAATCTATGAAAAGAATAAAGCACATAAAAGATGCAGGTAGATTGGCTGCAAATTGTGTGCTATTTTGAAGAAAATTTACTGAATAGCCACAAGGTGGGTCTTAGACCCAATCTTCCATGAATACTGTTGGCCGATTTTGGCATTCACATATACCTCCTACAATACACATTGCAGAGTTATGCTCCATGGGAACGGTTACATGCTTGCTCAACAACACATTTGAGCACCTGTTGATCTGTGTCCTTGGCACAGAAGATGTCATCATGTCAAAATAAATGTCTGATTTTACTTTTGAGTTAAAACATCAAACCTTAATGTTTCATTTTGCCCTTTCTTAGGTAATGAGTAGACTTCATTCCTTATATATATTTATGTATTTGTATTTCCTCCTTTTTATTCTTTGTCTTGCTTATTTATCTATTTTATTAATTTTTTATACCTTACATATATATATATATGTATATGAATTGTATTGAATACCTTTTTCTCATAGTTTTATCTCTTCCTCCTTTGTTTCCTCTCCCCCTTCTTTATTCCCTTGAACATTTATTCTTAATTTCATGTCACAAATTTATATATGACTTTATGTATGTATGCAATCTGGGGACCAAAAGCAAGAAAAAACATACTTTCCACGACTAGCCTAATTTTCTTACTATGATTCTCTAATTCTATACATTTAAAATGATATAACTTTGTTTTGCTTTTTTTCTTTTATATTTTTATGGCTGAAGACATTTTAATGTGGCTATAGGCAACATTTAATTTATTCATTCTTCTGACTGTGGACCAGGGTACAAGAAACACTTATGACAATGTATTTCAGTGATGTATTGACTTGCAGTCTCAGGAAAGCTGGGTCCAGCTGTATCATAGTTGTTTGAAAAGTCTCCATATTAGTATAAAGTCCTATTAGTATTAAGTAGTATTAGGCCATATCTGCACATTATACATTTTAAGTGTGTAAGAACTATTATTTTGTCCACATCCTCTGAAGCATTTTTGTTACATGTGATTTCCTCTTGCCAGCCAGTTTGATGACTCAGGTGAAATAGAATTTTAATTGTATTGATTCATATTTCTCTGAGGGTTAGTTGCCGTGGTTAGTGTTAATTGACAGTTACACAAATCCTAGAATCACATTGGACAAGAGTTTTTGGGCAAGACTAGAGGGGATTATCTTTATTACATTCGCTAAACAGGAAAGACTCATACACTGTAGGTAGCATCATTCCTGAAGTAGGGGATCCTGAACTGTATAAGAGTTGTCAAATCTAATCACAGGCATATAGGAATGAATTCATTCCACTTTGCCTCAACTATGAGAATAGCTTTCTTAAACTCTTGATTCATGATTCTTCTGCTGTAAGAGAATGCAATGTGCAAACGAAAGTTAAAACAAACCTGTTATATATAGTCTGTTTCTGTTAGGGTGTTTCATCACAGCAACAGAAATTAAACTAAGATACCTTTGAAGTTGAACATTTTTTTTTATTTCCAGTTTTTCTTACCACTGGAGTCCATAAGTGTTTTTTTCTTCCTCACTGGAGAGAATATTCATTATGTCAATGGGGTGACTGATATCTTCTGTGACATCTTGGATCACAGAAACCTCTATTTTACTTATTGGTCACTTCAACTGATTCTCTTCTTTTTTTCTTTTAAATCAAAACAGAAAACTCCTCTTGGAAAGTTCATGTTACAAAGAGTAAGTCAACAGTATATAGAAGCATACCATTCAGGAAGACTAGGTGTATCTATGACTACAATATTGGGGAGGACTGAGACAGGAGAATTACTGAACTTGCAGGCTTTCAGCCAAGTTTAAGGTTTGGTAAGACTCTGTGTCAATGAAATAAGGCAGAGTGTATGATAGTAGGACACAGAATATCTTTCTTTTGCCCTCAGCACTAGGTGTTTATGGGTATATGATTATTCAATCCCCATGTACACATACAGCATTCTGCATTCTCTGTTTTCTCTCTCTCTCTCTCTCTCTCTCTCTCTCTCTCTCTCTCTCTCTCTCTCTCTCACACACACACACACACACACACACACACACACACACTAGAATTTATTTATAGTATAGTATAGAATTTATTTATATATAGTATAGTATTTATACTTGAACAAGCTGTAGAATTTAATGACTCTATATTTTCTAAATATTAAACATAATAAAATTAAGAAAGGACAAAAGATAAATTAAAATGGAAGGTAGAATGTTGAGCTTTTGTTTTTTTGGTTTTTGTTGTTGTTGTTGTTGTGGTTTGTTTATTTTTTGTTTAGTTTGGTTTTAGTAATGGATGAAAACATTAGCCACACCATTTCTAGATCCCCATTGCAACTTAAATAGATAAATTACCACTTACCTAAGAAAATTCATTTATTTACATGTGTATTTTAATGAATATGTCATATTTTTGTACCTGTGCATATTTGTGTCTGCATGTGTGTAGGTTCTTATAAAGAAAAATGTTTGCTGTATTTTGAAGAGATATTGTATGCAGTTTGTAATGTAGATGTGGAATTATGGTTCAGAAATCTTAATTTCTAAGTTATCCATGAAACTGTCTGCTTCAGTCAGGTTGGATGAAAACCCATTCTTATGGCTCCATTTGAATGGAAACACATGTGTGAAGGAACCTTTTCTCAGTACTGTTATACTATAAAGTACTGGGGATTATGGCTTCTACATTATATTTGAAGTCACAGTATAAGCCTTAACAATGTGTCATATCCCATTCCCTCGATTTGGTGAGTAATAAACAGTTAAGGTCATCTAAATGGCGTTCAAGCAAAAATATCAACTGATACTTGTACTACTGTTAAGAGTCAGGGAATGAGTTTCTCACGTGATAGTCATTACCTGGTTATACACATACCTGGCCTGGCACTGATAAAAATAATTGGGAAGACTGGTACCTGAGTATCTGTCTCTTTGCAAGTTAGCTAGAGCACATTTTTTTCAAGGTGATACCAGAGACTTAAGTGGCAAGATCCAGTCTATAGACAATTTTACAGCCTGTTTACCTTCATACTTACTACTAAAGCTAATTCTGTGGTCTTACCTGGAAAAAAAGGAGAGCTCTGAAGCTACACAGCATGGATGGATATGAGGAGGTGAGTGAGGAAATGACTTGGGCCATTAATAGCTACAATACTTGGTTATTTTGTGTACTTATTTGTGTACCTGTGTGTTTGTATGTGGGGGTATGCCTGTGTGCATGTGTAACTATAATCCAAAAAAAAAAACCTTGGGTGTATTCCTAAGGCACTTTCCACCTTAATTTTTAAGAAAGAGTCACTTACCGAACCTGGAAAGTACTTGTTCAGTTAGGTTGGCTGGCCAGTGAACCCCTTGGATCTGCCTGTCTCTACCTCCACAGAACTGCTATTTTATCCATGAGCTAGCACAGCTGTCCCTTGTTCTATGGGTCATAGGCATCAAATTTAAGTCCTCATGTTTGTACATCAAACACTTTACTTCTTGAGCTATCTCACTATACCTAGTTACCATTCTTGTCAAGAGTTCACAACTCTCATATTCGTCTTAAGCCCCTTCGTAACAAGAATTCATATTTGCTACCATCTCACATAAATGAGAGGGAGACGGTTGTTCCTTAGATATAAACTCTGTACTATACATTCTGTGATACTGTCCCAGTCAACTCACCTAATAATGCAACTATCAAGTAGGCATAGTTATCTATTGTCACAGATTCCATGTCTCCTAGTGACTCATATGTTACTGTTGTAGTCTCTATCTGGATGATGTCTTAGGACTTTAAACTGGGACAAAATACCATGCCCAAAGCCATGTGGGAGGAAAGGGTTTATTTCTTCTTATAACTCTCAGGGTACAGTTCATTTCTGAGAGAAGTCATGGCATGGATTAAAGGCAAGAACTGAAGTCAAATCCATGGAGGAACATTGACTTTCGGCTTGTTCCTTCTGGTTTACTCAGACTGCTCTCCTGTAAGACACAGTATCACTGCAAGGGATGGCCATTTCCAGTAAAAGATACAGATCTGAAGTGAAATGCTTTCCCAAAGCATTTCTGTCACAGTTCTGAGGAGAATTGTTTTCCTATTATAAGTGTTACAGCTCTGAACAGAAAATTACCCTGGAAGTCAGGAGACAAGGATTCCCACAAACTCACACTGCACAACAAAGCCAACAGAAGAGAATTTTTAGAAAAGAAAAAAGGGGGTTCTGCCTCTATATGGGCAAGAACCAGCAGAATACTGAGCAGGTGAGAGGATTATAAAGGATTTGCGGGGGAAGGAGTGGTATTGTGGAGAATTCCAATGTGGACATTGGTGAGATTTCAAGACACAAACTTGTAGCTACTGGAGAGACTAGTTTGAACCCAGGTCCATGTCCCTGCAAAGAACTTTTCTTTCATTTGAATCCTTTAATAAAAATTCCCTCACAATATAAGGGACAGAATGAATTCATACTAGGCATTGGTGAGTTTTTAGGCTCAGGTATTGATGGGTTTTGGTAAGTTTTGTTCTGGTAATTGCTGTTGTTGCAGTTTTAGGAAAATTGGACTCAGTTTTAGGAAAATTTTACCCTACGCTGCCAACATTGCCCTTCTATACTAATCATCAATCAAGAAAATGTACATAGGCATCCTCACAGGCTACTGTAATGGGGACATGTTCTCATATGTGGTTCCCTCTTCCAAAATTTCTCTAGGTTGTGTATAAAATTAACATAAGCAGAGACACTAACCTTATCAATGGTTCATTTTCTTTTTTTTTAATTTTTTAAATTTTATTTTCTAAGTTTTTTTTATATATATACATTCAAAATCATTTCCCGTTTCCTCCCTCCCCAAAAGTCCCATAAGCCCCCTTCCTCCCTCTTTTTCCCATTCAACCCCCTCTCGCTTCTCTGTCCTGGTATTCCCCTACATCCAGTCTTTCCAGGACCAGGGGTCTCTCCTTCCATCTTCTTAGAAATCTATTGATATGCGAATTGTGTCTAGGGTATTCCGAAATTCTGGGTTAATATCCCCTTATCAGTGACTGCATAACATGTGTGTTCTTTTGTGATTGGGTTACCTCACTAAGGATGATATTTTCAAGTTCTGACCATTTGCCTAGGAATTTCGTGAATTCATTGTTTTTAATTGCAGAGTAGTATTCCATTGTGTAAATATACCACATCTTCTTCCTCTGTTGAGGGACATCTGGGTTCTTTCCAGCTTCTGTCTATTATAAATAAGGCTGCTATGAACATAGTGGAGCATGTGTCCTTATTGCAAGCAGGTAAAGCCTCTGGGTTCATTTTCTAATGAGTTCTTACTAGATGGATTATTAAGAAGTGAGGCCTTGAGTCAACAAATATGTCACTAAAACATTTCTTTGGGGAAGGTTTTCTTCTGTATGTGTTTGCTTCTTGCTTTTTTCTTTTTTTGAGAAGAGCAGTCTGCTCTGTCATACACTCTCAATTGCTAGATGTTTTGCCTTACATCAGACCCAATACAATGAGTCAGATGACTCTTGACTAAAACTATGAGACAAAACAAACCTGCTTCTGTTTATTTTCTAATGTATTTTTCTAGATAATGGCAAAAATGTTTGCACATATGCTTTGAGTCAACTAGGAAATCAAGTCTTAGAAAATGAACTCATTCACAGGAACTCTACTGAGGAAACTAGTCTGAATCCAGGTCCACCTGACTGTAAAGAAGTTTTCTTTCATGAACCCATTAAAGACCTTTCCATCAAAATTACCCTAAAGGTATAGGAGAACAAATGGATTCATTGCCATAGAATGTCCAATGATTAATTAGTTGAATTGCCCATCACAGTATGTAAAACTCTCCAAGCTATAACTTTTACCTTAAAACACTAATATCAGCCTGGGATGCTGCTCTACCTCTTCTCATAAAGATCCTCCCTAACACATTATAGTAGAATGGGTGTTCTTGGAATGGATATATATTTTTGGATTGATTTTCAGTTTCTTTTGTACCTATCTTCCTGCATTAGGAGCCTGGATATCTCTATCTGAGGAGCATGACATTGCACAAGAAGCCTGCCTAAGACAATAAAATTGATCATCAGAATCCCTGGGTTATTAATATACTCTCATATAAAAGAAAATGGTACTTTGGCTATCACCTTCCACTATTTTTGGCATTCACAGACAATTCATTGTTTCCTGTCTTATTTCCCAATGGATTCTCCTATTAAGAGAATCAGAAACTGCATTGTGGAAAGGAGACAACACTAATTCTGGACTCTTGAAGTTGGCTGCTTAAGTGTTACCTTAAAGTTAATTCATATTTTTTTTTCAGAATTTTACTATATGTTGGCATCAAAGGCATCTTAAAGGTGCTTTACCCGTAAAGTATTCTATCTCAACATGATACTCAGGCCTGACATTGTTTCCAAAGTCAAGGTGCTTATTTTCCTATTAACCCTAACATTTAATATTCCTCTCTGGGGTCTGAAAAGTCAGCCACAGAAATTAAATACTTACCTTATAAGCCTGAGAACCTAACTTAATATCCTCAGAACCCAAGAAGAGGATGTGGGTGTGCATGTGCACGAGAAGAAATAATAGAAACTTTGGGACTTGACTGCATGAGAAGCCTAGTCTACATGACAAGTTCCAGGTAAGTCAGAGACCATGTTTCAAAAAAGCAAGCTGGAAGGATTGTATATTAAACTGAGAATGTATGAAAAAACATTTGAAACTATCTGTTTTATAATATATTAATAATATAATTAATAATTTAAATGATGATATTCTGCATAGATCGACAATGCTTCTCCCATGACCATAAGATTTTAACTGATATTCCCAGTGTTAATTTTAGGATCATCACCCCGAGTTGTTTGTCACAGAGCTCCAGAGTCCCACCAACAATATAGACTGTTGTCATTGATTTCAGTTTCCCATTAGGCCTTGATAGTAAGGCCTTACTGCTCAAGAGACCATAGCATTGTTTGGGTACAGAATGCAGAATAATCCTTCTGGAAATGAGTTGGCCTTCCTACCTTATTGCTCAAGACCCCATCACGCTCTTTGGGAACAGAATGCAGAATAATCCATCTGGAGCTGAGCTGGAAGCTACCTACCTGTTGTCTAACTTTCATCGGTCTGAAAGGTATTCTGAAGATTCTAGCAGTGAACAGCTATGAAGTCCTGGCCCCCGTTTTGTGGAACCAACAGAGATGTCAATTCACACACAATTTAGTGTCAATTGAAAGTCTTTATTCTCACCAGCTGAGACTACATTCAGCAATTCACATCTAAATCCAGCCAGAAGTGTTCAGAACACAGAATTTAGGAAGGCAAAATCTATGCCTTGGAATTTTTCTTGTGTACTTGGTGGATTTTAAGGAAACAAGAGGTTTAATAGCAGGTAAGATAGGCAGTTTACCTGGAGGCATTTTGAGCAAACACACAGTTTAACAGATGCTACGGTAAGATAACTGGGTCATTTTGGTCTTGGGTTCCTAGTATAGAGCTGGGTAATTTTCCAGAGTATTCTCCTTTAATATGATCAAATTCTAGTCATATCTAAATGTAGCAAGAATAGAAGATGGAGTAACCACTGCACTGTTTTCCCTATCACACCTTTAACTGCAGTACTGACCTGCCAGTCAAAATGTGTCAATTGATACAATAGTGGCAAGATTATGATTAAGTTAAACAACCTCTTTCTGATTTGACATGTGTACTGCTTTACAGGAGGGAGCCTGGGTTTGACAGTATAAGTTTGATCAATGTTCCATGGCTGCAGATGTATTAGGCTTTACAGAGGGACCTAATACAGTTGTTTTGTTAAATGGATATGTTGTCAAATTGCTTTCTAAATATTCATGTTTGTACCATAGAATAGTATTGCTTTTTAGCCTTGGTTGCTTATTACTTTGTGCAGTGTTTAAAGCAGAGATTCAGAATTTATCAAAATGATAAGAATGAGTGAATACTTGGCCCTAAAGGGAATATCTATTTTAAGACACTAAGGCTTATGGAAAAAAAAATGCAGAGAAGGTACAGAAAGAATATTAGAGCTGGGAGACAGTGAAGATTGTTGTCAAAGATTTTTTGGACAGAACAAAATATTGCATTCAAGATCTTGATACAGCTTTGCTTTCTTGACTGGATCAGCACATTATTGGGACCATCAACAATCCATCATGGAATGGGGGAGGAATTTGAGAACTTTCATCCCTTCGCTGAAAGACTATTGACAAATAATGTTTTTTTTGAGTAAGGGAGTATGGTTTTCTTTAATGGGGTAACTGGTCGTAAGTTACCCATACTCCCCTATTAACATCTTACTCAAATATATACAGTGAACACTAATCAACGTCTGTGTTTCAAACTTGTAACAACCATAATAATAGGAAAAGCAGGGTGGCTTTTCAGTAAGGAAATGCATTTCAGTGGAAGAGTGAAAGGTGTATATAAAAGAATGATAGATTAAATGAATAAAACTAATTATATAGATATATGAAGCCATCAAAGAATTAACAAAATACAAACTATACTCTGCCAGAGACACCCAGTTTAGATTCATACATTCTTTCTCTCTCTCTCTCTCTCTCTCTCTATATATATATATATATATATATATATATATATATATATATATATATATCATTAATAAGATGCTGAATAGCATCTTGAGCCTATAATTAGATCATGGTGACTGGAAGGCAATGAGCTCCCTAAATCTTTAAGAAATGAGGTCAATATTGTGCACTATGTTTTAAAGAGTATATTTTAGCATTAAAACATCCATCTGGACATCCATAATTGTTGGCACTACCACCAGATTCAATCAAGACTGTGCAGTTTCTACACTTTGTGGTAGCTTTGGATTACTTTTCTGGGATATATACATGTTCAACTGTGTCTTTCCAACTAAACACTGAGACTTTGGGTCCTTTTAATTGTAGATCCTCAGAAACAGCCTCACCAAAGGTGTATAGAAGTTTATAGAAGTGTCTAGAGAGAAATACAGCTCTCACTCCAATGAAAATAAGAGATAATTTATTCTGGAGCCCAAAATGAATGATTACAGACATAAAGCACAGATTTAGGTTATTCTAAATAATATATTACATCAGATCATGCATCTTGTAATCAGTCCCTCCATAAGAACATGTAAATATAAACTACACACACTCACACACACACACACACACACACACACACACACACACTCTAACCCACTATCCCATGTGTACCAAACTTTTTCCAGTTCTCTGGTTAACACAAGACAAGGCATTGCCTTTTGATGTTGGATTTCTCTGGTTAAGTTATTTTAGATCTTTGCCCTTGTTCTCTTTTTCAGTTAATTGTGAATGATTGATTGCAAATGTCTCTTCTAGTTTTGAAAGTCTATAGTTCTGTTTGAATACTTCTTCCCTCGTGGGAACACCTTTCTTTCCTCATTCATTTATAAACCAAACTTTTGACATTCCAAGTGACTGGCTCTTATATTTCAGATGAACCACTTTATACTCTTGGGAGTCTTGAAATACTAAGAAGCATCATCACTCCCTTGGCAACCTTTTCTTCTGTGTGTAGGACATGTTTGACTTGACCTTTCTTGGACAAGTCAGATGTTCTTTTAATCTGGGCTTTCACACCAAGAAAGTGGTGTTCTGTGTGGTGCTCCTCGCCAGAAAATTGCTATGAACAAATTTTCTTTCTTTTTTCTGTATGTTTCTATGTGAATGTGTATGCATGTTCCTATATACGTATATATGGGTATGCATGCACATGTTTCCATGTGCATGTGCAGGCCAGAAGACAAATGGGAGTGTCATTCCTCAGATTTTATTCATTTTCTTTTTTCATAAAGAGTCTACTAGTAATGTGGACTTTCTGGGTAGGATATACTTACATTCAAGCCAACTATAATTTACCTGTCTGTCTCCTCACTGCTAGAAGTATAAGAGGATACTGTAATGACTAGGATAACTCCCTAGATCTCCTGATAATCTTGACTTTACAAGGTCTTATGATATATCCATGTTTTTCCCAGGCTGAGAGTTGTTTGCCATGGAGTCAGTGGTCCTATGACAGAGTACTCTGCCCTCATTGATAGCACCAGATGTTTTCCAGTGGACAGATATCTGAGTCATAAACAGCTCTGTGTTTCTGACTGCTGTGTAGACAAATCCCATAGTGTGGAAAAATCATATAGTGTTGTAAACACCCTTCCTTAGGAATTGTGATCTGGGCAAATAAAGAAGTTGTGAAGGCAAAGGGGTGCAGAGTGACTTGTCTTAATTCTATTTATTTCACAATAGCTTCTGAGATTTAAGAACCTATCTTGATCTGAGTATTATCTCTAAGTACCCTTTTGTTGTTTGAATGTGAAATGTCTGCCACAGACTCAATTGTTTGTTCATTTGTTCTACAGTTGGTGGTGCTGTTAGCAAATGATGTGGAAACTTTAGGTGGTGGAACCTTGTTGAGAAAGTAGATTATGGTAGTGGATTTCTTGAATGATAACATAGTGTGACTGACTACTCCTGTCCCTACTACTTGCCTTCTCTGCCATAATGAAATAATACAAGGAATTTGGACTAAAATGTTCATGGTGGTGGGTTTTTCTCTTTCCTTGTGTCAATGTTTTCTTATGATACAGAGTAGCACAGCTTTAGAACAGAAGGGAATCATATAATCTTTTTATTTTATTTTATGTTATGTTATTTAAATATATTCTTCATTTACAATTCAAATGTTATACCCCTTCACGGTTTCCCCCCTCCCTGAAAACCCCCAACCTGTCCTCCCACGTACTGCCTCCAAGAATATGCTCCTCTATCCAATCTACTCCCATGACCCCCCCTCTCGATTTCCCCACACTGGGACCTCTATTAAGCCTTCACAAGACCAAAGACCTCTCCTTCCACTGATGCCGGACAAGGCATTCCTCTGCCAATCTTTTGGCTGGAACTACATATACACCTTAGCTGATGGCTTAGTCCCTGGGAGCCCTGATTGGCTGACATTGTCATTCTTCCCATGGGGCTGCAACCCCCACCCCCAGCTCCTCCAGCTTGCCTTCCAACTCCTCTATAATGAACCTCACACTCAGACCAATGGTTGGCTGCTAGTATTCCCCTCTGTATCTGTAACGCTCTGGCAGGGTCCCTCCAAAAGACAACCATAAATGGCTCCTTTCGGTACTCACTTCTTGTCATCCATAGTAATATCGGGGTTTGGTGACTGTTTATAGGATGAATCCCCAGGTAGGACAGTCTCTGGGTGGCCTGTCCTTCAGTCTCTGCTCCACTCTTTGTCTCCATAGTTGTTCCTGTGATTATTTTGTTCCCTTTCTCAGAGGAACCAAATCACCCTCCACTTTGGTCTACCTTCTTTGTGATCTTCCTGTGGCCTGCCATACAATATTAAAGATAAAAATTTTACAGCAAGCAAAATGTTCTTATATCCCCCAACCTCCAGTCTCTGGTGAGGTCGAGGACGGTCTCTTGCAAACATTTGTGAGATGGTATGGTTTCCTAAATGGGCAAACATGAGGTCATACTGCTGACCCTGCTTACTTTGGACCTCTAGTACAGGTCAAACATCAAGGACTCCATTTGTCTGTCTACAAAAACATCCTCATTTAACCTGTATGGAGAATTCCTAGCTGACTGCCACCATTGTCACTGAACCCAAGGAACCCATTTTTGACTTTTTGGGAAATAAATGTATGTTATTCCATCCTCAGTTTTATGATAATAATGTTCTGTATTTGTTATACCGAATTGAGATTAAGACTTGTTTAACAGTTGCAGATTTACTCATCTTGACTTGCTGCTCTAGGTTGCTTTCATTTCCACCTTGAGCAAGTGACCGTAATTCATGACCAGCTTTCATTTAATGTGTGATGTCTCCAACAGCTCCTCAGTTAAGGACGGGCCTTTCTGGGTTCATCCCCCATCCATATTGGAATATTGACTTGGTTTTGTAGAGGCAAGCACAGCTGGTGAGAGTTCTTGATCTCTTATAATCTTTCTGTGTCTGCTTCCCCCATGTTCCTTGCTCTTTGTGAGGTTGGAAGTGTGATGTAGATATCTTATTTAGGTTTGAGAAATGCAAAATTGCTTATTCTCTGCACTTTGACCAGTTGTGAATCTCTGTGTTAAGTCTAAAGCCTATTTCATCCAAAAGGTGCTTACTACACATTTGCTGAAGAAATGAACTGATAAATTAAGACTGGAAATTAAGCCTATAAATGACAGACACCTATTTGCTCTTTCCCTGAGCATTGCCGAAGCTATTTTGCTTATCAATTTCATTTTTACATATATGATGCAAAGCTTGTGCTAAGTATATCAAAAATATGTTTACTGTCTTCTAAGTTATGACATCAGACTCAGAATACTTAGGAATGTACTCCTCAATGGAGCAAGCTTAGTATATGGCCATACATTTACAGGGAAGCTGGTGCCAATTGTCCTTTGAAATAAGAGATCTATCAAAAGTTTTGTCAAATATCACAGATATACAGTGGACAAACCTAAAGTGATAAGCAGCATTCAGTCCCTTAAGGCAATGTCCAGATCACCCTTAATGAGTTCATGCATATTCAATGAATAGTCCACACAGTCCTGCACTCTCTGAATCTTTGGTTGAAAGAGAAGGTATTTCTTCTTTGGTAGTTTAGTAACCTTATTTTAGTGAAGAGAGAATTAAGTGCAGACTGAAAGAATATATTAATATAGTGCCTGTCATTTCCATGTGGCAGTGGGAATTGCGATTTGTTCTTCAGCTTTGAGAATGAAGAGCAACAGTGGAAGGTTAATGTGGCTTAAGTAGCCTCACATCCAAACTAACCTGATCTTGAGTGGCTTGTTCTTAGTCTGGCATTCTTTTATTGCAGAAATGCCACCAGTTTTCTTTACAGTCTATTTTGCTGTGTCTCTATCACTGTCAATAGCTCACTGCTGCTTCAGGTACTGGTGTGTGGAGGTCTACCATACATTTTCACTTCGAAGGCTTAGAGACTTCAATAGGGACTCCTTTAAATATTCATTAATAGTCACCTGGCTGGCCCCACTTTGTGTGTTATAATGAGAAGGTCTAAGCTCTTTCAGATGAAATATTTCTTCACCACAGTTCTCTTTTAATTAAGCCATCATTTTTTTTTCCTTCGGCCTAATGAACCTAAACTTTGTTAGGTGTTATTCACAGGATGACACTGACACTTACCTGTTAGTGGAAATAAGCTCATGTGCTTTGATGAAGGAATGGTTGTCAATTAATTTGAATCTTTTGTCAGTAATTTTGTCTGTTCCTTAGTACTAAGTTTCTTTCTTCATATTTATATATTTTTTTTCTTCTTCATATTTGTGAGCAGTTTTAAGTGGTGGTTTATGCATAGTGTTTCAACCACATTGTGTGGACCAGATTATTACTTTCATCACTTGTTTTGTGTGATAAAGGGAAGTTAGTAAGTGCATCTGTTCGTCAGCTTTCTCATTTCTTTTATTTCTCTCTTTTGCCTTATCTGTCTACAATGTCCTTGTGGTTTTTGGAATAAATAACATAAAACATTTTGGTATATAAAACATTTCTTAACATGTTTTAGTGAAATTTCTTTTTTGAAGATTTGTCTATTTACTTAGTACTTACTTAGAAAGGCATGTGGATGTTCATAGAGGTCACAGGAGGGCTTCTGAGTTCCAGGAGCTGGAAGTGTAGAATGCTGTTGTGCTTTATATGTGGAGGCTCAGAACCAAACTTGATTCTCTGGAGGAACATCAAGCATTCTTAACCCACAAGCTGTTTCTCCAGTACATTTCTATCTTGTCTAAGAATGACATGAATAATGGGAATGTGAAAAGTCAGTCACAACTGATTTGGGTTAATATATAAATATATAAATATTTTGTCATTTCTACTTCATTCCCTATTCTGGAGTCGAGAGAGAGAGAGAGAGAGAGAGAGAGAGAGAGAGAGAGAGAGAGAGAGAGAGAGAGAGAGAGAGAGAGAGAGAGAGAGAAACACATGAGGCTATTAAAAGCAGCTTTATACCAGAATTTATGAATTTCATATCATGGTGATAGCCTGAATCTAAACACCTAAATTTAAGCATGTGTACCACTTCTGAAATCCTAAACCAAAGCACTCCTCATTAAGATGAAACAATTTTCATCGCTACAGTAATAAACAGAATCCTATGATTTATTATTAGACCATCAAAAAATAGACCTTTCACTCCTTACCAGAAAAGCTTCCGTCAACAGTGGGTGATGATTAACGTAGTGACCCTCAACTGGTTTTCATTCACCAAATAAGAAATGTTACCTGAAGGAAGAACTTGGCCACTGACTCAAAAAGAACTTATTTTGTTGAAATATCTCTGTTTATCAATTCTCAATAAACCCAGCACAAACAATGACTTTAAAAAGAATGGGAGATGAATGAATTTGTGAATTGCTATTTCTAACTCTATGAAGAATTGAGTTGGAATTTTTATGGGGATTGCATTGAATCTGTAAATTACTTTCTGTAAGATGGCCAATTTTACTATATTAATCCTGCCAATCCATGACCGTGTGAAATCTTTCCATCTTCTGTGGTCTTCTTTGATTTATATCTTCAGGGACTTGAACTTCTTGTCAAAGAGATCTTTCACTTTCTTGGTTAGAGTCACACCAAGATATTTTATACTGTTTGTGACTATTGTAAAGGGTGTCATTTCCCTAAAGACAGAATTGATAGTTTTTTTAACTTTCTTCAAATGGGATGTGGTTTGCTTCTAGAATATACTCTGAGTTAGCCCATCAACGAAAAATCAATTTAATGGAGATGATCCTTGATCTAGTTTGTGTTCTAAGAGCAAAATGTTGATTCCTATAAGCCACAGGACACAGCATAATCAGTATAGAATTCTTTTCTTGTCTCTTTTGTTCCATCTTCTGAAGCTGAAATGTTCTAAAATCAGTGAGCTTGAGTAGAGTGTGTCCTCTTGTGGTATGACTCCTCCTGCTTTATACTAATTTATTTATTTTTGATTGAATATTTTCTTTATTTACATTTAAAATGTTTCCCCTTTCCAGGTCACCCCTTCAGAAATCCCGTTCCCCTTCACTGTCACACTGCTTCTATGAGGATCCTCCCACACCCACCCACCCATTCCCATTTTCCCCCACTGGCATTCCCCTATACTGGGGCATCAAACACCTTCAGGTTCAAGGGCCTCTCATCCCACTGATGGCCAACAAGGCCATCCTCTGCCACATATGTATCTGGAGCCATGGGTCCATCCATGTGTACTCCTCTGGTTGGTGGTTTAGTCCCAGAAGCTCCAGGATTCTATCCAATTGACCCTTTTGCTCCCTCCAGGGGGCACCACAACCCCTCACCTCCTACAGACCCTTTTCCAATTGTTCCATCAGGGACCCTGTGTTGAGTCCAATGGTTGGATGCAAGCATCTGCCTCTGTATTTTTCAGGTTCTGGCAGAGCCTCTCAGGAGACATCCATATCAGGCTCCTGTCAGCAAGAACTTCCCAGCATCCAAACTAACCTTCAGTCTAGGTTTAGTAACTATTTATGGGGTGGATCCCCAGGTAAGGCAGTCTCTAGATGGCCTGTATTTCAGTCTCTTCTCCACATTTTCTCTCCATATTTCCTCTTATAAGTATTTTGAACTCCTTCTAAGAAGCACTGAAGCGTCCACACTTTGATCTTCCTTCTTCTTGGAATTCATGTAGTCTGTGTATTGTTTTTTGGATATTGCAAACTTTTGGGATAATATCTATCAGAGAGTGTATACCATGTGTGTTCTTTTGTGACTGAGTTATATCAGATGATATTTTCTAGTTCCACCCATTTCATGAAGTCATTATTTTTAATAACTGAGTAGTATTCTATTGTGTAAATGTAAAACATTTTCTGTCCAGTGGAAAAAAGAAAGAATTTTTAACAAATGGTGCTGGTTCAACTGGAAGTCAACATGTAGAAGGATGTAAATTGATCCATTTTTGTCTCCCTGTACAAAGCTAAAGTCCAAGTGGATCAAGAACCTCCACGTAAAACCAGATATACTGAATCCAATAGAAGAGAAAGTGCGAAAGAACTTGGAGCACATGGGCACAGGGGAAAATTTCCTGAACAGAGCACCAATAGCTTATGCTCTATTACCAAGAATTGACAAATGGGACCTTGTAAAATTGCAAAGTATCTACAAGGCAAAGGATACTGCCAATAAGACAAAACTGAAACCAACAGATTGGGAAAAGATCTTTATCAATATTACATCCAATTGAGGGCGAATATATACAAAGAACCCAAGAAGTTAGACTCCAGAAAACCAAATAACCCTATTGAAAATGGGGTACACAGATAAAGAATTCTCAACTAAGGAATCTCAAATGTCTGAGAAACACCTAATGAAACATTCAACATCCTTAATCATCAGGGAAATGAAAATCAAAACAACCCTGAGACTCTACCTCATACCAGTCAGAATGGCTAATATCAAAAATTCAAGGGACAGAAGATGCTGGAAAGGATGTGGAGAAAGAGAAACAATCCTCCATTGCTGGTGGGGTTTCAAGCTCATAAAACCACTCTGGAAATCAGTTTGATTGTTCCTCAGAAAATTGTACAAAATACTACGTGAGAACCCAGCTATACCACTCTTGGGTATATGCCAAGAAGATTCTCCAACATATAGTAAGGACACATGCTCTACTATGTGCATAACAGTCTTATTTATAATACCCAGAAGCTGGAAAGAACCCAGATATCCTTCAACAGAGGAATGGATACAGAAAATGTGGTACATTTACACAATGGAGTACTACTCAGCTATTAAAAACAATTAATTCATGAAATTTTTAGGCAACTGGATGAAAATAGAAAATATCATCCTGAGTGAGGTAACCCAATCACGAAAGAGAACACATGGTATGTTCTCACTGATAATTGCCTATTAGCCCAAAAACTTGGAATAACCAAGATACAACTGACAGACCACATGAAGCTCAAGAAGAATAAAGATTAAAGTGAGGATACTTTGATCCTTCTTAGAAGGTGGATCAAAATACCCATGGTTCACAATCAACCAATAGAATAAGCATAGGGTCTTCAATGGAGGAGCTAGAGAAAAGACCCAAGGAGCTGTAGAGGTGTACAGTCCCATAGGAGGAACAATATTATGTCTCAACCAGTACTCCCAGAGCTCCCAGCAATAAAGCACTAACCAAAGAGAACAAATGGAGGGACCCATGTCTCCAGCAGAGGATGCCCTTTTTAGATATGAGAGGAGAGGCCATTGGTTCTGTGAAGGCTTGATGCCCCAGTGTAGAGGGATGCCAGGTAAGGAAAGTCAGATTGAGGGTTGGTAAGCAGGATGAGGGGGAAATGGGATAGGGGAATTTCAGAGGGGTAATGAGGAAAGGGGATACCCTTTGAAATGTAAAGAAAGCAAATATCTAATAAAATTTTAAAAAAAGTTCTGTATCAGTTCCTCTGTTGAGGGACAACTGGGTTGTTTCCAGCTTCTGGTTATTAGAAATATGGCTGCTATGAACACAGCAGAACATGTGTCCTTATTAGATGTTAGAACATCTTCTGGGTATATTCTCAGGAGTAGTACAGCTGAGTCCTAAGATAGTACTCTGTCCAATTTTGAGGAACTACCAGACTGATTGTCAGAATGATTGTATCAGCTTGCAATCCCATCTGCAATGGAGGAGTGTTCCTCTTTCTCCACATCCTTGCCAGCATCTGCTGTCAGATGAGTTTTTGATCTTAGCCATTCTGACTGGTGAGAAGTGGAATCTCAGGGTTGTTTTGATTTTCATTTCCCTTATACAGCTACAGCTGTTGAACATTTCTCTAGGTGCTTCTCAGTCATTTAATTTTCTTCAGTTGAGAATTCTCTTTTTTCGCTCTGTTCCCCATTTTTAAATATGGTTGTTTGGTTCTCTGGAGTCTAACTTCTTGAATTCTTTGTATATATTGGATATTAGCCCTCTATCGGATGTGGGATTGGTAAAGATCTTTTCCCAGTCTGTTGGTTGGCATTTTGTACGATTGACAGTGTCTTTTGCCTTACAGAAGCTTTGCAATTTTATGAGGCCCCATTTGTCAATTCTAGATCTTAGAGCATAAGGCATTGGTGTTCTTTTCAGGAAATTTTCCTGTGTGCTCATGTGTTCAAGGCTCTTCCCCACTTTCTCTACCTGAAGGCCCAGCAATACCACTCTTGGGAATATACCTAAAAGATTCTCTACTATGCCACTGGAGCACATGTTCCCCTATTTTCATAGCACCCTTATTTGTGATAGCCAGAAGCTGAAAACAACCCAGATGTCCCACAACAGAAGAATGGTTACAGAAAATGTGGTTCCTTTACACATTGGAATCTTACTCAGCTCTTATGAATGAGGACATCCTGAGTTTTGAGGCAAATGGATGGAACTAGAAAATATCCTTAATGAGGTAACTCAGAACCAAAAGGATGTGTATGGTATGTACTCACTAATAAGTGGATATTAGCCAAATAAAGTACAGAATACCCAAAGTACAATTCATTGAACTCACAAGTGTCAACAAGCTGAAGGGACCAAGTGAGGATGCCTCAGTCTCACTTGGGAGGGAGAATAAATCAATCATAATTGGGGTGGGATGGAAGGACCTGGAGGGAAAGTGGATGTGTGGTGGAGAGAGGAGAACCTGATCTGGTATTAGGTGAAGGAAATGGACAGAAGTCCTGAGAGCCTGCTGAAAGATTTGAAACAGGCAACCTCTGGAGGTAAGAGGTTGGAGGAACCCTCCAAAATGCACCAGAGACCAAGGAGATGAGCAACCCTCAGGACTCAAAGGGAGGGAGCTTAGATGAAATGCCTGACAGTAGGGAAAGGGAACTTTCCTAGAGACCACCTCCAACAGGAAGACATCAAATGAGGGTTGCCATCCCACAGTCAAAACTCTGACCATAATTGGTCCTGTCTGAAAGAACTACAGGAATTTAAATATAGAGAGTCTGAGGAAAAGAAGGTCCAGTGACAGGCCCAACGTGGGGTCCAGCTCAAGTGGAAGTCCCAAAGTCTGACACTATTACTGGGGCTATGGAGCACTCACAAAAACGGACTGAGCATGACAGCACTACAGAATATCCAACATGGTGCTGAAAAAGTCAGATGCAGATATTTGCACCGAACCAATGGACAAAAGCTGCTGACTCTTGTGGTTGAATTAGGGAAAGGTAGAAAGAAGCTGAGGAGGAAAGCAACACTGGAAGGGGACCAGCAGTCTCAATTAATCTGAACCCAGAGATCTATCAAACACTGCAGCAACAAACAAACAGCATACACCTGCTATATGAGGCTCTCAACACATATACAACAAAGGACTGCAGGGTCTGTGTTCAATCAGATATGATGCACCTAACCCTCAAGAGACTGGAGGCCCCAGAGTGTTTAGAGGTCAGGTAGGGTTGGAAGTGGGGACATCCTTGTGGAGACAGGGGGTGGGGAGGTAGTATGGGATGTGTAACAGTCAGTTGGCGGGTGGATAGGAAGTTGATGGGGGATCAAGTCTGGAGTGTAAAGAAAAAAAAAAGAAAAAAGAAAGAAAAAAAAAGAAAAAAAGAAGTACTAACCAGAAGATATGATTGCCTTTGCAGAGGATTTGAGTTCCTTTTCAATGACAATTCCTGATGCTCACAACATTTATAACATAAGCTCTAACAGGACTCCATATCCTCTTCATGGTATTGGGATATTTGTGTATTATGCATGGAAAAGTACACACACACACACACACACACACACACACCACACACACACAAAGACACAAGATTAAAACTAATTTAAAACAAAATATTTAATATCCCCTGCCTCACCTCAGCAGCAACATGGTAGACATTGTGCAAACCTGTTTAATCCTTATATGTACTTGGATTACCCCAATTTGTCAAAAATTACCAATATACAGAAAAATCCAGTGAAAGATTCAATGTTTTTCAGGTGGGAAATGACAACTTAGTTGCAATTTTAGTCTACCTGTCTTCCAAGGCTACAGGTTTTTAGTATCTTCCCATCTTCAAGTAGAGTGACTAATCCCCACTCCCCTGTGTGTGTGTGTGTGTGTGTGTGTGTGTGTGTGTGTGTGTGTGTGTGTGTGTGGTTTATTTATATTTTCTTGTATTTATGAATGTTTGTGGATAAAATATTGTGTGTGCTTGTGGGGATTATAGGTTGACATTTCCTCAGTTTTTCTTCACCTTACATTATGAGGCTGGGTCTTTCACTGAACCCAGCTCTCAATGATTTAATTTGTCAGATAGTACACTCACTCTAGCAATCTGAATTTTATTCAAGTACTGAGGATCAAAATTCTGTTCCTATGGCTTGAAAGAGATTTACCATGCTGAGCCAACCAGAGTTAAAATGGCATTGCTTTTAATTGAGAATACATACTACTTCAGCAGATAATCTCCAATGCTCTTCACTGTGGAGATGTCTATGGAATATAGTATTATTTTCTTTAACTAATAAAGCCAGAAAACTCTTCCAGAAAGTCTACCAATTAAATTTATAAGCTTGTATGAATGATGTATTTTTATTTAATTACAAAAATCCAGACAAAGTGTGTAATTTTGTGCTACTTTTTTTTTGACTCACTTACAACTTTAAATTAATTCTTTCACTGAAAATTATTAAAGAGTAAATTGTCAAAAATATCTTGGATGGTTTTTCTTTAAGTGAAGGCTGACAGCATAAGGGCCAGATAAAGGTACATCATTAAAACATCTACAAATAAAGTATTAAATCTTTATGAAGAAATATATAAAAGTGAGATATATTAGTTACTGTTGAGTATAATCTAAGATTAGGCAGGGAAGATGGACAAATGAAGCATTTAATCAAATAGAGAACTGTGATTTGCTTTTTAATTAGAACATTTATATATGTGGGAGGATTATCAAAACTGAACTTTGTTTTTGCTCAATTTAAAAACTAAGATTACTTTAATTCATTTGTATTATATATTTATGTGTGTCTTTGAATGAGGGTGGTACATGTGAAGTCAGAGGACAACTGTGGGATATCAATTCTCTCCTTCCTTCATATGGGTCTTGGTCATTAGGATTGGGGAAAAATACCAGTACCCATTGAGCTATTTTCCTGCCCCTGGGATTACCCTTGTATGATATTTCATTCTCCCAACCTTCTTTCTTTTCTTCTTTTCTCTCTTCCTTCCTTCCTTTCTTTCTTCCTTCCTTCCTTCCTTCCCTCCCTCCCTCCCTCCCTCCCTCCCTCCTTCCTTCCCTCCCTCCCTCCCTCCTTCCCTCCCTCCCTCCCTCCCTCCCTCCTTCCTTCCTTCCTTCCTTCCTTCCTTCCTTCCTTCCTTCCTTCCTTCCTTCCTTCCTTCCTTTGTTTCTTGTCTTATTACTACAACAATCTTGAGGGTCCTAGAGGAATAAGGACCATACTGTTTCAGATGATGGAATCCAGTCATGTGAGGAGGTCACTGTAATAAAATACTTGGATCCAACATAGCATCTCCTAAGTTAGCAAGTTCTTTGTTATTGAACCAAATCACAAATTTTATACTCCTATATTCTACAGCGAAGAAATGTATTTTTAAGGAAATTTTTAGAGTGATTGACTTATTTGTGTATATGTCCATATATGTAAAGGCCAGATAACACATGTGTCAGTCCTCAGCTAGTATCTACCTTGTTGTTATACAGGGTCTCTCACTGGGATAGTGTTTTTCAATTAGGCTGTTAGGTATTCACAAATCACTAGGAATCCACATTTCTTCCTCTCCACAGATGATAGTACACATGCATACAATAAAATATTTTATTTCCCAATTAAGATATGGGTCTATAAGCTCTTGCTATAAAATAGAAGCTTTCAGAGGGGCATGAGGAAATAAGCAGATGCTAACATCCAGAAACCTACTCATTTGCCTCAGAAGTCACAAGAACATGTATTCAGAGATTGCTGTGATTCACTATCATGATCATGGTTCCCTTCGCATTTCCCATTGAATCTTGCTGTTAATGGACCTGTCAGGTGGACACAAGCCTATCAACAAAGATCTGCTGAATATTAGGGTGTGCTCCTCTGCCACCATTTCTTACCATCTTTTACCAAGCTTGTAAAGGTACCTATAATTCTCTTGCAAGACATTACTTCCTAAATGGAAGAAACAAGTTTGCTGAAAAGCTCTCTGGTCACAATATTTTTTTCTGGTTTGCTTATGGTGGAAGCTGGGGAAGAGGGTGATGTCATTATGAATCACAACCCATCTTTGGCTGGAGGCTCACCTGGATTCTGGACACTGGAATAACTTGTTTGCAAAGCAGCAGTCACACTTTTGTCTCTTTCTATCATTTTTGGACTTAACTGGCAGAGCCAAGTGCATGAAGCTCCTCTCCTATTGCAGGCAGCTTGCCACCGAAAGCAGGTAGCATGTGACCGTGACCATGTGCTAGCAAGAAAAGATCTGAAGATTAGGTCCAGAAACCTGTGATCTTCGACTGAGTCTTCTCCATACATAACTGGCTATTCAGGTAATTCTGATCTAGCCCCCATTACCTCCTACAGAAGGCTCTTACTTCTGGTACCTGGAAGCATTTTTTGTTTGTATTTGACATTAACCTCTTTATTTGCTAAAACAATGTTGACTACAAGCATCTCATTTTGAGGGGGCTGCCAGCATCAGACATGATAAAAAATTTGCTAGTTTTTCTTTATAAGAAAAATGTTGAGCCAGGCAGTGGTGGCGCACGCCTTTAATCCCAGCACTTGGGAGGCAGAGGCAGGTGAATTTCTGAGTTCGAGGCCAGCCTGGTCTACAAAGTGAGTTCCAGGACAGCCAGGGCTACAAAGAGAAACCCTGTCTTAAAAAAAATGTTGAGTCTTACTGAATTATCCAGCAAACCATGTATTTAAGAAACTACCCTTCTACACACTACTCCCTGATGCTCCCTTTCAGATGTCTATGCTAAAGAAATTCTTCCTGATCAGATGATAAGGTGAGCTAAGCATGGAAAAAACAAGTATTCCTCAATTTCAGTACCACTATCTGTTTAGCTTATATATGCAAGTGATTGGATGTTGTATTCTTTTCATGAGAAGCTACAATTTCTGCCTGTGATGACATATGGTTGGAATCATAGAGCTGGGGCAAGTAAGCCAGGCAGATCTTTGGGGATTTTTAGCCAACTAACATAATCTATTTGATGATCTTTCTCTCACAAAAATATGGTGGATAAAACCTGAGCTTTGATAGGAACGGTTGTCTTCTGACTGTCACATGTTTACCTACAAGAACAGAAAAACACAAACATACAAGCACACACACACACACACACACTTCATTAGTTGAGAGATCTGGCTCATGAAGGGATGATTTTGTAAAATAGGGGCTTTGGTAAGAAAGTAAGCAGACAAGATCCCCTATTAGTGGGAGATTCCAGGGAGCTACCTTGTTCCATCTACCATGTTGAAACTCAGGGAGGAAATTTCCCATTGTGATTCAGGACACAGGTCTCACCTGATTCTCAAAATTCTCTTGTCTTATTTTGGCCATCTCAGCATCCAGCACCAAGAAAATGAAGTTTCTGTTGCTGTATTCCATCTGAAGATACTAAGTCCATATTTTCAGGATCCAACCATAACATTGAACTCTATTTTTTTAGTCTTGTAGACACTGTCCACTAAGATTGAGTTTGTGTTTACTGTAGTACATTCTTTTAGTTATTTCTACTTTTCAGTAATTGTCCAGTGTAAAATAATCTGGGATCACATCTTTTTGAATCTAAGCACAAAATTTATACTTTATTTTCTCCTCAAAGAATTGTTAAACTATTCTGTCATAGACTAGATAAATTAAATAATTCATACATGATCCCTTTTCATTTTGACTGCCAAGAAATACAATGTCAAATGGAGAGTTGCAAGCTGATTTTTCTAGCATTGTTTCTCTGATATTGTTATGTCATTCTTCTAATATGTTCCCTGTTTGGATTTTAAGGAAATTATATTTCTATGGTAAGTCACTAAGTGTGTATCTATAGTAAGTTGCTGCATATCCTCAGTGCTTGTGTGTATTGTTGCACAAGTCATTGCTTATTTTGTAGGGAAGTAAAAAAGCCATTTTAGGGCAAGTAGCTAGGGTCCTAGATCTTGTCTATTACTGTGGTAGTCCTAATGACAACTCTAAGATCCAGCTGTGAATGCTTTGGGAAATAAAAGTTCCCCAAAGTGTTATAGCTTAGTAAAACATCTATACTAAGCCAATACTCATTGAAATAATGTGTATACTTTATATCATGTAGATAAGGACTTTATAAATCCTGAGGAGTAGGGTAGTATGCAATATTGGTTCATTTTGAGGAGAATGATAGTGATGCTCATTTAGCATGGAGGACATGGTCCTCTCATGAGGTGTCAGAGTTAGATGTTAAGAGAAGGTTTTGGTACAGAACTGGTCTGAAGCCTACCATACTCAATTCTGAATATCATGGGGTTTAGGCTGCCTCAACCTTAACAGTTCTTCTATCTGGTTGCACAGTCTACTTTCCCACAAGTATTCACCTTAATACTGGCCTTTAGTTTGAAAAATTAGCAAAGATGGCTGTTGTGGAAATGATTGTGTGTAAAGAACATTATCAACTGAGCCATCATCCCAGTCTACCAGTTTATTTTTTCAATACTTGAGGGCAATAAAAGACCACTATTTTAATTTGCTTATTATTGCTATGATAAAGACCATAAAAAGTGACTTGGGGAGTAAAAAGTTTTATTTGAGTTACACAGTGTTGGTCACAGTCTGTCTGTACTGGTGATATTGTGTCAACTTGACATAAGCTAGAGTCATCAGAGATAAAAGAGTTTCAATTTAGAAAATGCCTATATAAGTTCCAGCTCTCAGGCGCATTCTCAGTTCGTGATCAACTGGGGAAGGTCTAGACCATGGCAGGTGGTACGTAGCTTATCTCAGCTGCTGGTCCTGGGTTATATAAGAAATCAGGCTGAAAAAGCTAGGGAAAAGAAGTGAGCAAGCAATACTCATCTAAGTGTTCTGGATTAGTTCTTACTTCCAGTATCCTGCTGTTTCAGATCCTGTTCTGACTTCCTTTAATGAAACACAGTACAGGGGAAATTCAATAAATCTGTTACTCCCCTATGTGCCCTTGGCTCCTGATGTTCTGTTTCAATAAGAGAAATAAAAATCTGTCTCAGTTTTAGTTTTCATTGCTGTGACAATGCACCAATTGCTTTAGTTTCAGAACCACTAACATCTCATCTGAGTTACCACTGCCAAAGAGGATTCCAAGGACAAATACCAACATCTACTGGGACACCATTATTACAGTGCACTTTGGCTTGATTTCAAACTGTCAGCAACCTAGCTTGAGATCTTTTGGGTTATCAGACAAAATCCTGTCCAGTATGAATAGTCTCTTTTCAAGTGTTGGTCATCTCTTAGAGAAGTGACCATTGAAATGGTGTCTTTTACCATAGTATGCCTTTAATCTACTCTGTTTTTCAGGTTCCTCTGCATGGTCAAGCTCTAGCGATATACAGAGGTACAACATATGAAATTAGGCCTTACAGGTTGTCTTTGTCTTGCACATGCCCCAATGAAACTGATAAGAACTCTGGGGTTACAATCCAGAAAATCCCTCCATTCATGTGCTTTCCTTGGTGTGTCCTTCTAATGTATGACAGTTCCTTGTGTGTGTGACTATCAATATCAGTGGATGTAAACAGTCTGATGGAAAAGGATTTTGTGTATTCTTTTATTGAAAGACAAAGGTAAATGTCGGTATACTGTCTTATATTAGTACGGTATCCGAAAGCTTGTGGTGAAACAACTGCTTATGTGGTCAATTTTAACTCGTGTGTGTGTGTGTGTGTGTGTGTGTGTGTGTGTGTGTCTGTGTGCCTCTGTGTGTGTGTGTCTGTGTGTGTCTCTGTGTGTGTCTCTGTGTGTGTGTCTCTGTGTGTGTGTCTCTGTGTGTGTATCTGTGTGTGTCTGTGCGTGCATGAATATATATGGGTTCACATGCATGCATTATTTAGAAACCAAAGGTCTACTTTAGGTGGATCTAATTTATTTTTTTGTGAGACAGAGACTCTATTGAGAGTAGAGCTCACCAAGTAGGGTAGGCTAGCTGGTTCTCAAGTCACAGGGATCTAGGTGTTTCTGCTTCCCAGTGCTGGACATACAAATGCCTACTATTATGGCTGGGTTTTTATGTGGGTTCTAGAAACAGAATTCATGTTAACACTCAAAAATATTTAACTGAGCCATCTCCCAAACTCTTATTCTACTTTTTAATGCCAAAACATATGTTCAAAGAAGTTACTGACTTGGCCAAATCTCATGAAGAAGGGCTTAACTTGTAGTTCACGGAGCTTTAGGGCAAGGCAGGGAGCTGCCACATCAAGAAGAGGGGAAAAATACACCTAAAACTGACAGTTTTTGTCCCAGGTTGGGTTTCTGAGCCTGGGTGTCCCTTCCCTATATAGAGACTCAGTGACCCTTTACCATTCTGCTTTAAGATGAAACATTTGGTGACAGCAAAACAAAAAGCACGCTTTTCTTTCTTCTTTTTTTTTTCCATTTAGCAAACTCAATGCATGAGTGTCTGAAATACTCCCACTCGGAGACCTCATGTCAAGTCAATACAGCATTTTTTTCTTTAACATTATCCAGATCATCTTCTCGAGGGCCATAGATTTTTTTTTTTGGAACATTTGAGATTTATACTATTTTTCTGGTCTTCCAAATAAATAATCACAGATTGGTTGATATGAATAGAAGAAATTTATATTCTCATAATTGTGAAGATTGAAGGTCTGAATTCAGGAGCCTTTATCTCTCTTCCAGCTGCTCTATATAATGTACATATGGGTGTCTTTCTTCCTGGTCTACAGATGACTTTCCCTATGTGTGTTTCTATGTCCTAGTCTCCTTCCCTTATAACGACATCCATCTTGCTAGATTTTTTAGAAGGATTTTTCATCTTTATCATTTCTCTAATGATTCTTTGTTCAAATACCCCTATGTACCCATGCACTGGGGTGGATAGCTGTAATATTGAAACCAAAAATGTTTCAGTGATTTTGGATTCAAACTATCATTTACTTTATAAATTGGTGACATGGAAATTTCACTCATAGTGAGAGTTGGGAATCATTTTCTCTAGTAGCCTCACAAGGTGACAACAGGTTCAAGAAGAGCAAAGCCTCAATTATTTCTTTAATTGCATATGGAACATGTCGACAACCCCTCTACTTGTTGATACTAACTGGCAACTTGACATACTCTAGAATTATCCTAGAGATGAAGTTCTGAGAATGACTGTGAAGGACTTTCAAGATTTGATTAATTAATGAAGGAAGACCGACCATAAGTGGGTAGCACTCTACCATGTCCTGGGCTTGTGGAATAAATAAGAGTAAGTGCACTGACACGAACATTCATCTCTCTCTGTTTTCTGATTTTGAATGCAATGTGACCAGTTACACCTTTCCTTAAACAAATAGATGATTACTTTCAAATGTGAACCTATGTAGATATTTTCTTCCTTAAATTACTTTTTTCAAGTACTTTGTTAATGTAATAAAAATATAAAACTAACTCTTATCCTTTGACTGGAAAGGAAATACAATTGAATGTTGTGTATGATGGAGGGTAGGTAGAGGCACTATGTTATCCTCTAGAAGCTAAATCTTGAGTAAGGACAATAGCATTCTCTGTCACTACTTCTGCTAGATTTTCCTTTAAGTATTCCTGGTTACTGTTCTGCCTGCATCCCTGAAGGCTTCTGAGGTTGACTTAGCTATTTTCCACTAGTGAAACAAGGTCAATTGAACTGAAGCTATTGAGCTAACACAATGTTAAAAACTGGAGAAACTGCTTGTAGGGATCTCTAGGCAAAGCCTGAGACTGTCAGCTTAACTGGGATGAATTAAGTAATGGGCACCAGGTTTGTGTGGTCTTAGATACAGGAACCTGTGAAACATTTATTGATAGATAGAACAGCACCTACAGCATTGCTCAAAATAGCACACTGGACATGAGCAATCACAGCTGAAATTCTCCAGACTCTGCAGGACTTTTTCCAAAGGACAACACTAGCTATTTTGCAAAGCGGAATTAGGAATAAAAGGTTTGGAGCATTTGGCCTTAGAGATCTAAAAATGGACATAGGGTGGGAGCTAGGTACGACAGGGATGGCTAGTTAACTCATAACAAGAAAAATGGGAATTATTAAGGGAAGTAGCATAGACATGGACTCTTCATAGATGACCTCCTCTTTTCATACTACCCCCAAATGGGCTGTAAGCTTTTTAGATTGATGTGAGGCTAAGCAAGCCAGAACAGAGTCTTAGGAAAGCTCAGACATCTTAGGAGAGAGCAGTGTTTTGCTATTCTTGGTACCTAATGAAGTCATAATAAATTTGGTCTAAAAGTGTTCAAATGAATTGGACACAGGCTAATGATGATTTTGGAACTAGGGCCATTTGTGGTTCAGTGAAAGCAGGACACACAAATTAATACATAGAGACTGGTAAGATATCTCAGTAAATGGAGGTAATTGGCACCAAGCATGATGATTGATGTATGGGACCCACACTGTGGAAAGAGATAACTGAGTCCCACAAGATATTCATTCCTATCACATGCTTGTTATGGAATATATGAACTCCCAGTATATGCAAATCAAAAAGTAATTAGGAAAGAGCTGATTGCTTCTTTGCTTTCTAACTCTAGGCAGGAATCAGCAGTTCTCAGAGCTTATGTGATAGACTCAGAGAAAAGAATGTGGGCATGAACGTGAAGTACATGGGTTTGAGATGTGATGAAATAAGATTACAGAGCATTTGAGGTAATAGTTTAGTTTGATATACACCTGACATGGAAATATAAGAACTTGAATTTTTGTCCTCAGTTCTCACCAAAAAATAGGTTTGGTGTACTACATTTGCAATTTCAGTGTTGAGGGGGCAGGCAGGTGATCTTTGGGGTTAACTTGTCAAGCAGACTAGCTAAATTTTCAAACTTTAGGAACCATTGGGATATCAGGTCTCAACAGACAAAACAAAACATGGTAGATGGTTGGTAAATAAACATATAGATGATTTGACTTCTGTTGGTTTCTATATGCTCCTGTGTGCACGTACAAATACCACACACACACACACACACACACACACACACACACACACACACACATAGACATAGATACAGACACAGACATACATACACACACACACACACATACACACACACACAGGTACATATACAGAAATTTGTACAATGTTGGGTATGGGTCATAAGCAACAGTGATTTATTGCTTATATGTCTAGTCTTTGAGATGTCCATGTCAATCTTTTAGAAGATTCCATGTCTGGTAAGGCCTTAGTTCCTCATTGGTACCTGACATTATTCCTTGTGGTGGGACCCTGTAGCCTCTTCTGTAAGGGTATTATCCCATTCATGGGCACTTCACCAGTCAGAATGCAATGCTAGATTCTAGTTTTTGCTCAGGTTCAGTACTGTAGCAATCCTTCCCCACTCAGCTATTCAGACCTGATTCACATTCTGTGTCTTAGTGTCTAACTGATGTCTAGATTCCATGACCCCTCAGCCTAGATGTGGGTTTAAACAAAGTAGGTATTGGTGGCTATAGTCCTGTATCCCATTCCTTCTCTGGTTCCTGCCAGAGAATCAGAAAGCCTGGCTATAGGTTTATATAGGAAACCATCCTCACCCTTCAAAAGGAATAAGAAGAAACTCTAACTTCTACACATTTCTTGATTCTTCTTTTTAGAACCCCTTCCATGTTGTCTGTTTCTGGTGCTGGTTGTCTCTTGAAGAGGGTGAGCTTCAGGTGTCTGAGGAGTGTTGTCAGAATGTTAGCCAATTCTTCTTGTAGTTGGCCCCTTGTGGTTGCTCCATCATTGTGGCACCTTTCAAACTTGATTGCTTCCATGTTATCAGAGCTGTCATTCAGAATACCTCCTTCCCGGGGTAGGGCTGGGTGTGAGGTGGTGCTCTAGGTTCTAGTCTTGTCTTCTTCTTCTTCTTCTTCTTCTTCTTCTTCTTCTTCTTCTTCTTCTTCTTCTTCTTCTTCTTCTTCTTCTTCTTCTTCTTCTTCTTCTTCTTCTTCTTTTGGATACAAAAGCTAAGTGCAGAGTGTCCTAATATAAGGCTGTTCAGAAATCTGGCACCAAATGCTCCCCATCAAAGTCATGTAATCTGAATCCTCAAACAGAACAAAAGAGCTGAAGGGCCTCTGTGAAGGGCAAAGCAAGATTTCTCTTCTTGGATATCCAAGCTTTCATCAGTTCCTAACTAACTGTAAAAAGAAAAATGCCCTGAAGGTACTGAATTTTTAATTCATAGGTACAAAGCTGAGATTGTATTATTTTCCATCAAGATGAGGGGCCAGAAGGAATGTGTTTTTTTTTTATTTTTTTATTATATGGGTTAAATATGTAGGCTTGTTTTTTCTTCATTAGGGGACCCCTGAATTTCTGTGCACCCTTCCCTCTCACTACACCATAATTATGTGCAATATTTATATGCACATATATATATATGTATATGTATATGTATATGTATATATATATGTGTGTGTGTGTGTATGTCTGTGTGTGTGTGTGTGTGTGTGTGTGTGTGTGTATGTGATAAAGAGAAAAGGAAATGCTGGGCTGAGCAGCGTGTGGGTCTCACTAGTGCCAAAGTGGTGGCATCTCGCATATGATAGGTGGACAATGAGCCCGAGTGTGGTTTGGGGAAGCTGGAAAGAAGCATGCATGCCTCAGTGCTCCATGTGGTGAATTTAATAAGAGACAGCCCATAGCTTTAATGCTTTATTATTAAGAAAATAGAAAGAGAAAAGAGATAGAAAAATGAGGGAAAAGGAGAAAATAGATAAGAAAAGCCATGACCACGTGGAAAGGGGAGAAAATAGAGAGACAGAGAGATGAGAGAGATAGATAAAGAAAAGGGCTGAGAAAGAGCAAGTGGGAGAGAGAGAGAGAGAGTGAATGGAGGGGTGCTATTATAGTGAGTCGGGTTGCCAGATAACCGAGGCGCAGGGAGAGCCTGTCTGCAGCCAGGTGACTGCAGAGGTGGAGTCAGGTTAGAACCTGAGGCATGGTCACACATGATTGATGGCTACAGGATTATGGCCTTGTCTCTTATTAAGGTTCCACATATATCTTGGCTACACCTCGCTGTCCTCTCTTCTCTTTCTCTGCCCATTCCCCTCACCCCACATGGCACAACCCAGTCTACCAATGTTTTTTTTTTTCTGGACTCTGTGAGATATAACAGCCTCTGACTATGCTCTTCCAAATGTCTGTAACATGTTTTCTCCTCCATCATAGCTAGGACCAGTTGCCTTTATTTTTAATTCTTGATGTATCATCACTAGGGGAAGATACATTGGCAGACCCAGGGAGAAGAGAAACAAAAGGTCCAGAGTTGCAAGGATGGAGCATCTGCTCAGTGATGCTGTCTCTTTTTCTAAAGAGTGTATTCTTGTTCCCTTGCCTGCTAAATAGAAATGGTGACTGTTTGTTTTATTACTGTTCCCACTCTGGGTCTTTTTTGCTTGGGAGCATAAAAACCAAGGATACTTATGCAGTGAAAACCACAAGAAACCAAATACCTCCCCATCATACTCCTGGTGAATTTCACTGTTACTGGTATTATCTGGTATTATCCCTTCATGGTGACTAGATTGTAATAGGGGCACTGGTGGTCATATAGTGGATCACCCACCATGTTTTGTAACATGAACAAAGAATTAAAATTTTGGGAAAGACAGAATACTGGAACTCAGAAATGGAAAGTGACAGATGTTTCCCTTCTAGATCAGAAGGTCTTTAGGCTGAGACAATTAAGGCTAAAAAACTACTGGGTTAGGTATTTTATAGGCAACCTGACTCCTCCTTTTTTCCTTTGTTTACATGTCTTCCCCTGTGCTTGTCTGGCATTTAGTTTCCCTGCAATGTCTTCTAGTGACAAGAAGTTGTCATTTCAGGTAGCTGGCTTTTCTTTTCTTTTTGTTTGTTTGTTTGTTTATATATGTCCCTTCCACTTAGAGCTCTTAGTCCCACTTGTAAAATAATTTAAGAAATCACTCAAATGGGAGTTTGAGGACAATTTTCCTGGAATCTTACAGAAAAGCATTCCTGGGAAGACAAGTTCTAACTCTTAGAATCTGTTCAGAGAAGGATAATGGAGAAGAGAAGAAAAAGCAGCCATCTGATTTTAGCCAGTATGGAGTGAGACACATGTTGGATGGGCAGCCATATAGAGTATGGGCAACCAAATGGTGGGCATGAGGCTTTAGAAGAAGAATAAGGGAAAATGTGCTTTGGGTAGAGTTAGAAAACAATCAAAGGAGTCCCTAGTAATTTAGAAAAGTGGGAAGATTCACAAAGCTGCGTGATTATAAGATTCTGCATTTGGATTCTGGAAAGGAAAAGTATAGTATCTCATTAAAGGACAAATTATTCCAAATATCTCTTTAGCATGACTTAAAGCAAACTTACCTTCTAAGGGTAGTCTATTGCACTACCAAACCGGAATGACATGTCTCCACCCAGACCAGTGATCTAGTCTCTAGACCAGAAGAGATGCTAAGCCTTTACTGTTGCTCTAGTGCAAGGTCATTGTCAACAGTTATCTCCTCCCCTACTTTTCTGATTGTGTTTTGCTTCGTGCTTTCTGACATGGGACAGCCTGTTCCCATGGGTAGCTGGTGAACCCTGCTAGTCTACATTTCCAGGAATGATGTAAGAGCTAATTCTTATCAAGGATTTGGGATCAGAGAATTGCTGTAGAAAGAGTACTGTACTCTGAACAATGAATTTTTCTTTTAATAGAGGAAACTGGTATAAAAGAAGGATTTGAGGCTAGGGAAATGCATGAGTCCAATAAAATTTTCTAGATATTCTGAGTTTGATCCCCAGCCTTCATACACAAAATTCATGTGCAGTAATCATGAGATTATGCTAGGGTTCTCTGGCCAAATTTTTTTCTCTTACAGATTTTTGCCAAATTTGTAAGTTCCATGTTCAGTAAGATAGTTTGTGTCAGGATACATGGTGAAAGTAATGGAGGAAGTTGCATGAGATTGACTCATGGCTTGTTCTCTCTTTCTCTCACTCTGTCTTTGTCTCTTTTGCCTCTCTTCATTTCTCTGTCTCTACATCTCTTTCTCTTTTTCTCACACACATATACAGGTACACACTCATACATGTATGCACACATGTCCACACTCTCACATAATCACACCCTCTCTCTCTTTGTGCCCCACCCCCCCCTCTCTCTCTCTCTCTCTCACACACACACACACACACACACACACACACAGACACATACATACCATCACATACAAATGTGCATACACATACACACAAACACATACACACACACACAAAGGCAGAATTAATAATACTGATATTGTGCTATTTTCTAAATTCTCTGCTATTTGTATATGCCTGTAGTTTATCATAATGAAAAATTTTAACAAGATTTTCTCAGTTAGCTTTGGACATACTGTAGTATATCAAAAAACTCAGCGCTGTTTAAATAAGTAGGATACACTTTTCTTATGTAAGAAAATATTTGAGCCAGGCCCATGGTACAAGCTTGTAACTCCAGCTACCTGAGAGTTAAGATCATGTCTTAAGATAAAAAATGAAATAAAATAAAATAAAATAAAATAAAATAAAAAGTGATACAACTCTGTGGTAAAACAATGTCTTAGTGTCCCTTGAACCACGAAGATCAAACAAAACCCCAAAGCAGCTTCTGGTCTACACTCAGTACCTTAAGGATACTATGGCTTTCTGTTTATCTCTTGTAAAATCTCAGTGGTGATATAAAGTTACTTTGTGATGGCAGGGTATGGTGGAAGGGCACTTGTTGCGGGAAATATTAAAAATGATCCTGCCATCTCTCCCACCATGCCAAGTCACAACTCTAATGCTGCAGCGAGGTCCTGCTAGGTACCATTCTCACTGCTGCTGATCTATTATCTCCCAACTAGCTCCCACAGCATCTCAGCTGTGTTCCCTCTCTGCTATTGCCAGAACCACATTCCAGTAACAAGGTAAAGCAAAACTCTTAATGTTTATAAATCAATCAGATTATGTATCAGTAATATCACAATTTACAATATGCCAATGCAATAATTTAAGAGCCAATTGATAATGATAAAAGCTTTATTTCAATATCTCTAACCTTATAAAATCTTAGCTATTTTGGTTAGTAGATATCACACAGGTCCACCACTGAAGTCATCGTGATTCCCTTTCCCTTCTCTTCCTGTGATCTCTCTCCCCCAACTCTATCTCTGCCTCACTTTTCCTGTCCAATAACAGGCCTTCCACTGCCCTAATATGATTGGACATGGAAAATCATGCAACAGCAACTGACAGGGAAACCTGTGTCTTTCGATATTTTGTTGTTGTCTTGAGTAAAGGTAAACATCACTACTTTTTCCCTTCAGACACAGAGAATTTGAGATATATGAACATGGTGAGTGTCAGAAGCTTTACCTTCTCTTCATTCTAAAGCAGAAAAACTGTAAGAGAGGGTTTTGCCCACCTGGAAAGCCACTGAATTCTTCTGGCATAAAACACTATGTTTAGTGGCTGAATCTAGAAACACATGCGCCATGCTCTTAGGCCTTCATGGTGTCATCCTTGCCTGTCATTGTGCTGAGGCCAGGACTGCTTTTCTGCATGGAAACAACCAATAACAGTGGTGCTTGGGAAGAGAGATGGGCTTTCAGTTATGATTCAAAGGCAAGAACTTTCTAATTAGCCAACTTTATCCCTGCCTTTTGAGTTATCATATGAAGAGTTATAATACATTCACAGGAAGCCAATGTAGCTGTCATAATACATCCAGTTAGGAAGCAGAGATGAATGCTGGTGCTCCTCTGGCTTATGCTTCCCACATATAGAACAGATTTCTCATCTCAACTCTCCTAATCTAGAATCTTCCTCACAGGTATTCTTAGAATCATGTCTCCTTGGTAATTTAGCTTTTTCCAAGTTGGCAGCAAGTGCTAACCATCAAATCTTTCTTCCCTGATTTTCCATCTTGAACATCCATGGCATCATGTGCTTTTCCTCTTTAGTTTCATTCAGACCCATTTCTAATTCTTGAGATTCTCCCATGACTCCTTCATGCCCAGGACATTTGTTTCCATCCACACTATTATTACCACTCACTGAGTCCTACTTCTGCCAATTCCCTGAAGACTCAACCACTCAAGACTAGACCATATGAATCAACAAATATCACTGGGATACAAGAAGAATGGGGCTTGTTTTGTTTTCTTCCACAAATCACTGGAAAATTACTGGATAATTATTTTGTTGAAAATATTCAATTTAAGTAGAATTAAAGACCTTGAAACAAGTTGTCAATTAGAATGCAATTTGTAGAATTAAAAATAGAAAGGACAGACTTTCTGTTCTTTTGCATTGTGTTTATAAATGAAAGGAAAGCCAAAATTAAGTGTGGATATAATATGGGACATATATTGCTTCTCTGTGGCTGTGCAAAAACACCATGACCAAGGCAAACTCTAGGTGAAAGAATTTACTTTGACTTAGAATTCCAGAGGCTTAGGGTCCATAATAATGGGGACAGCAGAGCAGTAATTTAATGTCAGGATGCCATGACAGTGTAATGACTATAGCAGTGTGTTGATACCTGGGAACTCATATCTTAGTCTCGTGGCAAGAAGCAGAGAGACTGGCTTGGAATGGCACAAATATTTGAATTCTCAAAATGTGCCTCCTCTGTACATCTATATTTTATCAAGTTGAAAATCAATATTAACCATTAAAACAGTTTACCTGGGATAGATTTTACTGGGTACATGGTTAGTGTCAATGAGGCGTAAATGGGAGATTCTTTTATCTTGTTCATTTTTGGTCCAGCTAATGAAGGAACTACTACTTGATTATAGAATGAAATCTGAATATTTAGCAGTCTGGCCAAAAACTCATTTGGTTGCCTAACTATCCTCAGAACCTCCTCCCAAGGAGTATTTGAGAGGGAGAACGCAGAAGTCTTTGAACATATCATGCTCATTCAGGGCATGTAGGACATTGAGACAGCTGCTGATGTTGTATCTATATACAGAAAACAGTAACTTGGAGGTACTGAAGGCTTAATTGAATCAAAGAGCAAGAAGGAACCATGGAAGAATCCAAAGAATGAGAAATGGGGTTTACTTGATTTTTTTTTTTTTTAAATTTGGTTAAAGACACCAGGCCATGTCCTCATGCTGCCAATAGGTAGGGTGAGTTGTTCCACTACAATTAAGATAGTTTATAAAATATTTTCTGGATATGCCTAGAGGCATGTTGTCTCAGTGATTTTGGATCCTGTCACATTGACTGTCAGTAGTAACCACTGTGGGTATCTATTGACATATGAATCTGTGGACCCTAGGAATAAACCTGCCTTCAAATGCAGAAGAAAAGTCTACCATTTTTTCTCCAAGAATCTTGAGGCCATGCTGCTTTGCTGAGTCTTGAGTCTGTTGCATAAAGTCCATCCCTTTTGATTTCTTTCTTCAGATTATTCTTAGTATTTCCAACTAGACTCATCTTTCCTGATGAACAACTTTAATATCTCCTTTGACTTTTTGAGGTGATTGTTCCTATCAAATTGTTTTAAGGAAACAAATAAAAATTGCTTTTTCTCTTTTTCAAAATCTGTTCTAAATAGACTGTATACCAAACATGTTACAGCAGTATATATTTGCTAGATGGCTGAGTCAGGTTCTGAGAAGAAATGGCTTCCTGTTCCAGAAAGGAGAAAGAGGTAAGAGTTGGGAGGTAAGACTCTTATCTGCTAGTAGCACAGATATGAATAAACTAATGACACTTATCATTTTTCATTTCCCACTTTCTTTTTGGGACACAATGAGTTTCATTAAGCTTGCTTATAGGATCATAGGTGAGGGGTTATTTATAGGAGCATGGGGACCTTTCCAGTGGCTATACCACTGAAGAAAATGTCTCTTAAATCTCTATCTAATATTATCTACTTATATAAACACCAATAATTTTACTTTTCTAGTTGCTAGAGAAACTACCTAAAGATCATCTACATTGCAGAAGTTGAAAAATTAGGTATTTTTTTTGCACAGTAGGGTGACTGTATTTAACAACAACACATATTCAAAAGGATTCACATGAGATGATTTGATTGTTCTTACTACAAGGAGCTTCATACTATTTGAAATAAAGGAAATCTTAATTTCCCCCCAATAAATCATGCATTTAAGCCGATTTTGAAAAAAAAAAATCACATCTCACTCTGTAGTTCTGAATCAGTTAAGATTAAAGTAAGATATGCAATATAATCTTTCCTAGTCTTTTGTATTTTTTCTAGGAGAATAGATCACATGGTTTTCCCAAGCATTCCCTTTTAGAATAGTACACAAGAAGTTCAAACATAAATTCAAATCATAAATTAAATAAGAAATATACAATAGAGAATGTTTACATGTATATTCATTAAGAATAATTACCTGGCTAAACATCCATTATCTATCACAGGTTCATAGAGAGTTAAAGGCCATAACTAAGTTATCATTGAAGTTTTGTACAGATAAATGCAGTCAATATTTCATCTTTTGCCCTAGCGCCTAAAATAAATCATTGCTTCCCTTTTAATTGTTTTACAACTTCTTGGAATGCCCTCTAAGTTGTAAATGCCTGCTTTCTATCTAAAAATCAATTAACTCCTGGCACTTGAGAACTAGCAAACTTATTGCCATTTTCACATTAGAAAGGACTTAATAGAAGTCTGACTATAAAAGATCTTAATAATTACTAATATGTTTTTGAATTCTTATAAGATCATCATTATAAAATAAGAAACCATCTGTTTGCCTATACATCATTACAAGAGAGTACATCTTTGTTGTTCTGCATATATCCTCTCAAAAGAGTATGCTAATATTTAGTGATTGCAATATATATTTAATAATAACAGAAAAGTCTATTAATAGCAGGAATCTTTCCTAAAATGTAATCTTCACAGCCTTGCCTAAAGAAGTGAAACCATCATAACTTTATAATCCAAAATAGAACCATCTCAGGAAGAACACTTGGTAGTATTTATTTGAAGCTTCCCAGGAATTGCTCACCAGCAGGTTCTACGTGGACAAAAAGCTGAAGAAAGAAACGACAGAGCATGTGTCCTTATTGCATTCAGGGGAAGCCTCTGGGTATATGCCCAGGAGTGGTATAGCCGGATCCTCCGGGAGTGTCATGCCCAGTTTTCTGAGGAAGCACCAGACTGCTTTCCAGAGTGGTTGTACCAGCTTGCAATCCCACCAGCAGTGGAGGAGTGTTCCTTTTTCTCCACATCCTCACCAACAACTGCTGTCTCCTGTGTTTTTGATCTTAGCCATTCTGACTGGTGTGAGATGGAATCTCAGGGTTGTTTTGATTTGCATTTCCCTAATGACTAAGGATGTTGAACATCTCTTTAGGTGCTCCTCAGGCATTAGATATTCTTCAGGTGAGAACACTTTGTTTAGCTCTGTACCCCATTTTTAATAGGGTTACTTGGCTCTCTGGAGTCTAACTTCTTAAGTTCTTTGTATATATTGGATATTAGCCCTCTGTTGGAAGTAGGGTTGGTAAAAATCCTTTGTTCATAGCAGCCTTATTTATAATAGCCAGAAGCTGGAAAGAACCCAGATGTCCCTCAATGGAGGAATGGATTCAGAAGATGTGGTATATTTACACAATGGAATACTACTCTGCAATTAAAAACAATGAATTCACGAAATTCCTAGGCAAATGGTCAGAACTTGAAAATATCATCCTTAGTCAGGTAACCTAATCACAAAAGAACATACATGGTATGCAAGTACTGATAAGGGGATATTAACCCAGAATCTCGGAATACCCTAGACATAGTTCGCATATCAACAGATTTCCAAGAAGATGGAAGGAGAGATCCCTGGTCCTGCAAAGACTGGATGTAGGGGAATGCCAGGACAGAGAAGCGAGAGGGGGTTGAATGGGGAAAAGAGGGAGAGAAGGAGGCTTATGGGACTTTCAGGGAGGGAGGAAACGGGAAAGGGGAAATGATTTTTAATGTAAATTAAAAAAAACTTAGAAAAGAAAAAAAAAAAAACGACGGGGGTCAGGAGAAAAGCACATACAGAGACATTAGTGCATGGCTCTACAAAATTTTTCTTTTTACTTTGGGGAAAGGAGGGACAATATATGTGCTGTGGGCGTGACCCTCCCTCCCAGGGTCGAAGAGTCTTTTCAGCGCTTCTCAGCAGGCCCTTGGCACCAAGATTCCTGGAGGAAATTGACCCCATAGGGTTTGTTGCTTTGCTGAAGGCTGAGGTGTAACAAAAGGCTTGTTTCCGGAGCTCTGCCAGCTCTGCCAGGTGGGGGGAGGTGTGGCTGGAATTCTTCAGCTCAGAGTAGGTGAAGAATGCAGGAAGCTGAATTATGGCTAAGGCTATATGGCACTTCAATGACTCTCTACATTTATGTTCTCCTTGATGGCTCCCTGCAGTTGTTCTTTTACAATTTGCTGTCATATCATTGTATATTGTTCTGTGATGAACAAAAAGACATTTCGTGCAAGTGACTGAAACACCTCATCTTTCTGAGTACTTCATTAAACAGAGGAGAATGATTTCAATACATTTCAAAAGTTACAAAATAATGCTTCTTTTTTTTAAAATTTTTTAATTATTTACTATATGTAAGTACAGTGTAGCTGTCTTCAGACACTTCAGAAGAGGGAGTTAGATCTTGTTACTGATGGCTGTGAGCCACCATGTGGTTGCTGGGATTTGAACTTAGGACCTCTGGAAGAGCAGTCAGTGCTCTTAACCACTGAGTCATCTCTCCAGCCCCCTCCCCTTCTTAAAAAAAGATTTATTTATTATTTCATGTATATGAGTACACTGTAGCTGTACGGATGGTTGCGAGCCATCATGTGGTTGCTGGGATTTGAATTTATGACCTTTGGAAGAGCAGTCAGTGCTCTTAACCGCTGAGCCATCTCTCCAGCCACAATTCTGCTTCTTAATTGAAAGTGGATTTTTCTTTAATCTTCACGGATCCCATATGAATTCATGAAGAATTTTTTTAGGGTCTTCTATTCAGAGATATTATGGTTCCTTGTATCAATATTCATATCCAAGTTTGGGAAGAGTTTTATTTCCTGTAGCCTTAATTTTCATCAGATCAAAAAGCTATTGGCTTTCAGTTTTTATAGTCCTTGTCTTTTTAAATATACAAACTTGTAAGTTCAAGACTGTGAGTGCATCAGAAGTGTGTAGTAGTCTGGTGGCATTAGTTATCTGTTGTTGTGATGTAGTACCTGACAGAAGTAGCTTGTAGATTTAAGTGGTTGGTTTGGCTAATGGTTTGAGGGGAGGCAATCCATCATGGCATGTGAATAGGGGTATAGTGGGAGGAAGGATTGGGTCTGCAGTCAGTAAGCATAGGGAGACGAGTCCTGGGAATCAGCTGGCTTCAACCTTCTTCCCTTTGTGTTCAGACTTAGATCTCAATCTAGGACAAGGTGTGAGTCACATTTAGAGAGCATCTTCCCTATTTGTTAATCTTCACAGACACTTTCAAAGACATTCCCAGAATGGTGTCTTCTAGGTACCTCCAAATTTAGTCACATTACAATGAGGATGGCATCATAGCACAAAATATAATTTCTTTATCCAACATTTAAGGATTAAGTAACTTTCTAGAATTTCTACTTTATAATTACTTGCTGCTTCATTTCTTAAATTTTATGTAGCTAGTTTTCTTTTAGGTTTTTGTTTGGATACTTCACAATATGTCAGTTTTCTTTCAGTTCTTCTCATCCCTCTTTGGTTAATATCTTTAAGAGAATACATTAGCTGTATACAAGGAAGTTTTATATTTCTGTATTAATTTTTAAAATTGCATTTGTTTATTTGCATGTGCATTTGAATGCATGCACACATGTAGGAGGATTTCCCCTAATAATTTTATTGGCTAATAAAGACAACAAGAAGCCAATTGCTGAGCAAAGATATGGAGGCTATTTTTTACGGGTCTGAGATACAGGAGAAACGAATGATCTCTTCAGCAAGGCTGAAAGTGAGCACATGTGCAGAATGCCTGGAATTGTCAGAACTGGTGGAGGCCTTCATCACTGGAAGAATTTCAACATAGAATAGTTGGCGAGTATAGAACAACAGATTCTGTACCCAGAGGTTGTATCATTTTGGTTAATTTTAAAAGTAAGATTGATGTTTCCCATTCATGATGTTTCAGGTGGGTGATTGAGAGGGTACAGTCATGTGGCAGATGTAGCATTGGCAGAGCCAAGCACTGAGGGTAGAGAGTTGGTTGAATGTAAGTGGTAGCACTGGGAGGTCAAAGGGGGACACTGCCAGGTAGCTTAGGAAAGCCAGCCAAAGAAATGGGGAGTGGTCACAGTCTTGGGCTATTAGACCAGGTTAGGAATAGAAAGAGATCAAAGATCACTGCCCCAGTTGGAACAATCATGAGTTCTTTTAAAATTTCACACTGCATGCACCCAGTGTCCGTGTGTGTGTGTGTGTGTGTGTGTGTGTGTGTGTGTGTGTGTGTGTGTGTGTATGTCTGACCAGAGAGAGGACAGTTCAGATGCATCAGTTTCTCTTTTTTCATCATGTGATTTGACAGACATTTGTGTATTTTCTTTGTATCACAGAAAAGTGCAAAGCTCAACTCTACTGTTTAACTCACAGTATTGTACAGGTAAATAAATCACTAAAGAATCATAGATTCAGAGTTCCTATTCACCTTTTTAATGTATTTATGTTTAAATTTATTTGAACATTTCTTCTGGACTTAAAATTCTCTGGGCTTGCATAGTGCCTCAAAAGGTATAGGTGCCTTATATTGCTAATCTGGACCTCCTGTGCTTGATCCTTTAGAGCCACATTAAAAAAATAAAGTAAAATAAGGAACAAGGTTCCTGAAAGTTGTTCCCTGTTCTCCTCATGTGTACCTGTGGCAACAGCTCCCCATTACTGACACAATATAAAGAAACACAAATATCATTTAAAATTTTGAAATTATAGTTAACAATGAGTTCTGTTTTGGGCTTAAATATAATATTTGTGAAATTTATATTTTGATTTGTAAATTTAATATAATTATAGTTTAAATAAATTTTATGTAATATCATTAGAAATTTAGTTCTACTCACTAGATGTGGTCCAATTTATACAACAATTAACAGCTGATGCAATTAACATGCTGTCATTCATCTTTGCTATTGGAGTTACAGAAATATTTCTATGAAAGGAGTTTTTGCAGTATCATGGAGAATTTCCTCATAATAGAAATTGGGTTACATTTTGCTACTTAAAAGTTTTAAGTAATGAATTTTTCTATTTTGACACGTAGTTTTATAGCAGGGTAGCACTGAACCTGACAGCCACCTGTCTCCCTGCAACTTTGCTGTCTAGGGTGCAATCCATGTCTATTTTGAGTCCCTTGTACAGTGTACAAAGTACTTCAGTTACATCATTTTTCTCTCTAGAGCTCCTGTGTTTTTAGTAGATCTTAAAACTGTTTTAAATTACTTGGCTAGGAATTAATGATAATGAAAAAGATGATTCTCTAAATTATTGCTTTGGCTTATTTTATTTTTAATGCAGCTGAGACAGATTGAGTTTTTTTTAAAGTCACAGAAGGAGCAAGAGAAAAATATTTTCCACAAGATCCATGTGTACTAAGTGTGTTTTTCAGGTCAGACATGTTGAACCATATGGATTGGAATGAATGGATGGTGAGATGACTGATTTTCTACTTTCAGATCCCTTCCAAACATGCATTTGTTGTCACCGGAACAAATCTATATATACTCATAACAAATTTATTATATTCCTTTAATCTGAGCTATTTTAGTGTCAATTCTTCCTCTGTCTCATGGGAAAGAGTTGATAGATATTGCAAATGTGACTGTGCAGATATGTTGACATGCACATGTATACACACACACACACACACACACACACACACACACAAACACACTCCTGTGTGTCTCTACATGTACAGATGTAAAAGCCAGTGAGCAAATTCAGATGTTCTGTTCTAATACTCTCCATCTTATTCTCTTGAGAGAGAGTTTCTTATCACAATTGGTGTTGGGCTAGAAGCCAGGATATCCCAGGGATGGAAAGACAAATACAAACAACTCTTTCTGCAGAGTCCCCTGAGTCCTGGGCAGAGGGACTTAATGAATATATCCATGTTATAACTGAGAGTCAAAAGTCTTTCAGTCTCTGGAAATGGTCCAGTTTTGGGTCCCTATGTTAATCTCTGTTTACTGCAGGTAGAAGCTTCTTTCATAATGGCGGAGGAAGACATTGTTCTGAGTATAATTCTGATGTGAATACTGAGGATCCCAGGTAGAGAATATTTCTAGGTATCTGTTATTGACACAAAGAACTGGCTAGAATTGGGTACTGAAAGAGTCCTCAACAAGCAGGAAATCTGAGTCCACCCAAAGATTTTGGTGGAGACTAGGACAGAGGTAGACTTGAAAGTCTGCAAATGGTTTGTTTCATGTCTGGGGATGAGTATGGAACATTTTAATTGAAGGACAAGAAAAAGGATGCAAGTGGAAATATCCACTCATTTGACACGCTGGTATTTGGGCAAGGTGTCCTTATTGAGAATGAACTCTGCCTGTTCCATGACCTTGCTACTGTATTCTTAAATGTATTGCATGTAGGAAGGGAGAGAGAGAGAAGAGTCAAGCATATTTAAGAGTTGCACCCTGAGCTACTGGTTGATGGAAGTGAAAGTGAAATAAATATAGATCAGATTGTATAGGGCATGATGAACAAAGGATAAAGGGTGAGTTCTGGGAATAGTCCATATAAATTTCCTGAACCCATCTGGCAAACAAGGACTGTATCACACTCTACCTCTCTCCTCTGAGGTATACATTTTCTTGCATATATAAATTATGTGTAACAATGGGTTTTACTAAGACATTTAATTCATGTTTATTAATTATTTTGATTATATTCACTATCATTTCCCCATGGTTATACCCACATCTCACTAGTCCTCTTTTACAAGTGTGTGTCTGTGTGTGTGGGGGGGGGGAGGGAGAAGAAAGAGAGTGGTTTAATTAATATTACTCAAAGGATCATGGGTGAGGAAGTTTACATATGAGCACAAGTAACTTTGCAATGGCCATGTCAATGAAGAAAATGTCTTCCTGCCTCAGCAACCATTAACTGCCTATACATCACCAAGGAGGGGAGTGCCATGTGTCCCTTCTCCCATTCATCATAATTTTTCATAATGTGAGCTAACTGGTCACGTAACAAAAGTATGTTTCCCATCCAAGAGGGCAAAGTGCCTTCCTACAGATCCTCACATGCCTGCCATTATGTCATTTCTCCCTCTTCAACTCCCTTGACTTGTTGGCCTCTCTTGGAAAAAAAAATATACAGGAAGACCAGAATCAAAGCAATCCTAACTTCATTTCTTTTCACAGTATTTATCCCATACTTCTGCTTTGGGAAGAGAGTGAAGAAGAAAATGTCAGCATTCTCCCCTGTACATACCACTACCCTCTTTTTTTATATCAGTCACACTAGAGGAAAGACATCCAATAAATCCCAAAGGAAGGCCTATCCTCCAGGAAAGTTACTTTGGTTTGTCTGCTTTTCTAATAACAAATGTGTAAGTGCTATAATTTAGCTGTTGAATATCCTCTGACAACATGTGCCTTTCAGGGCAAAGCTAGACAGAATGGGTATGGACACTGTGTAGGTGGAGCCTCATATTTACTGTGTGGGTGGCTGTTCTTGAAGGGGACAGTGAAGCCTGCTTGCTCTCCTTCTCTCTCCTCTCTCTCTCTCTCTCTCTCTCTCTCTCTCTCTCTCTCTCTCTCTCTCTCTCTCTCTCTCTCTCTCTGTGAGCATGTTTGTGTATATGTGTGTGTATACATGTTTGCATTGTGGTGCATTAAATAATTTCTCGTTGCTATGTCAGAAAAAGCAACATAAAAGGAGAAAGGATTTATTCAGCTTTACAACTAAAACTTACAGTCCACCATGGTTGGGAAGGCATAGAAGTAGAAGCAGGAGGCACCTGGTCACATGACAATTAATGTCAAGAAACAGAAAGAAATTGGAATTGGGGCATGGTTTTAAAACCTCAAAGCCCTCCTCTAGCCACACATTTTAGGAGAGTCCATCTTCTAAATGGTTGCAGCTTTTTCTAACAGTGAGGCCAGGTCGAGACTAAATACTCTATGACATGAGCTCATGGCAGACATTTCATTTTCACCCCACAATTCTGGCCATGATGTAGGAAATTGGCTCTCCTGAATTCTCCCTGTCACTGTACTCCTTGTAGCCACCTAGCCACATATCTGCTCAGTCCTGGACTAGACCTTCAAAACTGTGAGCTTAAATAAACCTTTCACTTTGTATATTAATTATCATAGACTTTTAATTATAGTCATGCAAGGACAACTTGCTTAGTAATAATCTCAGAGCTGGGCATGAGGGGTTGAAAAAGAAATGTTCCCTGTAGATTTACGTATTTAAAACCCTAGTCTTCATCTGGTCACAGTGCTTGGAGAGTACTTGCTAGATGAAGTTTGGGAAAATTGGCAGGCTTTCAAGTAAATACTCTTTTCTTTCTTTTTGTATTCTTTTTCTCTGCTTCCTGTGTGCTGATAAATGGTAACCAATTAGATTCCTGCTCCTGCTGCCATGTCTTTAATCTCAGGATAAGACTATCCCTCTGAATCCATAAGCCCCACACCCCCTTTCTTCATTACATTGCTGTGGATCATAGTATTGTGTTACAGCCACAGAAAAATAACCAACAAACAAGATATTTACTGAGTGTTTTTACCACAAAGAGAGCATGAAATTTTAATGAGCCTCCTGTATACCACATAATTTCCAGAGACTGGAGTAGACTCAGATTCTAGTTCCCTTTAACCCTAGTATCTCCTAACTGATTCATTGTCAAAAAGAAAAAATAATAATACATTCCCTCTGTGAGAATCAAATGTTCTAGGAGATGCTCTGGGTCCACATGGCCTTATGGGGATAAGCCCTCAATGTCTTCTCAATGGATGTTCAGCTAGATGGGAACTCAGCAAACTTCCTCATGGACTTTACAGTATTATGTCCAGCAATATTCATTTCCTGGAATTTTGGATTCTTAAAATAATTCACCAGAGAATGGGAATTATTTTTATGAAAATTTAAGGTGACTAAACAGGAAAATCATATATAGGGATCCTTCTGTTGAGAAAACCTCTTGGGCATTGCATGGAAGCAACACTTTTCATTAAAAGATGATGGCCTATTAGCTGAGGTAGGAAATAGGAGACGGTAGTCCTGAAAGGGAGCATCTGGCACAGATTCAGGAATGGGAACTGATTCGCCTGATCTTTGAGGAAGAAGGTAGCATGAAACTGAGGAGAGGTAACTAGCTTTATGGCAGACTTAGAGTAGATTAAACAAGATAATTGATTTATAAGCTAGTGGGAACAAGCCAAAGTTGATGGCATAGGCATTCTTTTTTTTTTTTAATTTTTTAAGTTTTTTTTATTTACATTCCAAATGATTTCCCCTTTCCCGTTTCATCCCTCCCCGGAAGTCCTATAAGTCCCTTTCCCTCCCTCTTTTCCCCATTCAACCCCTCTCGCTTCTCTGTCCTGGCATTCCCCTACATCCAGTCTTTCCAGGACCAGGGTCTCTCCTTCCATCTTCTTAACAAGTCTCAGCACTGTTGTTTTGGGAACTGGGACACTGGTTGAAAAGCCTGCTGTTACATTCTTCAAGCTGCGAAAGGAAGATGACAAACTCTTTGTTCTAGTCTTCTGTCAGAAAGCTTCTTTATTGATTATGTGCATATGTATTTGCCCGCATATGTGTGTGGGCGTGTATGTACAGAGCCCAGAAGACAGCTTCTGGTACTGTTTCTCAGGAGATATCCAACATTTTAAGACAAGATCTTGTATTGTCCTGGATTTTGCAAGGTAGTCTAGGGGGTTGGCAGGGAACCTAAGGAGTTTGTCTGCTTCTTTCTAACATGGCAATTACAAGTTTGTGCCACTAAGTTTAGACTTTTTTTTTCTTTTCATCATTTTTTGTCTTTGAAATGTAGGTTCTTTGTATTGAACACTTTTATGATAGAAGGGAAACAATTTACAGAATGAACTACCTCCCCAAGTCCACATAATAATTGAGTTCTGATTGTCTACGATGCCTCCATTCAATGGAGACTGTTGTGGTTGGGAAGTAAATTTTTTCCTATAGGCTCATATGTCCAAGAACTTGGACTTAGCTGATGGTATTATTTTGAAACTGTTGAAACTTTAGTCAATGATGCTTCATCAGACAAGATAGGTCATCCAGGGGCAAATTGGTACTGATTCCTGTTTGCTCTCTACATCCTCCATATAATGTTTTTGGACAGCAGCTGCATATACTTGTTTCCATGCCTTTTGTACCATGCTGAATTGTTTTCTCTTATCATGATATTAAAGTAAATATTCCTTGAGCTCTTTCCTGTCCTAAGTTTTCCCACAGTGTCAAGAAAAGTAACTCATTGTCTCTCTAAAAATGTTTAAATCCAAGGAACTAGAAGGAAATATTCTGCTTTCTATCTGTGCTATGCAATTGGGATGTTATACAGAATGTTGCTTTACAAGACTAAGATTTATTCTGTTCTATTTTTTGAGATAGTGTCTTGTTATCCAGCCTGCACTTGCCTTGAACTTGTGATCTCCCTCTCTTATCGTACATAGTGCTAGGATTGCAAGTGTGAACAATATCATCTGATTTTAGATCTGCTATTATTGTAAAATATGCACCAGATTTCAAATGCTAGGAATATGTATAACATCTCAATAATATTTTTATATTTATATGGTGTTAAGATGATTGCATTTGGAAAATACTTAGTATATCTATATATTTTTATTTTCTATATTATTAATTTATATTCCAAATGATTTCCCCTTTCCCAGTCCCCCACTCCCCGAAAGTCCCATAAGCCCTCTTCCCTCCCCCTGTTCCCCAGTCAACCCCCTCCAGCTTCTCTGTCCTGGTATTTCCCTACACATTTGGAAAATACTTAGTATATCTATATATAGTTTTCACCAGTTTCTTAATGTGGCTTCTGAGAATATTAAAATTATTACAAATAGTGCTTTTAATGTAACATATGATTTTCATTATACTACCACCGAAGAGTTGGAATATCTGGAAGAATGGAGAAATGAAGCAAAGTTTTTGGGGCCCCCTTCTGTTTGCAAGCCACCGGTTGAACATTTAGACCCACATTTTTGTATAGCCTCAAGACAGACAGGGAGTCAAGGTTTTTTGGATCTTTCTGATTGTGTTTGGAGTTCTTATGTCCCCTATTAGCTGAAATGTCTTTTTCCTGTGTATGCTGCCCACTTTTACTGCTGCTATTGTTCATGAGTAATAATGTCATCCTTTTCACTTACAATCAGTTGTATTTATGCTGCTCTAGGTTGTGAGGCAGACTTTATTTAACTGTGCTTCCACAGTGACGTGGGGCTCATTCTCAATATAATTATATCTCTGAGTATATAAAAATACAAGGTTCATCAGGATGCCACTACCAGGCAACAAGTCCATTTAGTCCACTGGTGTCAATGTTCAGACAACAACACATATTTTGGTATCTCCTCTCATGGGTCAATTTTAGTCAGGGCTTTATCTAACACATATATGTCTCCTACCTAGGACTCCAATACAAAGTTAGCAATCACTTTGCTTCAGTGATATGATACACTATCCTCTGAATTGTACTGTGACTTTAATTGTAGGTTGCATCTCATCAACATGCACATCTCCTATTCTGTGGACTTGTAAGATTTCTAGGCTTTTATGCAGTGATAGAAAATTACATAACAGAGTCTGTATGTACAATTTTCAGTGGCTACTTAATCACTTATTTTTATATATTTAAAAGTTAATATTTTTTAGAAAGACTTTATTTATTATTTATTTCATGCATGTGCGTACCCTGTAGTTCTTTTCAGACACACCAGAAGAGGACATCAGATATCATTACAGATGCTTGTGAACCACCATGTGGTTGCTGGGAATTAAACTCAGGTCCTCTGGAAGAGCAGTCAGTGCTTTTAACCACTAAGCCATCTTTCAAGTCCAATTGTGTGTGTGTGTGTGTGTGTGTGTGTGTTGGGTGTAACTGTATGGGTACGAGTATCTGTGCATGGGTAATGTGCACATGAGTCAGTGTACATAGAGGCCAGAAGATGTTTTGAGATTTGTTTTTTCTTAAAGCTGGAATTATGGTGATCTTGAGATACTGGATATGAATCTTAGAAAGGGAAATGGATCCTTTGCATGAGTAATTCTTGCTTTTTTTGTTGTGGTTGTTTTGTTTTGTTTTGATTTTTTGAGATAGGGTTTCTCTGTGTAGCCCGGACTGTCCTGGAACTCACTCTGTAGAGGATCAGGCTGGCCTTGAACTCAGAAATCTGCTGCCTCTGCCTCCCAAGTACTGGGTTTAAAGGCATGTGCCACCACTGCCCGGTGATATTCTTGCTTTTAAATATTGGGTTGTCTCTCCAGCCCCAGAGATGACATTCAGTAATTTCCTAACTGTAGAAATATTCTGAAGACCTAAGGTTTCCTGAAGCTTGGGACTCTACAGCTACACAGTCATTCTCCTCTCATATCTTCAGCTTTCTATTAGGAATGATTTTATTTACTGACAGATAATTGTGATCTGAAACATTACATGGACAATTTCAAAAATAAAGGAATAAGTTTTAGACTGAGGTTCATTATAAATAGTATGATCAACTCTTGTGTAATTACCTGGACACTGCTGGACAAGATTCATTCCTTTGTTGTCTTCACACTGTATACCCCACAGACAAAAAGGCAACAGGCCAAGAATTATGAATTGATGTAGAGAGCCATATTGGGGTGTCCTGCTGCCTGGCAGAAACTTGACATTGACCAAGGTGAAGTTCTCCCAGCCTATGAGCTGAAATTCCTGTCCCAGCCAAAATCCTGCTCCATATAGGGTGGAATGAAGGTGAAGTTCTTTGCTCCTCCCGGTTTATGAATTCCTGAATTAAGCAGGTGACCCGCCCAGCTGCTCAAGCCAATGCCTAGTGAACAGCCAGACCAATTCTGCAGACCTGGTTCTAGCCTTTGAGGGGAAGGGCTTTTTCTTTTGCCTTTATATTTGGAAAAATACATTAAAGTTTGAGCCTTGAGCAGAAAACGTAGCCTTGGCTCCATATTTCTCTTGTCACTCATCATTTTCTAGCACCAACTCTCCATCCAGAGAACCCGATAATCCATTTACATGAAGCTGCAGGCGGTTTAAAATTGAAACCAGGAGAAAATATAAAAAAAATGCTTACAAAATTATCTCAAATTTTGTCATAGTATCAGAAAATTGACTAACATAGTCACTTAGTAGCTGTTTTGTTTTGACACACCTCATGGTGATTATGATTAGAAATATCGAGGCTCTAGTATGGATTCCTCCTTGGTCACCTATTCTAAACAGGGACCTTAGTAGTAAATTGTGTCCTCCATGGATGTGGAGAGGGAGACTAGTGCACTTGAGCTATTTTTTTCTTTTACTTTTTCTTACTCTTTCAGATAAATAGAGAGAGGGAGAGAGAAAGAGAGAGAGAAAGAGAGAGAGAGAGAGAGAGAGAGAGAGAGAGAGAGAGAGAGAGAGAGAGAGAGAGAGAGGATGATTTCTTCCTTATCTCCAGATAGTCTTTGTCTTTCTGGGGAGAATAATTTATGGCTTCTTGCACTGTTAAAAGAGGCCTGACTAATATTAATAGCTTTGACTTGATTGTGATTCACCAAATTCGTAAAATGTGACAACCAATATAAAGGAGGAAAACTCAATTTGTACATTTTGTTGAACAGCAGATGTATGCATGGAATTTTAAAAGTATTTTTATATTTGCATACTTGCATGCATATGAAAAGATAGTGTGTTTGTATGTATGTTTGTGTGTGTGTGTGTGTGTCAAATAAGTACGTATATCATGCATATCCATATGATGTTGTGAGTGCTTACATATGTGTGTGTAAATCATAGGAGAAAATTGGGTGTTCTGCACTATCCATCTCTTTATTCCCTTAGGTTAAGGTCTTTCACTGAACCTGGATCTAGGCTGGCGTCCAATAAATCCAAGGATCCTTCTGGTCCTCCTACTTTGAGAGTGTTTGTGTTATACTCATATGAACCCACATTGTGATTCTTATGTGAGTGGTTGGGATTTGAACTTAGAGCTTTATGCTTATGCAGGAAATACCCTTAATCTTTAAGCTGTCTCTTTAGTATTATGTGATGCAATTTTGATGTTACTGTTTTTAATTTATTTTTAAATTCTTTTTTAAAGAATTTCATACACGTGTTCAGTATATTTTGCTCATCTCCATACCCTTTATATCTTTCTCTTCAACTACTTCCAAGGTCCCTCATTATATCACTTTTAAACTCCATAACTTCTTTTATTTTTTTCATAACCCAACCATTCCAGTTAGTGATGCCTACATGTGCATATGTGGGAAGCCACCCATTGGTTTCTGTCTTGGGCTTGCACACAGAGAATAAGTAGGTAGCCAGAATCCTCTCTATTATTATTATTATTATTATTATTATTATTATTATCGTTATTATTATTATTATTTTGTATCATGACCTTTCCCCAAATTAAAAAGAGCTCCTGGGACTTTTGTAGGGGAGAGGACAGGAACATAGGCATCACAACATCAATGAAAGAGGATTTAAGATTGCTAGATGTAATATTTGCTTTCTTGTCTATGTTGTGTGTGTGTGTGTGTGTGTGTGTGTGTTGTATAGATATGTGTGATCCATAATACTCGTGTATCAGTCATAGAATAACTTTGGGTTTTGGTCCTTCCCTTCTATCTTGCTTGAGTCAGGGTCTCAGTTCCAAGTAAGGCACTGTGTAGGGGTTTCAAATACTTACATTATTACATGTGGGTATGAGCATATGTGTTTGCTTTAGGTTTTCTGTATGAATCATTGTCAAAAAAAGGGATAAGGGACTAGTAAATTGAATACCTCTAATCTATGAGTTTCTCTTGAAGGCAAAAGTTTCATATATGGAATCATTTCATTTTTATCTGTCCTCTACCAGGAAGAAAAAGCAAAGAAACATAGTCAAAGTTTCCTACAAATGGGAGCTGTTACCTTCCAATGGCTCCTCTGTCTTCTCTATATCTGGTTTTGAGAATAAAACACTAATAATGCACATCTTAGATATGATTTGTGAGTTCAATTTATTTCTTTATTTATTCTTTCTCCATACCAGTAACTGTTGGAGTAGATATAGCAGAATAACAGAGATTTAATAAAAGATGCATCTCAGAGAAAACACCATCATAGACTATGCTGGAGAAACAAATTTTCTTTGTCCCCTCAACTCAGATTCAGTAGACATTTGCCAAAAGATATCCCATTCTGGATGTAAAAGAGATGACTAATTAGAATTATATTCCAAGTATTAAGTACACAAGATGTTGTAAGAGGCATGTTATGACTATAATCACATTTACCATACATTCTAACATGTCTGTACAGATGAATAGCTTGGTCCTAAAGAAAGTCTCTGGACTCTCTTCTTTAATGAAAATTATGTCAATAGTCTTTGTCCCTATGGTGTTTGATGCTGATATTTTTAAATTTTTATTTGTTCTTGGTAATTTCATACATGAATACAGTGTAGTTAGATCATAGCTGTCTACTGCTTTCCCTAGACACCATCTACACCAACTCCAAACTTCATATCTTCCTTTGCAAAAACCCTACTGTGTCCAGTTAGTGCTGTTCCCATATGAATTGGTGTAAGCCACCATCAAGTGCAGAATTGGCAACCCAACAAGTGCTTTCCATGCACAAGACCAAAACGAGTAACACTCTAGCATAGAGAGAAGGGAAAATCATGGTCCACATCTGCCTGAGATGCTACTTAAATTTAGTGATGTCTCCATGAGAATTTGTTGATGAACAGTGACTTCCTTTACCACAGCTTAATATTTCCTTTTATCTGTGTCACACTGTGTCTTAAGGCAGTTTGGAGGATTGAAAACATAGAGGATTTAAATCATGAATTGAATATGTAAAAATCCAGTAAAATGTAAAAATGGAATATGCATTGCTCTTAAGCATGAACATAGTGACTTAGAGACACTGTACATCAGTTATGCCATTAAGACTGTGGACTTAATGATTGCTTAACTATTGGGACAAGATTCAAATGAAGTGAATTTTGCTTTTAAAAGATTTACTTGCTATGAACCAACTTCTAATAGCCTTGAGACAATCACATCATTGGAAGGTGACAGCTCCCATTTTTAGGAACATTTTGTTCTTTGCTTTGTCTTCCTTGTGGAGGGCAGATGAAAATGAAATGAATCCATATATGAAACTTTTGCCTGGATAAATATGAGGAAAAGGCTATCTCTCTTAAAAGACTATTCCAGATGGTATAAAAGACAAGGAGATTTGGCATTTGGCCCCAGGATATTGCAGTAGAACATATTGTCAGACAGTCTCACAAGGTGCCTGCCAGAAGATTGGGGAAATAATGTGTTGGAAGACTGGGCTGGCCCAAGTAAGATGTTCTGTGAATTGAAAAAGGTATAGTGATCATTTCTAGCAAACTTGTTTGCTAATTTAGATAAATGAGGCATTATATTATTCATGCTTCCATCCACTCCTGGAGGTGAATTCATTTTGTCTATAAGTCACCAGTTTGAATTTTCCCTTGGTGATAATGGAGTCTGAGATGAGTAGAAGATAAATGCTCCAGAATGCCCCAATGTTTAAGTGAAGTTTTAACAAGGGTGACTTAAGTTCTCTTTTAATCATTTCAATCAATTGTAAGTATCTTATATGTTTGTGTTTTAGTGAACTGATTGTGGTCAGGGGTAGGTTGGAGAAGTGATTGTGTAACTTTTCATGAACAAGTCTGCTTCAAAAATTGTCACGGGGGTTTGAAGGGTAAGTAACCAATCTGTTTAAAAGTAGTTTTTTTGTGACAAAAAAAAATATGAGCTCATTTCCTCTGTAAGTCCTGAAAAGCAGATCATACATAGCATTTCAGAGCAATGAAGAAAGGGTAAAAATGATTTGTAGTGTTTAGGTGAATGAAAGGCACAGGCAAATAGTCAGAACTTTCCTGGTGCACTCAATTCACCATCGATATGAAGTGCTTTATGCATGTCGCATTAACTATCATCTATAGTGGTACATATTTTTTTTAATACTGAGTCCTTATACTTCTGTCTCTGCACATTTCTCAAGGTGATTTGTCTATTGGAACTGTGATGGTATTTTTTTTCCCTTTTGAGGTTTCATTTGTAATTTCTCATATAATTTCACAGACAATTTAGAGGAAGGTACAGAGGTGGCTATCATACCAAGCTATGATCTATAGTTTTATTTCTGTTGCTATGATGTAATACTCTGTGAAAAATCAACTACAGAAATGCTTATATGTTCAGGTTGTAGTCCATCACTGAAGGGAAGGCCAGCCAGGAAATCAAAACAATAAGAGTGTCAAATCAACAGTAAGGAGCAGAGAAACATGGAGAAGGGAATGGAAGGAGGAGAGGGAGAGGAGAGAGGGAGTCAGAGAGGAAGAGGAGAAGGAGAGAGAGAGACACACAGAGAGAGAGAGAGAGAGAGAGAGAGAGAGAGAGAGAGAGAGATGCCTGCTTGCTTCATTTCTAGATTTATTGACTCTTATAAGGTTCACTACAACACATCATATTAGGGATGGTCCTGCCCACAGTGTTCTGGGTCTTCTTACACTAACAACCAAAACAACACCCCAGAGCCATGTCTATAGTTCAACTTAATTTAGAGTTTGATTCTAGTTTAATTGCAAAACTAACAAAACTAATCAACATAGATAAAACACAGGCTTAGTCTCTGGAACAATGGGGTAAAGAGTAAAATCATGTAGATAGCAAAACTCAATCCAAGCATTCCTAAGCCTTGCCTTTTCTATTCTGCTATAACTTCTTGAGAGTACTAGACCCTTTACTGGACATTAGGCAAAAACAGGGTTGAGTAAAAGATCAAAATTTTCTTCACAAAACTCATGGATCATATTGGAGTGGGAGCATAGATGTTTGCAGGCTGTTAGGAAACAGTGTGAAAGTTCAAATATGTGTGTGCTGAGGATCATATGGAAGTAAAGTAAGGAGGTGTAACCCAAGAGTGAGTGATACATCTATGAATCTCTGAGTTCCTTGGAACCTAACATCTATGGTCTAGGATTAGCATCTAAGTGATTAAGTAGAGCCTCAAGGTGTCTCTATGGAAATACTTCAGTGTTTGTAGCATGTCTCCAGGGCTGCTTGTGAAATTACTGGATGTCACCTTGGAAGATTTATATCTTATAGACAATGACAGGTATCTGTGTGGATTATACCTGTTTGTTGCATCTCTGAAATAAATTATCTTTTTAATGGGGAAGAGGAGCAAATTTCTGTACCACATGTCAGTGTTTTGCATGCCACTTTGGTTTATTTTTGCTGCCAACTCTTTCCACATGAAGTGCTCATATTCTGAATGGCTCTTAAAAGTCATTACAGGAAACTAGACAGGACTCAGTATACTAGTGGAAACATGAGCTCTTAGTACAATAAAAGCTTTGATTTTCTTGCCTATTCCTCTGTAGTATGGAGTGTTCATCTTATCCAGCTTGGTTCCTCACTGCTGTGTACACTATTGTGTGTGTGTGTGTGTGTGTGTATGTGTGTGTGTGTGTGTGTGTGTTTACATGTGTATATGTCTGTGTGTTCAACTTCAGATGTCTCTCTTCAGGACTCAAAACCTTGTGTTTTTGAGACAGAGTCATTTGTTGAAGTCTGGAATTCTTCTTAGGCTTTTCCAGGGAGCTGGAGCAACACACCTGTCTCCATCAAATAGAAGGATAATACCCAATATATATGAAGAACTGACCAAGTTAGACTCTAGAGAACCAAATAACCCTATTAAAAATGGGGTGCAGAACTAAAAAAAAAATCTAAACTGAGGAATCTTGAATGACCTAGAAGCAACTAATGAAATTTTCAACATCCTTACTCATCAGGGAAATGCAAATGGATAGAACTAGAAAATATGGACTGCTTCTTTCTGTATAGTACACCCTTCCTCCTTTGGTGTGTGTGTGTGTGTGTGTGTGTGTGTGTGTGTGTGTGTGTGTGTGTGTGTAGGTGCACATGTGTGTTTGTTTGTGTTTATGTACAGACTGGAGGATAATGTTTGCAGTCATTCTTTACATGCTGACCACCTAATAGTTTTAGACTGGCTTTCTCACTGTCCTGATAATAAGATAAGCCAAGTTGACAACTGAACCATGGGAATCTGTGTGTTTCTGTGACCTCAGTACAGGATTTTGGTGATGTTGAAATAAGGCCAAACTGTAAATGTGGCTCAAAAATCAGGTATTCATGATCGGGGTAAAATCTTTCAATGAGCCATCTCCTGACCATTTCCACTTTCATTCATAAAGTTTCCACACATTGGATTATGGGTTTAGTATATAGTTTGACAATTTCCAGACATCCTTAATTAATCTGAAAAAAACTGTTTTTAATATGTTCATTGAAAAAGACACTAACATTAGAATGTGAACATACCTTTTTGGGAGTCACAACTTCAGTCACTTTATGTGTCAGTATTAGGAACCAGTCTCTATACAGTTCTTGGATCCTGGGTGTCTTTCTTGCATTGCGGTAGATTTTTATGGGATAATGAGGAAAGGGTATGTTGACGATATTATGATGAGAGCTATCAGAGTGTCTGTTTTCTCTCTAATACATGCATGGAAAAAGGGCCATGTGAGGACACATGGAGAAAATGAGTAGGTTGTCATTCTTCATTTACTTTTCTGGTAGCATTTCTAAGCTTCTGATTTTTAACCTATGCAATTGATCCTATGGTATAATGAAGATATCCACCTCCAGGTTCAACTATGTTATCATTAAATGGTACCCATCTGTGACAAATTATATTATAGCTCAGCCTTCCCTATGTTTTTGGAATTTGACCAAGAGTTAGTCTCCAAGCAAATTGAGTCAAAAAAGTAGACTTTGAGGTTGTTGGTGTCTATATCCTTGGCATGAGGAAGGCAAGGTGCTGAGTCTGGTATGAACCCAGGTCTAGAAGAAAACTAATCAGTTGCCATTAAACTTTTTTCCTATGCTCTTGAACTCCACAGATTAAGAACTTAAATATGTTTCATTGTAAAACTACATTATCTTGTGCCTTATTAATGGGGAAAGAGCTTATTATTGTTTTTTATTGTTTTGTTTTGTTATTTTTTGCAATGAAATAGCAAATTTCAAGCATGTCATCATCTTGGCTGTTTCTAATATTTACTTGTTGGTACTTCTTAGTCTTCTCTGGGATACTCAGAGTCCCTGGGTTTACAGATGATGAAAAATAGCTAAAAAATCTCAAATGCTTTCTTGGGCCACTGCATAGTTTCTCACAAAGACAGCTTGATGCCATAAATAATACCACATCAGGGCTGGAATAAGGTCAGACCACAATAATATCATAGGTTAATTTAGAGGTTGTTTAGCAGTATGAATCTATTACATTTAACAAAAAAAAATTACTAAGTTTCTTCTAGGCTTGTTTTTAAAGAATATTCCCATTTTTTTTCTTATTTTGCTTTTGTCTTGCCTGAAGATGCAGATCAATGTGTTATTTGAACCTCTCCCCCACCTCAACTTAGAAATCTCATAGTCTCAATTATTATGAGATTAAATAATTATATATAATTATTATATATAATATTTATATACAATTATTATATAGAAAGATTATATATAATCTATACAAATAATAATTACATACAATTATATAAATAGCCTCAACAATTATGATTGTTTTTATTGGGGATTTATAGGTGTTCTTACATTTCTAAATGTCACTTTATGACTTTTCATTTTTATGATAACCCATATACCCTCCTAGGAGCACACTGATAACTCTTTAGGAAAAATCTAATAGAAGAAAATTTGCAATTTACAGAAGTAATAATGAAGAGTGTGTCTTTTTATATGGTTTTGTAGGGACTTTCCATAGCAGCTTTCCAGGGTGCCTTTGGTATATTCTTTATTATCTTATCAGATCACCAACAATGTCTTACACATGAAAGTTTCTGAATACAAATTGTAATGATTGGCTGATGAACCTCTTGGGAAAGATAGAGCTATGGAGCTATGATAAGCTGCTGACATTGGAGGTAAATCCTGGAAGACAAGTGGGTTTATATGAGCATATAGACAAAGTCAATAGGGAAATGGAACTTACATTGAAAAAAATTTTGATTAAAAACAGTTTTTATGTAGGTGCTTGCTACATAAACTAAACTACATGTGGGTTTTTCACATCAGTGTCCTCAAATATCAAAGAGATCACTTGCTGAAGGAAACCATTAGACAACAAAGAAGGAAGTGTGTGCCTGTTCCACAGTCATACTCAGGAACAGTATTTTTGAAAAGAGGAACAAATTTTCTCTCATTATCTCTGTCTTTGTCTCCATACATGCAACTGCATTATGTGTTTTTAAGTATATTCAGGTTTATGAATCAGCCAGAGTATAATGCCAACTTTCACTCCTCAGACACACTCACAAATTTTTAAACAGAAAAGGACTATGTATAGGGTTTTATCTCAACAATAAACTATACTAGATGTTCAATGGACTGTGCTAATCTCCTGTGTCTCCCTCTCGAGTCTTGAGATTATATTTATGTATTACATTATACTCTTTAAAAGTAGGTTTTAAAAAATGAACACAATTCAGCAGTGCAGGGGAATAGCAGGCCAGGGAAGCAGGAGAAGGTTGATTGGGAAAAAGTGGAAGGAGAGTTTGGCTATGAGATTTTGGGGAAGGGGACCAGGAAAGGGGACAATATTTGAAATGTAAATAAAGAATATATGTAATAAAAAAGGATTAACTGAGATGGATGGAAAACACACACACACACACACACACGCACGCACGCACGCACGCACGCACGCACAAACAAATTGAACAAAGATTCTCAAAATTGCAAACCAAGCACTCTTCTGACTGAAACCAGCCCTCTATTTTTCATTTCCTTATTTTAGGATCATGCTGGACAGAGATTACATTTTGAAAACACAAGACTTTCACAAGCTTGAGAAGCAGAGGCTTTTTGTCCTCTTTGTTCTGTGTGTCTGCATTAAGAAGGACTTCTGGTTGCAAAGAGCAGTTCTCAAAGGGGACTTGGTTGACAAGAAAGGGGGATTTATTATGAAGAAAGAGATTTATTTCCTGGACTTTAGTGGTATGAATGCTGTTGATGTAAGTCAGGGTTAATCCAGAAAATGAGTGTGCCAAGAATACAGACAGGACTCCGCTCTACATACTTGTTCTATCTTTATTCAGTATTGGCTTTCACCAACATCTGCACAAATATTGTAGGCAATCATGAAGAAGGTGACTACTGGCAATCAAAGTTGCATAATGGTGTTTACCCCAAAGTCTATGAAACCTTGAGAAAATGGGAATTGTAAAAGCCAATATCCTCAAAAATGTATAGTTGGCATGATATACCAGTATAAATGTTGGATTCGGTCTGAATACTTCAAGTACCATTATAAGTATTTCCTGTGAAAGATAGAACTATCAGAATTACAACAGACTTCTAACCAGAGACAATGAAAGCCAGAAGAGCCTGGGCAGGAGTCATACAGAACCTAAAGGAACACCGGTGGCAACCCAGGCTGCTATACCCACCAAATCTCTCAATTATCATAGGTGGAGAAAACAAAATATTCCATAACAAAAACAAATTTACATAGTATCTTTCCAAAAATCCAGTCCTTCAAAGAATAACAAATGGAAAACACCAACAAAAGTATGAAAACTACAAACTAGAAAAGGCAAGAAATTAATCTCTTTCAACAAACCCAAAAGAAGTTAAACACACAAACATAAAAAATTACATCAAAGGTAACAGGAAGCAACAATCAGGATTCCTTAATATCTCAACGTAAATGGACTCAATTCCCCAATAAATAGATATAGACTAACAGATTGGATACATAAAAAGGATCTAACATTTTACTGCATACAGGAAACACATCTGAGTATCAAAGATAAACACTATCTCAGAATAAAAGGCTGGAAAACAACTTTCCAAGCAAATGGTCCCAGGAAACAAGCTGGAGTAGCCATTACAATATCCAATAAAATAGATTTTCAACCAAAAGTCATCAGAAAAGAAAGAGAAGGACACTTTATACTCATCAAAGGAAAAAAACTACCAAGAAGAACTCTCAATTCTGAACATCTATGGTCCTAATACAAGGGAACCCTCATTCATAAATGAAATTTTACTAAAGCTTAAAGCACACAATGCATATCACACAATAACTGTGGGTGACTTCAACACACCACTCTCCTCAATGGACACATCAGAGAAACACAAAGTAAACAGAGACACAGTGAAACTAACAGAAGTTTTGGTCCAAATGAGTTTAATAGATATCTATAGGACATTTCATCCTAAATCAAAAGAATATACCTTCTTCTCAGACCCTCATGGTACCTTCTCCAAAATTGACCATATAATTAATCACAAAACAGACCTCAACAAATGTAAGAAGTTCAAACTAATTCCATGCCTCCTAACAGATCACTATGGAGTAAGGGTGGTCTTCAATAGCAAGAAAAACAAAAGAAATACCACATACACATTTAAGCTGAACAATGTTCTACTCAATGATAGTTTGGTCAAGGAATAAATAAGCAAAGAAATCAAAGACTTTTTAGAATTTAATGAAAAAGAAGACACAACATACCCAAATTTATGGGACACAAAGAAAGCAGTACTAAGAGGAAAACCAGTAGCTCTGAGTGCCTATAAAATAAGATGGAGAGAGCAAACACTAGCAGCCCACCTGAAAGCTTTAGAGCTGAAAGAAACTAATATACCTAAGAGGAGTAGAAGGTAGTAAATCATCAAACTCAGGGCTGAAATCAAACAAGTAGAAAGAAAAAGAACTATGCAAAGAATCAAAACCAGGAGTTGGTTCTTTGAGAAAAATCAACAAGATAGATAAACTTTCAGCCTGACTAATCAGAGGGCACAGAGACTGTATTCAAATTAACAAAATCAGAAATGAAAAGGGAGATATAACAACAGAACTGAAGAAATTCAAAAAATCATCAGATCTACTACAAAATCCTATATTCAACACAACTGGAAAATCTGGATGAAATGGACAATTTCCTAGACAGATAAAAAATACCAAAGTTAAATTAGTATAAGTTAGACCATTTAAACAGTCCCATAACCCTTAAAGAACTAGAAGCAGTCATTGATATTCTCCCAACCAAAAAAAAAAAAACAAAAAAAAAACAGAGTCAGATGGTTTTAGTGCAGAATTCTATCAGACATTCAAAGAAGACCTAACAACAATACTGTTCAAACTATTGCACAAAAGAGAAACAGAAGGAACACTACCCAACTCATTCTAAGAACGCATGGTCAATTAATTAGATGCTGAAAAAGATTTGACAAAATTCAGAATCCTTTTATGTTATAAGCCTTGGAAAGAACAGGAGTTCAAGGCCTATTCCTAAATATAGTAAAAGCAAGATACAGAAAACCAGTAGCCAACATCAAACTAAATGAAGAGAAACTTGAAGAAATCCCATTAAAAGCAGAGACTAGATAAGGTTTTCTTCTCTCTTTATATTTATTCAATATAGTACTTAAAGTTCTAGCTAGACAACAAAAGGAGGTCAAAGGAATACAAACTGGAAAAGAAGAAGTCAAATTATCACTATTTGCAGATGATAAGGTAGTATACTTAAGCGACCCAAAATCTCCACCAGAGAACTACAAATGATAAACATCTTCACCAAAGTGGCCTGATATAAAATTAACTCAAACATATCAGTAGCCTTCCTATACACAAAGGATAAACAGGCTGAGAAAGAAATTAGGGAAACAGCACTCTTCGTAATACTCACAAACAATATAAAGTATCTTGGTGTGTCTCTAACCAAACAAGTGAAAAATCTGTATGACATGAACTTCAAGTCTCTGAAGAAAGAAATAGAAGAAGACCTCAGAAGATGGAAAGATGCCCCCATGCTTGTGGATTGGCAGGATACTTATAGTGAAAATGAACTTGCCAAAAGCCATATGGATTACATATGGATTCATGTAATCCAAATCAAAATCCCAACTCAATTCTTCATAGACTTAAAACAAGCAATTCTCAAATTAATCTGAAATAACAAAAAGCCCAGGATAGCTAAAACTATTCTCAACAGTAAAAGAACTTCTGGGTGAATCAGTATCCTGGACCTCAAATAGTACTACAGAGCAATAGTGTTAAAAACTGCATGTTATTGGTGCAGTGACAGGCAGAAAGATCAATGGAATAGAAATAAAGACCCAGAAATGAACTGACACACCTATGGTCACTTGATCTTTGACAAAGGGGCTAAAACTGTCCAGTGGAAAAAAGAAAGCCTTTTGAACAAATGGTGTTGGTTCAACTGGTGGTTAGCTTGCAAACGAATGCAAAATGATACATTCTTATGTCCTTGTACTAACTTCACGTCCAAGTGAATCCAGGACATACACATAAAACCTGACACACTGAAACTAATAGAAAAGAAACTGTGGAGGAATCTTGAGCACATGGTCACAGGGGAAAATTTCCTGAACAAAATATCAATAGTTTATGCTCTAAGATCAAGAATTGACAAATGGGACCTCATTAAATTACAAGGTTTCTGTAAGGCAAAGGACACTGTCAATAGGAAAAAAATGGCAACCAACAAATTGGGAAAAGATCTTTACCATTCCTACAACCGACAGAGGGCTAACATCCATTATACACAAAAACTCAAGAAGGTAGACTCCAGAGAGCCAAATAGCCATATTAAAAATAGGGTACAGAGCTAAGCAATGTATTCTTTACCTGAAGAATATCGAATGTCTGAGAAGCACCTAAAGAAATGTTCAAAATTTTTGGTCATCAGGGAAATGCAAATTAAAACAACCATGAGATTCTACCTCACACCTGTCAGAATGGCTAAGATCAAAATCTCAGGAGATAGTAGGTGCTGACTAGGATGTGGAGAAAAAACAGCACTCATCCACTGCTGGTGGGATTGAAAATGGTACAACCACAGTAGATATCAGTCTGGCTTTTCCTCAGAAATCTGGGCATGATACTACTGGAGGACCTGGCTATACCACTCCTGGGCATTTATCCAGAGGATTCCCCAGCATGTAATAAGGACACATGCTCTACTATGTTCATAGCAGCACTATTTATAATATCCAGAACCTGGAAAGAACCCAGATGTCCCAAAATGGAGGAATGGATAAGAAAATGTGGTCTATTTACATAATGGAATACTACTTAGCTGTTAAAAACAATGAATTCTTGAAATTCTTTTGTTTTATTTTTATTTTCTATGTTTTTTTTATTTACATTCCAAATCATTTCCCTTTTCCCGTTTCCTCCTTCGTTGAAAGTTCTATAAGCCCCCTTCTCTCCCTCTTTTCCCCATTCAACCCCCTCTCACTTCTCTGTCCTGGTATTCCCCTACATCCAGTCTTTCCAGGAGCAGGGGTCTCTCCTTCCATCTTCTTGGAAATCTTCCTGGAAATCTATTGATATGCAAATTGTGTCTAGGGTATTCTGAGCTTCTGGGTTAATATCCCCTTATCAGTGACTGCATACCATGTGTGTTCTTTTGTGGTTGGGTTACCTCACTAAGGATGATATTTTCAAGTTCTGACCATTTGCCTAGGAATTTTGTGAGTTTATTGTTTTTAATTGCAGAGTAGTATTCCATTGTGTAAATATACCACATCTTCTGAATCCATTCCTCCGTTGAGGGACATCTGGGTTCTTTCTAGCTTCTGGTTATTATAAATAAGGCTGCTATGAACATAGTGGAGAATGTGTCCTTATTGCACGGAGGTAAAGTCACTGGTATATGCCCAGGAGTGGTATAGCTGGATCCTCCGGGAGTGTCATGCCCAGTTTTCTGAGGAACCGCCAGACTGCTTTCCAGAGTGATTGTACCAGCTTGCAATCCTACCAGCAGTGGAGGAGTGTTCCTCTTTCTCCAAATCCTCGCCAACAACTGCTGTCTCCTGTGTTTTTGATCTTTGCCATTCTGACTGGTGTGAGATGGAATCTCAGGGTTGTTTTGATTTGCATTTCCCTAATGACTAAGGATGATGAACATCTCTTTAGGTGCTTCTCAACCATTAGATATTCTTCAGGTGAGAACTCTTTGTTAAGCTCTGTACACCATTTTTCATAGGGTTACTTGGCTCTCTGGAGTCTAACTTCTTGAGTTCTTTGTGTATATTGGATATTAGCCCTCTGTTGGATGTAGTGTTTGTAAAGATCTTTTCCCAGTTTGTTGGCTGCTGCTTTGTCTTTTGACAGTGTCTTTTGCCTTACAGAAACTTTGTGATTTTATAAGGTCCCATTTGTCAAGCTCAATTCCAAGTGGATCAAGGATCTCGACATAAAACCAGACACACTGAAACTAATAGAAAGGAAACTAGGGAAGAACCCTGAACATATGGGCACACGTGAGAATTTCCTGAATAGAACTTCAATAGCTTATGTTCTAGACATAACTTATAACAAAAGCTTAGCAGAATAGACTTTTAAAAAAACTAAGGGTGTTACATGATGAAATCTGGAATACATGTCTGTCATATGATGTACATATTTTTAGTTTTACAATCTTCATAAAATGAAGCATTAATTTTCCAAACTTCATATCTTTGTGTAGCCTAGAATTACTTCCTTGGGGTAAGTTTGATATTATGAAAAAAGTAAGACATTTTCTCACAATTTCCTTGGCTTATTGACAAGTGATAGATAATTCTTTACTGGTAACATATTTTTTTGTTGTTGCCTTTTGTTTGTTTGTAAAATTCTGAAGTCACTAGTACACTTCTTATCAATACCTGATCCATTTGAATATAATCTTGTTCCAGAGAACTGGGCAGACCCTTATGAGATCTGATATGTGTTATATGCAATGTATAATTTCTATATCTGGCTATTTGTTTTACTTGAAGTAGCACTGAAGTCAATCAGAATCATCCTGTGTAAGTGTTTCAGACTCTATATACAAAACAATTCTTTTTGCATATTAAGAGTCAGTTATCATATTAAGAGAATTGAAAATATACTGATGCTCTAAGGATTGTATAGAATTTTGATTTTTCTACTGATTTATAAGGACTTTCAACCCTGTTACTACATCTTATCACTTATACCCTCGATTTCCTGATTTATTTGAAGCAGTGTAAAATGTAGGGGCTCCAGAAACTGGATTATTTTTATACAAGGTAGAATCCAATGAATTTTTTTAACATAAACTAAAATTACTTGCATTTTAGTGTATTTGTTGTTAATCTCTCAAAAAAAAATTCCTGCAAGCTCTTTGACAATGTTCATGTTGTGTGCAAATTGAGAAAATCTTAGTGTTTGTAATTCGTATCAGTGACTTTCAGTTGTATCATTTCCAGTGGATTGATAGTCTTATTTTTCTCTTTAGTATCAATTGAGAATAAAAATTCTACACAGATTTTTAATATTTTACTTTGTTCACTAAAAATATCCATTCTATGAAATAATATCCCCTCAGCATAAGAATTCATATGGGGGAATGTGTAGAAGGAAAGGTAATTAAAATACAGGCCACTGTTGGATTGATACAAGCTAGTAGTCGACATATACTTTGATTTCTGTCAGGGTTAACACATTTTCAGACTCAACTCATAATTTTCATGGGTTATTTAAATATTTAAAACCTTGAATTTTTTAAATAAATTACACAGCTCTTGAGTAGTCAAGCGAATTTGAGGTTGCAGCCAGCTAATACCTCCTACTAGCTTCTGAAAATCATCAAGTCCTTACTGGTTCTCTCCTGAATTACACCTTTTATGAACTACACTCTTATTGATTTATTTTATATCCTATATTATTAATAGAATTACATATTTGTATTTTCTCAGGGGCTTTTGGCAATCCCCAAAAAGATTTTTTTCCCTTTATTCCATCAATCATTCTTTCCAGGGTATTTATTTGCATCTGAGTCAGTCAATAAGATACCATTATTATAATGCTAAATTATGAATTGAGGATATTGTTTGCAAATTTTATCCAATGACTGTTGTAGGAACTCTTGTCACAATATAGGATGGCTTGACATTCCTAGTGGTAGAACTGTTCCATCCAATGATATCAAACTGATAGAAATGTTAGATATAAATCTCTATTATCACAAAGGTATACATTTTGTACATACAGTAGATAGCTGGATACAGATATCCTAGTTCAGATATGCTATTAATAGATGGTACTTAAAATCTTCAAGTATCCACAGAATATGGCATTTAAGGTTAATTCATAATTAAAGGTTCTTTTCACTACAGGAGGGATCTGTAGTCCCTCCCCCAAATTCCAGTTCAAAGAAGACGATGAGCATCAATGTTCTCACAGGGAGTTGCTTTAATTGTGACGTTTCAGTCAATGGGAAAGATAGATCCTAACATTTTCATCAGAAAAAATGATATCCAAGAAGGACATGTGAACCTAGAATGGTAGCCTTCTAGACTCTGCCAATATAAGGTAAACTAGTCCTTCACAATTCCTGATTTAAAGTCTGTCAGATGCTAGAGGGTGAAGATAGATGCTTCAATACTATAAAGAATAAGGGGCACTGTCAAGGCAAACAGGTGTCTATTTCATTTCTTTAATTTTTTCTTTAATTTTTTTCATTAATTTTTGGAAGTAACATCTCTTTGCTTTCTGAACACTGAAGTTATGTATCAGAGAGTTCTGAGCTCTCTGATGGTGTTAAAAATTAGATAGTTAAAGTCTCAAAATTAACATATATTGTATAGCATTTAAAAAGACATTCTAGGTTTGAAGAGATATTTTTAGGATGACAATACTAATTAAAACAGAAAATTATTTAAGTAAAGAGCTGTAAACTGATTAAGATAAAAATATGTGGTGAAATACTTTATGTAAGTTGCCAAATACTGAACTATTTGAATATAACTTACATGTAACAATTTTCATAATTTTTTCATGATAGAGTATATGCGATTTATTACAATGGGAAAAAGCCTTTTAATTGGACAAAAAGAGAGAAGTGTACTGGGTAAGCATGCTACTGCTTGTATTCTAATGCAAAATACTGGTTCTTTGGGTGTAGATACCCCCAACAAGCAGATGTTTAAGTACTCAATTTAATCTATGTGAAATTTCTCCCTAATTTACATGCTCAATAAAAGGCTGTAGCCTATAATTGTGCAGTAGAAGGAGAAAAGCAGGACAGGGGGTTCAAGAGAGTGGGTTTCAGGCAGAAAGAGGAGGAAGACAACATGTACCAGAACCACATGTCCGGGTACAATAGCACATTACAAGTGGCATTATATCTGGGGAATGTCCTGAAAGCAAACTTTTTTTTGGATGAGTAGGAAGTCTTAAGGATATGTTTATTTCTGCATCTCCAGCTGTTGATTGCATACTACTGAATGAATTATTATAGCCCTTAATCTTCACAATCTAAGCATGTCACTTATAAATAAAATTTCTGGATTTTGTGGGTTTTTTTGATACAGGTTTATTGAGTTTCAAATTCTAACTACATAGAAGGGCATTGCATGCTGTGTTCAAAATTTAGATTTTAAGTGAATTTAGAAGTATTAAATTTTTTTGTCAAAGTAGACCTTATTCACAAATAGAAAAGTCTGTTTTGCTGCTAGGTAGATCATATTTTGTAGGATCAGGGGAGATAATGGAAGACCAGTGATTTGTGTTTTCAATGAACAGTGAGGAATACTTGCTAGAATCAGTGTGGCAGAATTGGAGACAGGAGTTCTTGTTTAGCTATTTCCTTCCAATGGAAACACCTCCCCCTGGAGAGGAAAAGAGGTTCATAAATCACAAGAAATAAGTGAAACAGACAAGACCCATGAAATAAACCAAACTTACATAGTTTAGGAAGCTCCTATAATTTGTAAGATTTACACAATGCACTCAAAACAGGGATATATAAAACATAACAGGGAGAAAAGAGACATTTATTGCCTCATCTATCTATGAGTCATGCAGAGAGCTCCAGAGATGTGGCTTTCAATAGTTATCACTCAGGTTAAGGTGGGGCTTTTAGTGATTCATTTTTGATTCAGTGATTCTGTGAATCATTAATGCTTCTGCAAGTAAACTCTACCTATTCTACTGCAAGCAAACACTTTAAGTTTACTTGTTCTCTAAAAAGACTTGGAGGACATATTTTTTTTTTGTCTGCAGTCAGTTCTTTACCTCTATCTGTGGTGAACAGATATTTATTCAGGTGTACCTAGAATAAGTCAAACAAAATGTATGAATGAATAATCATCCTAAATTTTATTGGATTAAACTGTCAGGGTTTGCAAATGATTACTCGTGGAGAATAGAGATGAAAAATAACTCTTGATTTTATTTTCACTTTGTAATCAAGTAAGTAGTAGAACTGTGCTAAGGAAATAAGGGAAAGACTGACAAATATATGGTATGTAATGAGGGGAATAAAGAAAGCTATATCTAATATTACTGAGAGTGAGTGCTCTTCATAGTGTGACATTCCAGTAGAGAAGGAAGAAGGCCAAGGAAGGCCACAATGGGTCTTGGGGACTATACTACCACTGTAAATACAACATCAGACACACATAAAACTTTAAAATTCGATTTGCATTTCCCTGAAGACTAAGGATATTGAACATTTCTTTAAATGCTTTACAGACATTTGATATTCCTCAGTTGAGAATTCAATGTTTAGCTCTGAACCCTGTTTTTAATAGGGTTATTTGTTTCTCTGGAGTCTAACTTTTTAAATTCCTTTTATATTTTGGATAATATCTTTCTATCAGGTGTACAGTTGCTAAAGATGTTTTCCCAATCTGTGGGCTTCCAATGTGTAATATTGACAGTGTCCTTTGCCTTACAAAATCTTTGCATGTTTATGAGGTTGTTGATCTTAGAGCACGAGTCATTGGTGGTTTGCTCAGGAAAATTTTCCCTGTGCCAATGTATTTGAGGCTTTTGCCACTTACTCTTTTGTTAGATTCCCAATATCTACTTTTATGGTACTTGATTCACTTGAACTGTGTACAAGGAAATATAAAATGATCTATTTGCATTCTTCTACATGCCACCCACCAGTTGAACTACCAACATGAAAATGTTGTCTCTTTTCCATCAGATGGTTTGGACTTCTTTGATAAATATCAAGTGATCATAGATGTGTGAGTTTATTTCTGGGTGTTCAATTCTATTCCATTTATCTACTTGAATATCTCTGTACAAATACTATATGTTTTTCTTTTTTGTCACCATGGCCTTGTAATACAGCTTGAAATCAGGGATGGTGATTCCGCTAGACTTTCTTTTATTGTTGAGACTGGTTTTCACTGTCCTGTATTTTCCAGTATTCCATAAGAATTTGAGAATTGCTCTTTGAAGAATTAAGTTGGAATTTTGATGGACATTGCATTGAATCTTCAGGTTGCTTTTGGTAAGATGACCATTTTTACTATGTTAATCCTGCTGATCCATGAGAATTGGAAATATTTCCATCTTTTGAGGTATTTTTTATTTCATTCTTCAGAGAAATGTGTTTCTTGTCACACAGATCTTTCATTTGCTTGGTTAGAGTTACACCAAGATATGTTATATTATTTGTGACTATTATGAAGTATGTTGTTACACTGGCATCTTTCTCAACATGTTTATCTTTGTGTAGAGAAAGGATACTTACTGGTCTGAGTAAATTTTATAACCACTCAGTTTGTTGAACTTGCTTCTTAGCTACAGAATTTCTCTAGTAGATTTTTGTGTTTGCTAATGTATAATATCTTATCATCCACAAAGAGTGATATCATGACTTTCTACTTCAAATTTGTATCCCTTTTGGATCCTTTTGTTGCCTAACTGCTCTGGCTCGAGCTTCAAATACTATATTGATTAGATTGTGGGAGAGTCCAAAATGACCCTGAGATTTCACCTCAAATCAATGACAATGGCTAAGATCAAAAATGCAGGTGACGGCAGATGCTGGCAAAGATGTTGAGAAACAACACTCCTCTACTTCATATAGGACTACAACCTGGAAAAGCATCATAGAAAATCAATCTGGTGGTTCCTCAGAAAATTGGAAATAATTCTTCCTAAAGACACAGTTATACCACTACTTGGCATATACCCAAAAGATGTTCCAACATATAATAAGAACACATGTTTATAGCAGCCTTATTTATAATATCCAGAAGCTGCAAACAACCCAGATGTTCCTCAACAGAATAATGGATACAGAAAATGTGGTCCATTTACAAAATGGAGTACTGCTTAGTGATCAAAAACAAAAATTTCATGAAATTCTCAGGCAAATGGATGGAACTTGAAAATATCATCATGAGTGACAGCTGGAGTCAGACATGTCTTTCTCAGGCTTGAGCGGGGTCTGGTCAGTCTAGAACTGTTCATGCTGACTGTGTCCTGAAATTTGATGAAACACAGTGTGCTGACACTTTATAAAGCATATGCTTTAGGTTAGATTCTCTGTAAAGGTCAGGATGTTTATCTTTGTTGGTTACTTACCACATCCTGTTTCATTTTTTGCTGCCAAATGCTTTACCATATAATGGCTATGTTAACCTGTATTAAATGAGACTTGATCAGATTCCTGTCTTGTCTCCATTTCTCACATCTCTTGTCCCTAGGTCCTCACTCCACACCTCAGGAACCTCTCCGAGAATCCACAGGTGGTTTCAAGTGAAGTAACACAGTTACAAAAGAACATACATGATATGCAATCTCTGATAAATAGATTACATTCTAAATGTTCCAAATACCCCCATATGCAAATAACAGACCATAAGAAACCCAAGAAGGAAGACCAAAGTGTGAATGCTTCAGTGCTTCCAGGAGGGAGAACAAAATACTTACAGGAGGAGGACATATGGAGACAAAGTATAGAGCAGAGAGTGAAGAAAAGGCAATCCAGAGATCCATCCCATTACAGTCACCAAACCCATATGCTATTGTGGATGCCTGGAGGTGTTTGTTGATGGGATCCTGATATGGTTGTCTCCTGAGAGGCTCTGCTATAGCCTGATAAGTACATGGAACTAGAAAATAACATCCCAAGGGCGGTAGCCCAGACAGAAAGTAACAGATATGGTATGTACTCACTGATAAGTAGATTTTAGGCAAAAAGCTTGGAATATCCATGATACAACTGACAAACCATAAGAAGCTTAAGAAACAAGACAAAATGTCAATGCTTAAATCCTTCATAGAAGAGGAAACAAAATAATCACAGGAGGTAGAGGGAGGGAGGGAGCTGAGAGGAAGAGACAAGAGGAATGGAAAAGGGGAACAGACAAGAGTAGGTATTTGAAGGGACAGGAGAAAAGCACAGAGGGTCAGGATATTGAATAGAAATATGTAGCATTGGAAAATGGAGAACTGGGTATAACCACTAGAAAGTTCCATATACGAGGGAAGGCAGAGTCTCCTAGGAGTCAACAGTGATGACTTTAGCTGAAATACCTAAGAAATGATGATATGAAGGTAAAACCTGTAGAGACCACCTCTAGTAGAGAGGCTTGGCCCACAATTAAAGGATGGGACCATCTACCCATCTTTTAACTTTTAACCCAGAAAGGTTTTTGTTCAAATGAAAAACAGGGAAAATGGAACAGAGCCTGAAGTGAAAGACATCCAGAGACAGCACTATCTAGGGAAGCATTCCACCTGCAGATACCAACCCCCCCGACAATATTGCTGATGCCAAGGAGGAGTTGCTGACAGGAGCCTATTGTGACTTTTCCTGGAAAGACTCTACAAGCACCTGAACAATACAGATGCAAATAGGCACAGCTAACCATCAGGGTGAGACCAAGGATGACAATGGAAGAGCAAGTGAAAATACTGAAGGATCTGAAGGGTACTGAAGACCAATATGAAGAACAATATCAACTAACTGGACTACCCAGATCTCCCAAGGACTAAGTCACCAATCAAAGAGTATACATGGAGGAATCTATGGCTCCAGATGCAAATGTAACAGAGGAGGGAGTTATCTGACATCAATGTAAAGAGAGGCCCTTGCTCCCAGGGTCAAGCCATGTGTTTCATAATTCTTGACCCCGCCTCCATAGGCATGCAATATTGGATGACTTTGACTAGCCTGGAATTGACCTTTAGTTGCACCAGGATCACTTCAGGATGTCTTGCCATCCCTGTGGGATTTCATCTCATAACCTCAGCAGGGATCAATTCTTAGCAATGTCTGGAGGAGGTGTGACATAGAGTTTATATTCTTCTTCTAATGCCACAGTCAATACATGTATAGGCCCATTCATGTTTAGGGCCTGTAATCCCTCAGGGGCAGCATGGCTCTCTGCTACCATTTCGGTTAGGAGGTTTCAGCCTAGGTACAGTTATAGGCAGCCTGGGATCATCACGATAGGATGAGTTATGTGTTCCTTTCCTAGATCTATTTTTCTTTGGGTACTTCATTAATATTGATTAGTCCAGTTGCCCCTTGGCCCATGAGTTTTCACTGGATAGGGATCCCGGAGTTTGTTTCAGGATTGAATGTTTTCCCCAGTATCTCTGAGGAAACATATTGGCTACTCTACAAAGTTTAGGGTTACCCAGGGCTCATTGAGAGGGTATGAGCCCCAACAAACCCAGTCACACAGTTATTATATTTCCAATACATTTGATTATTTCCTTTTATATCTCTTAGGGCATTCATTCTTCCAGGTGCCTCTTTCTCTATACTATGCACATTGATACCTTTGCAGACTGGCCCTCCTGTCTGACCAAGATCATCCTTCCTTTTTGTGGAGGGCCTGCTTCCCTCCTCCTTTTTCATATGTTTTATTCTTCATCTCTTGGGCATTAGATCTCTCTCATAATAACTGCTAATAGCACCTTTGTAATCTCCCTAGTTTATTTTCCAGAGTCTCCCTGTTTTAAGTACTTTTTTCATTATAGCAAGGAGTTCAGTCTTGCACTTAACTTCAAATCCTTCTACCCACAGATATCTGTGGCTCCATTATTGATAAATGCCAGTTTTACAATAGATTGATTTTCCCTCCCCTTTGGGTCCTGAGGTACATAGGTGTGGCATGTTTCCAGCTACCTCTGTAGAAATGCCTCTGGACTCTCCTCCTTACTTTGTATAACTTGTACTATCATTGACAAATCTGTGGGACTACAAGAAGCCTTCCAGAGACCCCTCATTATAATCTTTTAGCCTTTAGAATTTTAATCCCTACTCACCCATAGGGCTGTTTGGATTCCAATTAGGACAGACCAAGGGGAAGACTGTGCCAATGTTGGCTTTTACAGTGGTGGGATAGCCATTTGCACCCAGAACCAGTTTCTGGGTTGCTTCCATCACTGTTCTCTTTCCTTGGCTGTGAAGAGCAATTGCAAGGGTTTTTGGAAATCAACCCAAATAGGCTTGTAAGCAATCATTACAGTGTCTAATATATCTATGAGAAGAGAGGGTTTCTCTGAAAAGTGGGATTTTGCATCTTCAAATTAATAGATCACTGGTAGAAAAGGGTATGTGTGTCCTGTACTGTTTGCTCTGCCCATTGATGAGGGCCAGTCACTGGCCAGGGTGGCAATTGTGTGCCTTGTTCTTGTGTGGGGAGGGCTAGCTATATCTCTTCCTGCTTCCCTGTAGGCCAGGTAAGCATCCTTTGCAAAGGAGGGACAAGGGCTAAGAAAATCATACGGAGATGGATAGTAATCTCCCACTGGAGAAGAGAAGGGGGTTACACAGTGGTATAACGATTCTTTGGCAGCTCAATTTTCTTGACTTGTAATATCACTGGGGTATATGGTAGGAAAGGCCTCAGCTAGGTCAGAGGCTCTGCACCAGATTTTGCCAGATAGAGATGTATATAACCTGGTCAGGATGCCCAGGATTTCCATACAAAATACCATTAACTAAAAAGATAGTAAGAAGGTAGAAAGTGCCTCCTTCTGGCCATCCCATATTGAAGGTTGGGTGGTCCTTTGTGCAAAGAACAGTCATCCACCCTGACAGAACAGTTAAACCTAATTTTTCCACAAGGCATACGAAGGACAAAGATTGCTAAATTAAGCTTCAGGTTCAGGTAATTTGCAAAGGCAAAGTGCAAAAACTCTGCAGAAGCCATTGCATATAAGAGTCAGCCATTCTTCAAAATGATCACCACAGAAACAGTCACATAGGCCTTCTTGAAGGGATATAGGGATAGGAATGTATTCGAGGGGGATTAAGTGATCTAAAATTTTATTGGTTGTGCATAGGGTCACAGCATTTGGTTTCTGATTGTTTTGTGCTAGATGGTCAGTGTTTTGATTCCTATGTCATTAGTGTTTAACTACCACTCCAGGAAGGTCTGCCCTGCACAGATAGCCTATCCTGAGATAAGATATTTTCCAATCTTCTGGATATCCCAAAGCTGCTATTTAGGAGTGGGATTTGTGACTGTCTTTCTGGATTTTGCAGTCTGGATTTTATTTCTTGGAGCTGATGCTTATGTCCTTCTTTTAGAAATCAGACCTGGTCCTTAAATAGAGTTGATGTTGTCCTCTCATTATTGGCTTTTCCAGATATACTTGTTTTATTTTTTTCATTTTATTTTATTTTTTATTTATTTATTTATTTATTTTTTTGGCAAACAAAAATCTGCTTCAATCTGAGTCAAGGCTCAGCGATTAAGGAGACTCCTCGGGCTAGTGACAAGATACAGCCCTTTTTCTCTTTTTGCACCCACTAAAACTGAATAATTTGAATCAAAGTATAAGCAGGTTATCTTTACTGCTATTCTCCAAATTTCAGATAAATCAGACTTTTGTATAAAGATCATCACATTCATAGTGCTCCATCCACTATTCTCTTTAGAATCAAAACTCTATACTTTTTTGACCCTGTAGGAAAGTTAATTAGGAATCATTCCTAGCAAATATAATAATATGTATATTTACTTCAAGGAATTTAAATATTTTAATCTTCCTAAATTCTCAGATTTTTATGCAAATATTTTAATCCCCTACCTAGTAAACCCCTAGATATTACAAAGGCATTAGTGAGTACTTAGATTACAATGTCTGACCTCTTCTTACTCCATTCCATTTCTTTTGTGCCTATTGTTATATGTCTAGTCAATCTTAAAAGAGTGTGATGTTCAACCATAACCAATGTGGAAAAGATTCTGCCAGTACCTGCCTTAGAATAAAGTGAAGTGTAATCCTTTTCCAAATGATTATTTTAGCCTGGTGAGCAATATTTCTTCCACATCAAGAATTAATATTGCATTGTTCAGATACTTCAGAGTGATTTTTTCTTTTTCTTTGTGATTCAAAGATATTTCTAGCATTTCTTTTAACTTGCTCGTGAGGTCCATATGTGTTTCAATTGCAGTTTTAATATTCATTTCTAATTTGAACTAACTTAATGTGTATAACTCTAGGAAATTCTCTGAAACCTTATTCTAGGTCCAATGTTTTTCATTCCCATGTCTCTCTAATAACTTGCCATTTATTGGAAACCTGTTTTGTGCTGTCTGGAATCAGCACTTAGTATCTGTCATTTTGAACACTTATTGGTATAAACTTTCAATTTCCCCAGTTGGCAGGGGGACTGATTAAAAGTCCAAGCAACTTCTATATGATATTGTTCATTCTCCAACCAATATTGTCTCTATTGATTTTCATTGTCAACGTGATTATATTTACATTTATTTGACTAAAAAACAGATGAAGCATGCCTCTGACTTTCTGTCTACAGAGGATAAACTAAGCAAGCAAGAACATATCCTGATTATGAGTAGAGTGATTCCTGTGAGTTTGGAACAGGTAAAGAGATTTTTCAGTAAGTAAGAGAAGACCAAAATAAAGTTTCTAGCACTCATATAGAGTTTACGAGAGTCTGTAACTTTAGCTCCAAGAGATCTCTAGTGCCTTTTACTGGACTTTTTGGGCACTTCCTTCAAGGGGACATAACTGTTTATATATATATATATATATAAACAGTTATGTCCCCTTGAAGGGGATATATATATACATATTTATATATACATATTTATATATATATATGTATATATACATACATACATATATATAAATATGTATATATATATAAAGATATATATATATCTTAAAAAATAGATAACATATTGTTATAAGGTGGGGGAGGCAAGGAGAAGCCAACTGAGTAGTGATAAACTTCCTCCTTTGCACCTGTTCTAAGAAGGCACCTCTGACACTATGAGTTGACATAAATTACTTCTTCCATATATTGATTCTGTCAGGCATTTTGTTAAAGAAAACATAAACTAATAAATACTATTTTCTATTGTGCAGCTGTATTTTCTGTGTGTCAAACACAGATTTCTTCTCTTACGGAGTTTACTTCCACATAGTGCAGGTGACATTTGGATAACATTGAAGAATGTTTTATACTCTGCAAATGATAGCACCCCAGGCAATTTCATTTCATCTCGCTGAACATCTTTGTAGTGACTGAAAACATGTTGGCAACACTGTTATTCGCATCATATATTTATCCTTGCACTTTTTTTTTAGAACAAAATCATCCCACTGCTGGTGAGTTGTCATTTTCACAGAAACCTTGACATACGTGGATTGCCTTCATTACATTGCCCTATGGACATTTGAGGAAGTCATTTCTATAATTTCTATTTGATTTAAGAAAGCTCAGTGCACTGTTCATTTTCACTTTTTAGGGGGAAGTTCCTGAAGGGTAAAGGAACTCCACAGGAGTTTTGGAAGACCAAAAGAGTCAACTAAACTGGACACTTGGGGCTCTCCATTTCTGAAATCATCAACGAAAGAACATACACGGGCTGAACCTGGGCCACCCGGAACATATGTTGCAGATGTGCAGATGTGCACTTGGTCTTCATATAGCTCCTAAACAACTGGATCAAGATTACCCCCAATGCTGTTGCCTGCCTGTGTGATAGGTTCTTCTAGCTGGGCTGCCTTGTATTGCCTCACTGGGAAAGGAAGTGACTTGCCTTAAAGAGACTTGAAGGTGCCAGGGTGGGGAGATTACTAATGTACTCCCACCAACTTAGAGAAAAATGGGCCTGGGGAGGGCAAAAGCATTGCTAGAGAGGCTGATTAGGAGGGTTTCAGTGAGTAGGAAGTAAAGTAAATAAGTAAGGAAAAAAATCTTAAGTTTAAAATGACAGAAAGAAAAATGAAATGTGCTGAATAAGCAAGAAGTAGAAATTCCATGACAAGTATTCTTCTATGATCACTACATTCATTTCTTCCCCCCAGCTTTCTGCCTTCAGGTCCTGTTCTGGCTGCGCTTAATAATAGAATGTAACTTAGATGATAAATTAAACCCATTCTTCTTGGGCTGCTTTATGGTATTTCCTAATATCACAGGTATTTAAAAAGGGCAGACTCTAACAGTAATAGGCATAATGGGGAGTAATATTTTCCTCAGCAGAAATTAGAATGTCTACTAACATGAATTTTCATATTTGATATAATGACAGTTAGTATAACTTCTGAGAATAAAAAACAATCTAAATTTCATTTTAGTTGTGTGATACCTCTTAGTCTGTTTTTCATCTTACGTGTCCTCCTTTGTACAGGTTTGCTCTAAAATTTTATTTTTAATTTTGGTATTATTCATCTAAAGTTTATCTATTAGTAATTTTTTCTGACCTATTAAGATGGCTCAGTGAGTAAGTGGATTGATCACTATGCCTGAAACCCAAGTTTGATCCACTAGAATAACATGGTAGAAGGAGAAAACCAAATTGCAAATGTACCGTCTAATTTTTTCATGTCCCCTTACACAAAGATAAATCAAATCCATTTTATTTTTTAATGAAGAACCAATTTCCAATCATATTTGATTTACAATAATATTTCTGATGACTTAGCACCCTAGTTTCTGTATTATTTTTGCAAATATCTAATTGTTTTGAGAAAGATGAGTAAGTGATTTGCATTTGTTTGGTTATGTGAAGAAATGAAACACTAATGTATGGACTCTTTCATATTAGAGTAATCAGGAGAATACAAATGCAACTCTCCACAATTCAATACTCCTGAGGTCTCATCTTACTATAAGTCTACAGAATATATTGTACCCTTCACTATCAACAGAATACTTTGTTATAGGTTACTCAAAATCCACTTTCAAGACAATGCATATATATATATATATATATATATATATATATATATACACACACACACACACACACACAGAGACATAGATTAGATATAGATAGATATAGAAACAGAAAGAGAAAGAAAGAGAGAGAGAGAGAGAGAGAGAGAGAGAGAGAGAGAGAGAGAGAGAGAGAGAGAGAGATTAAAATGTTTCCAGTTCTGACCATTTGCCTAGGAATTTTGTGAATTCATTGTTTTAGTTTATTTTTTTTATTTTGTTTTTCTAAGGATTTTTTTATTTACATTCAAAATCATTTCCCCTTTCCCGTTTCCTCCCTCCCCGAAAGTCCCATAAGCCCCCTTCCCTCCCTCTTTTCCCCATTCAACCTCCTCTCGCTTCTCTGTCCTGGCATTCCCCTACATTCAGTCTTTCCAGGATCATGGGTCTCTCCTTCCATCTTCTTGGAAATCTATTGATATGCGAATTGTGTCTAGGGTATTCCAAGATTCTGGGTTAATAGCCCCTTATCAGTGACTGCATACCATGTGTGTTCTTATGTGATTGGGTTACCTCACTAAGAATGATATTTTCAAGTTCTGACCATTTGCCTAGGAATTTGGTGAAATCATTGTTTTTAATTGCAGAGTAGTGTTCCATTGTGTAAATATACCACATCTTCTGAATCCATTCCTCTGTTGAGGGACATCTGTGTTCTTTCCAGCTTCTGGCTATTATAAATAAGGCTGCTATGAATATAGTGGAGCATGTGTCCTTATTGCATGCAGGTAAAGCCTCTGGGTATATGCCCAGGAGTGGTATAGCCGGATCCTCCGGAGGTGTCATGCCCAGTTTTCTGAGGAACTTCCAGACTGCTTTCCAGAGTGGTTGTACCAGCTTGCATTCCCACCAGCAGTGGAGGAGTGTTCCTCTTTCTCCACATCCTCACCAACAACTGCTGTCTCCTCTGTTTTTGATCTTAGCCATTCTGACTGGTGTGAGGTGGAATCTCAGGGTTGTTTTGATTTGCATTTCCCTGATGACTAAGGATGTTGAACATTTCTTTAGGTGCTTCTCAGTCATTAGATATTCTTCAGGTGAGAACTCTTTGTTTAGCTCTGTATCCCATTATTTTTTTAGTGAGGTAACCCAATCACAAAAGAACACACATGGTATGCAGTCACTTATAAGGGGATATTAACCCAGAATCTCGTAATACCCAAGACACAATTCACATATCAATAGATTTCCAAGAATATGGAAGGAGAGACCCCTGGTCCTGGAAAGACTTGATGTAGGGGAATATCAGGACAGAGAAGCGAGAGGGGTTTGAATGTGGAACAGAGGGAGGGAAGGGGGCTTATGGGACCTTCGGGGAGAGAGTAAACGGGAAAGGGGAAATCATTTGGAATGTAAATAAAAAACTTAGAAAATAATAATAAAAAATTAAAAATGCAATTTAACACAAAATATGTTTCATGCCAGAGATAGCTAGACCCCTTGGAGTTCTGACACACCCAGGATCACAGTTAAGGCCCCAATCCCCACCCAAAACCTGACCAAACTGGCACCCATGTAGACCCAAAAGATGCAGGAACACCTACCTAGCCAGAGGTATCCTTCTGGTTTGTACCTCTTACTGGGAGCAGAACCTGTGCCCTGGAATTCAGACCCCCTCAACCCACACCCAGAGACAGCTTGACAGCCAGAATTTCTGACACATTCAGGATCAAAATTGAGCCCCAAATCCCACAACAATATATGACCTAACTGAGACCTGCCCAGACACTAGAAAAACAGGACTCCCACCCAGGCTGGAATACATGGTCCTTCTGGTTTGTGGCTAAGCACAGGACCAGAGCCTGTGCTTTGGAACCCAATCCACTCAGCCCACACAAAGAGGCAGTTTGACTGCCAGGAGTTCTAACACATCCAGGATCACAGGATCACAGACTCAGATTCACAGGTGGGCTAGGCTCCAGTTAGAGACAGCAAGACCAGTTAACACCGGAGATAACCATATGGGGAGATGAAACACAAGAAAATAAGCAACAGAAACCAGTGCCACCAGGCAATATCAGAACCTAGTTCTCCCATTACACCAAGTGGTAGAAACCCGAACATACCTGAAAAGCAAGATTCAGATCTAAAATCTCATCCCATTAAGATGTAGAGGATTTTAAGAAGGATATAATTGAACAAAACCATTCAGGATATAAAAATGGAGAAAGAAACAATAAAGAAATCACAAAGGGAGACAAATCTGTAGATGGAAAATCTAGGAAAGAGAACAGAAGTCAAAGATTCAAGCACCACCAACAGAATACAAGAGATAGAAGCAAGAATCTCACCACAGAGAGACTTCGCCACCTGGGGATTCATCCCATATGCAGTTATCAAACCCAGACACTATTGTCAATGCCAACAAGTGCTTGCTAACAGGAGCCTGATATAGCTGTCTCCTGAGAGGCTCTGTCATTGCCTGACAAATACAGATGTGGGAACCATTGAACTGAGCACAGAGTCCCCAATGGAGGAGCTAGAGAAAGGACCCAAGGATCTGAAGGTTCTTGTGGCCCCATAGAAGGAACAACAATATGAACCATCCAGTATCCACAGAGCTCCCAGGGACTAAACCACCAACAGAAGAGTACACATGGAGGGACCCATAGCTTTAGCTACATATATAGCAGAGGATGGCCTTGTTGGATATCAAAGGGAGAAGAGTCCCTTGGTCCTGAGAAGGCTCGAAAGTATAGGGAAATACCAGTACAGGGAAGCAGGAGTGGGTGGGTTGGAGAGCAGGGGGGAGGCGGAATAGGATAGGAGGTTTTCGGAGGGGAAACCAGGAAAGGGGATAAGATTTGAAATGTTAATAAAGAAAATAACTAATTAAAAAAACAAAGAAAAAAAAAGAATGTTGTTAGGGAGTAATTTGTGATGGTCAGTGCTGTCAAATTGACACTGGATATGGAAGAACTTTGGAAAGAAATGTCTAGAAATGTCTCTGAAGGAATATCTATATTAAGTTAATTGAGTTAGGAATGTCTACCTTGATGTAGGTGACATTATTTATGATTTGGACAGGACTGCATAAAAAGGGAAAGCTAATATGAGCAGGCATGTTTATTTCCCTGAACTTCCTTACTACAAGTTAATGTAGACAGCTGTTTTATTCCCCTGAGGCTATGTGTTCCCCACCATGAGGTACTGTACTCTCAACCTGTGAGTCAAAATAAATGCCTCCTTCCTTAAGTTGCTTTTGCTAGCTATTTTGTCATAGATATGAGAGAGTAATTAGTATAGTAGTCAGTGATTCTTCAAGTCAAAAAATGTTCTGCTTCTCTCCCAACTACACAAATCAGGCTAAATAATGTGTCTGCCAGAGAAAATGTCATAGTGTTCAAAAATCCTCTCATTTAATTTAGATTGTTTTGAAGATCATTTTAACGCTATAAATTAGAGGACACAAACTGAATTTTTGTATTTCAACATTCACTATTCTAATTAGGAATAGAGAAATAATTACTAACTAGTTCATTAATAAGTTAATGAGTATGTGCTAGAACTACCTGTCTTAGGAAACTAGACTGTGGGCAAACCAAGTACACACATTTAACACATCCCAAACACAAATAAACACACACACACACACACACACACACACACACACACTCGACACCAAAGATATATCCATATTCCATGTGCACGCACACACACACACATACACAAAAAAAAACATACACACACACACAATTATGTATTCAGTACTGCATATAATTGTTGAGTATTTTATTTTTCACTACAACTAATTATAATTTAGGGACCTGATTTCTCTCTGAATTCAGAGTTCGCTGATTGTCTAGTGTGGCAAGTTTTGAGACCATTGGATCATATTGTTCTCTCCCACCCCTGCCAATTACACCAGGATTACAAACGCATGCCACCATGTCCAGGTTTATGTACAAGCTGGTTGTCTGAAGTAAGTTTCTCGTGCTCATATGAAAGACAGTTTTTTGTCTAAGTCATAAACACAGAAAACTGATTGATCTTAAAATCTTAAAAAAAAAATCGTAAAATCTGATTTTGAAATCTGAAAAATGTTCAATTCAATAATATATTATTTTATATTTATGTTGTGTACATGTGAGGTAGTGCTATGTTGTTTGATAATGTTGACAGTTTAGTGATCTTTATTTTCTTTTACTTTTTGACTCATAGACTCTCAAAACTTGAGAAAATAACACTTTTGAAAACAGCTCCAGATATATTCTAAACCAATCTATTCTGAAAAGCCCTGATAGCAAAATTAAAACAACAGTGATAAAAACGATTAATACTCCTGGAATCTAGAACAAATCATGTGTTTTCAGGAGTTTGTGAGAACAAGCTATTATTAGCATTTTTGTCAACTTGACATAGTCATCTGAGAGAAGGAAACCTTGATTGAAAAAGATGTCACAAGATTAGGCTGGAAACTAGCCTGTACAACAAATTTTAGTTTGTTTGTTTTTGTTTTGTTTTAAATCAGTGGTTAATGGAGATGTTCCTCCTTATTGTGGGTGGTGCCATCCCTGGGCTTGCAGTCTTGACTTCTATAAGAAAGAATGCTAAGTTAGATATGTGGAGCAAGCCACTAAGCAACATTCCTTCATGTTCTAGCATCAGCTCCTTCCTCCAGTTCAGTGTCCTCTTTGAGTTTCTATTTAAGCTTCCTGCAGTGATGGACTAAAATGTGGAGATATAGTCCAAATAAACAATTCACAATCTTGTTTTTTTGGTCAAGGTGTTCCCCTGTAACAATAGAAACACTAAGACAATATCCAAACAAAGGAGCACTGTGCCAAATTTAAAGTACATCCATGAAGTTCAGGTTAGACACAGTTAATTTAACCAGCTGTTAGAGTGCATGGAAATTGCAATAGTAACAGAATCTGAAGATATTTAAGGAAGTAATAAGTCAGGTTGTGGTTAAGCATATAATGGAATCAAACGGGTGAGCTCTGTGCAACTATAGAATTTGGTGCTCAAAACAAAGGCAAATTTGCCTATCCTATTTGTACTACTGCATAAAAAATCTCATGTAGTTCATTGATCTCTACTCACCATATAACCCTAGTTGATTCTGAGATTTGGATCATCATGACTCTACCTACCAGATGCTGGGATTATTTTCAAATAGCATCATGTCCAGCTTATATGTTACTGAGGAATAAACTCAGGAAACTATAAACTACAAGAGCACTTTACCAAATGACCTTCATCCCATCACCCACCTCAATCTTAAAATGTGGAACCTTTGAAAGACAAGGTGATAGATTGACAATTGACCCTGAGTGACATTTTATTCTCATGCCTGTCAATGAAACGTTTTAATTACTCTACTAAAGACCCATTTCTATTTGAAATTTAGTAACATATTGCCTTGCTCTGATTCTTTTCCTAACCCTTTCACATTATAAATCATTTTTTGAGAGCCAATTAGTCCAAAAGCCATGTTCAGCTGCTACTTTGAAAGATAAGGTGGATGTGTACATACTGTGTAATTAATGCTGTGAACATCTGTACTTGAGATCAATTTTCAGGGAGTTTGAAAATTAGCATCATTTAAGTGCAAACTGGATTATAAGCAAAGCCAAGTGTTTAATTGGTCTTTGTTCTTACTAATCCTCCCTAAGAGGCAATGAAATGTTAGTGTAATGGAATAGGAAATGTCCTTCCTCATTTTTCAAAGACACAACTTGTTCAGAAATGCAGACAGGTAAAAAAAAAATGAGAAAATGTCTGTTAAGAAAAGAAAGCATGACTGCTTTCCAGAGTGGTTTTACCAGCTTGCAATTCTACCAGCAGTGGAGGAGTGTTCCTCATTCTCCACATCCTCACCAACAACTGCTGTCTCTTGTGTTTTTGATCTTAGCCATTCTGACTGGTGTGAGATGATTTGCATTTCCCTAATGACTAAGGATGATGAACATCTCTTTAGGTGCTTCTCAGTCATTAGATATTCTTCAGGTGAGAACTCTTTGTTTAGCTCTGTACCCCATTTTTTAATAGGGTTACTTGCCTCTCTGGAGTCTAACTTCTTGAGTTCTTTGTATATATTGGATATTAGCCCTCTGTTGGATGTAGGGTTGGTAAAGATCATTTCCCAGTTAGTTGGTTGTCACTTTATCTTTTTGACAATGTCTTTTGCCTTGCAAAAACTTTGTAATTTAATGAGGTCCCATTTGTCAATTCTTGATCTTAGAGCATAAGCTATTGGAGTTCTATTCAGGAAATTCTCCCCTGTGCCCATATGTTCAAGGTTCTTCCCTAGTTTCCTTTCTATTAGTTTCAGTGTGTCTGGTAAGCAGTCTGGCGGTTCCTCAGAAAACTGGGCATGACACTCCCAGAGGATCAGGCTATACCACTCCTGGGCATATACCCAGAGGCTTTACCTGCATGCAATAAGGACACATGCTCCACTATATTCATAGCAGCCTTATTTATAATAGCCAGAAGCTGGAAAAGACCCAGATGTCCCTCAATGGAGGAATGGATTCAGAAGATGTGGTATATTTACACAATGAAATACTACTCTGCAATTAAAAACAATGAATTCACAAAATTCCTAGGCAAATGGTCAGAACTTGAAAATATCATCCTTAGTGAGGTAACCCAATCACAAAAGAACACACATGCTATGCAGTCACTGAGAAGGGGATATTAACCCAGAATCTTGGAATACCCTAGACACAATTCGCATATCAATAGACTTCTAAGAAGATGGAAGGAGAGACCCCTGGTCCTGGAAAGACTAAGTAGGGGAATGCCAAGACAGAGAAGCAAGAGGGTGTTGAATGGGGAAAAGAGGGAGGGAAGTGGGCTTATGGGACTTTCAGGGTGGGAGGAAACAGGAAAGGGGAAATGATTTTGAATGTAAATAAAAAAAAAACTTAGAACATAAAATTTAAAAAAAAAAAGAAAGCATGGATGTTCTGATAGTTTTAAATTCTTATTTTTTTTAAAGAACCAACTCCTAGTTTTGTTGATTCTTTGTATGGTTTTATTTGTTTCTACTTGATTGATTTCAACCCTGAGTTTGATGGTTTCCTGCCTTCTAATCCTCTTGGGTGTATTTGCTTCTTCCTGTTCCAGGGCTTTCAGGTGTGCGGTTAAGCTGCTAGTGTAGCTCTCTCCTGTTTGTTTTTGGAGGCACTCAGGGCTATGAATTTTCCTTTTAGCACCTCTTTCATTGTGTCCCATAAATTAGGGTATGTTGAGCCTCCATTTTCATTAAATTTTAAAAAGTCTTTGATTTCTTTCTTTATTTCCTCCTTGACCAAGGTATCATTGAGTAGAGCATTGTTCAGCCTCCATGTGTATGTGGGCTTTCTGTTGTTTTTGTTGCCATTGAAGGTCACCCTTATTCCATAGTGATCTGATAGGAGGCATGGGATTAGTTCGATATTCTTATATCTGTTGAGGTCTAATTTGTGGCGTATTATATGGTCAGTTTTGGAGAAGGTACCCGGAGGTGCTGAGAAGAAGGTGTATTCTTTAGCTCTAGGATGAAATGTTCTATATATATATCTGTTAGTTCCATTTGGTCCAAGGCTTCAATTAGATTCACTATGTCCCTGTCTAGTTTCTGCTTTCCTGAATGATCCATTTCAGAGAGCGGGGTGTTGAAGTCACCCACTATTATTGTGTGAGGTGCGATGTGTGTTTTGAGCTTTAGTAAAGTTTCTTTTAGGAATGAGGGTGCCCTTGCATTGGAGCATAGATGTTCAGAATTGAGTATTCTTCTTGGTGGATTTTTGCTTTGATGAGTATGTAGTGTCCTTCTGTGTCTTTTTTGATGACTTTAGGTTGAAAGTCAATTTTATCTGATATTAGGATGGCTACTCGGGCTCGTTTCCTGTCACCATTTGCTTGTAAAATTGTTTTCCAGCCTTTTACTCTGAGGTAGTGTTTGTCTTTGACACTGAGGTGCATTTCCTCCACACAGCAAAATGCTGGGTCCTGTTTACGTATCCAGTCTGTTAGTCTATGTCTTTTTATAGGGGAATTGAGGACATTGATATTAAGAGAGATTAAGGAATAGTGATTATTGTCACCTTATTTTTTTAAGAATGTACGATGTCAACAAAAAATGGAAGCTTATTTTGTGAACGATATGATCATTTTTATTAATTTTGAGATATTTGTATAATATAAAACAGGGTAAAACAATATTTTTTTTTCTTTTCCTTCTTTCATTTGAGATTATTCCTCCAAACTATCGTTCAAATTCACGGATTCTTCTTCCATCAATTGCTATTTAAAGTTATGTATTTATGTCTACATATATCTTCCTAAATACGACCTATTCCATTCATAAAATGTTACTTTTAAGTATATTTTCCGGATGGATCCTTTGGTTATTTTACAATCAATTGTTGTGCTATTCTCTGAGAAAGACCACCTGTTCCACTCTCAGCACTTTTTATGGAGTTGATGGTGTATGGGCTTTTCTATGTTCAGCTTCACACATGCACTGGTGTTGCCCTTGTACAGCTCACAGTTGGGCAGTCTTTTTGATGACACTTTATGGATGTATTATTTAAGGACAATCTACAAGAACAAACTAACTAAACAAGTATAATCCCAAACTGCAATCTATAAACAAAATAAAAGTGTTTTAAAATGTTTATGTATTTGTTTGTTTGGCAGAGAAAACACAGTAAAAGGTTGGTGGTAAGAGCTGAGGCCAGAAGGAAGCTCATAAGTGAAGTTTTTGCCTCTACCCTATGGGTTTTAGAGACTAAAATCAGGCTGTCTAGCTTTTACCAATTGAGAAATCTCACTTGGGTGGAAATATATAATATTTGGGGATTTAAGGTAGGAAAAAATGAGCCAGGAGTTTATTAACCCTTATTTCCCAACACCTAGTAGCTTATATTCTAGATGCTGAATCTCTCTTGAATTTTTGATCTATGAGAAGAGAGTAATTGCCCTGAAGCCTCATGAATCTGTGCTTCCAACATATCTGAGGATAAAACCACAAGTGTTTCCCCAGGAAGGGAGATCAGATAATGCTGACATCTTTTATTACTTGTTCAAATGAACTTTCATACTTTTAAAGTAGTCATCAAAGAAGCCTACCTGGACTGAAAACACCTAGAGGAATGGTTAAAATTGACAGATTGTGTCCTTTCAATATACTCTGTAATCTCTGGAGTTTTGACATAGACAAGAGAGGAGACAAAGGGGGAAGTTCTAACAACAAAATTCATACAGTTTAATGGTATTTGTCTGCCACATACATGATATACTGAATAAGAGCAATATAGCACAAATTAAATTCAAGGTACTTAAGAACATTCTTCTATAACAAGGGTATTTGGCAAGAGGCAAATAGAAAGTAGAAGAAGCCAAACAGGCAGCAACAAAACCCAATAAGGAAGCAATAGAATCTGAAAGGTTAGAGGTAGAAGGCAAAATGAAACATTGGCTCTCAAAGAAATATCTGACCTAAGGGAAGAGGTCACACACCACTGTTTTTCTTTCAAGGATTGAGTCATGAATGAAAACCATGGGGTTAGCTAGTATCCCATCTATTTTAATTTTTTTGTAGCAAAACTAGAACACATAATGTATTAACTCCTGAACCAGATTTTTCCCCTAAGCACATTTTTTATAAAGACTAGAATTTTGATAATATTTAATTTTTAAATAACAGGAAAGGTCTTCATTCTTCCACTCTTGCTGCTCCTGCAGATGACTAATTTCCCAGAATCCATGCTGGGCAGTCCACAAAAACATGGTGGAGAGCAACATAAACATATGTACAGAGAGGCAAACACTTACACACACACACACACACACACACACACACACACACACACAAACACACACATACGCATACACACAAATAAACTAAAAACAGAAACTACATTCCCTCTGAGTATGTTTTTCTTTCTAGAAAACTAAGACTTCGTAATTTTATGAGGTCCCATTTTTCAATTCTTGATCTTAGAACATAAGCCATTGGTGTTCTGTTCAGGAACTTTTCCCCTGTGCCTATGTGCTCAAGGCTCTTCCCCACTTTCTTTTCTATTAGTTTCAGTGTGTCTGGTTTTATGTGGAGGTGCTTGATCCACTTGGAGTTGAGCTTAGTACAAGGAGATATGAATGGATCAATTTGCATTCTTTTGCATGCTAAACTCCAGTTGAACCAGCACCATTTATTGAAAAGGCTATCTTTTTTTGACTGTATGGTTTTTACCTGCTTTGTCAAAGATCAAGTGACCGTAGGTGTGTGGGTTCATTTCTGAGTCTTCTATGCTATTCCATTGATCTACCCACCTATCACTGTACCAAGACAGCTTGTATTACCCATAACAAAATTCACATATCAATTGACTTCCAAGAAGACAGAAGGAGAGGCCCCTGGTCCTGGAAAGACTTGTTGCAGCAGTGTAGAGGAATACCAGGACAGAGAAGAAGGAAGGGGTTGAATGGGGAACAGAAGGAGGGAAAAAGACTTATGGGACATTCAGGGAGGGGGGAACCAGGAAAGGGGAAATCATTTGGAATGTAAATAAAGAATATAAAAATAAAATAAACAAACAAACAAAAAAGAAAACCATGACTTCACATTATGAGATGTACTGGGTAGTATAGCAGAAGAAAGAGAATTATGGAACATTTTTACATTTGAATGTCTTAGAAATAGATAAAACCCATTATAATGAGCATGGCTTTACACACCAAGATTATATTCAGTGGATTAAAAAGTCAAATGCTGAGGTGAAATCACAGGGTTGTTTTGATTTGCATTTCCCTGACAACTCAGGATGTTGAAAATTTCTTTAGGTGCTTCTCAGTCATTCAATATTTCTCAGGTGAAAATTCTTTGTTTAGCTATGTACCCCATTTTTAATAGGGTTATTTGGCTCTCTGGAGTCAAACTTCTTGAGTTCTTTGTGTATATTGAATATATTGGTTAAGATTTTTTTCCCAATTTTTTGGTTTCTGTTTTCTCCTATTGACAGTGTCCTCTTCCTTATAGAAACTTTGTAATTTTATAAGGTCCCATTTGTCAATTCTTGATCTTAGAGCATAAGGTAAGATTCACTGCATTTTTAAAATATGCATACATCTATATCTATGTGTGAGTAAATGCAGGTGTGTGTAGGTGCTCATAGGTGTCTAGAAGCATTACACATTTTGAGCTGGAGTTTGAAGTGGTTGCAAACAGTCCAACATAGTTGCAAAGAACTGATTTTGGGCCCTCTGCAAGAAAAACACATACTTCTAACCATAGTACTATCACTCTGTCCACTACACTGCATCTTTGATCAAAGAATCTATGTAACATTTTTAAAAGTTTAAATAAAATTGTTGATTAATATAATAACTTTTTATACCCAGACATTAGCTATATAGTATTCATAGTTTCCCTAAAGAATCTAATTTTAATGTATAGTGGCCAGTTCTTGTAATCTCAAGATCGGAAGACAAAGGTGATAGATTTGTAATTTCATGAGAACCTAATCTACATAACAAGTTTGAGGCAGGGCAAAGCATTATGAGACTCTGGTAGGAAAAAAAAGACAACAAAAACAAAAGAAGGAAGAAAGAAAGAAACATAGAAACATCAAAATAAAAGGAAAGTAAGAAAGGGAGAAAGAAGAAAGAAAGAAAGAAAGAGAGAGAGAGAGAGAGAGAGAGAGAGAGAGAGAGAGAGAGAGAGAGAGAGAGAAGGAGAGAAAGGAAGAAAGAAAGAAAGAAAGAAAGAAAGAAAGAAAGAAAGAAAGAAAGAAAGAAAGAAAGAAAGACGGAAGGGAGAAAGGAAGGAAGGAAGGACAGAAAGAAGAAATAAAGGGACAAAATTTTACGCAGATGCAGTGGCCCAATACTTTATTCCTATTTCTTAGGTGTGGTGCCTCAGACAAGCCCATGTATGCTCTTTATCTGGTGGCTCAATCTTTGGGTGCTCCTAGGGTACCAGAATATTTGACACTTCCTGTGGGAAAACCATACATGTGGACCTTCAGTCCTTCCTTAATATTTCAAAGGGGTCTGCTACTTCCATCCAATGTTTATATGTGGGTATCTGCATCTGTCTTAGTGAGCTTTTGGGAAGAGCCACTCAGAGGGCTGCTATGTTAGGTTCCTATCTTCAAGCACAGTTTAGCATCGTGAATAGTGTGAGAGATTTGTGCCTGCCTATGTAATGGGTCTCAAATTGGGCCAGTCACTCATCTGTCATTACTTAGGTCTCTGGTGCATCTTTGTCCCTTCATTTTTTAGAGAGAACGTATTTGGGGTCAAAGGTTTTGAATATGGGTTGGTTTCCCCACCCCTGAGCTTGGGGTCCAATCTGGTTACTGGAGATTGTCTCTTCAGGTCTCATGTCTCCACTCTTGGGCATTTTGGATAAAGTCAACTGCATTGACTGTTGGTATTTTGTTCCACCTTCTAAGAAGGGCCAGAGTATCCATACTTTGTTCTTCCTTATTCTTGAACATCATTAGATATATGAGTTGTGTCATGGTTATTCCAAGCTTCTGGGTTAATATGCACTTATCAGTGAGTGCATACCATGTGTGTTCTTTTTTGATTGGGTTACCTCACTCAGGATGATATTTTCCACTTCCTTCAATCTTTTACAGTATCAGGTGAGAAATCAGGTATAATTCTGATAGGTCTGCATTTATGTTTCTTGGACATTTTCTTTTACTGCTTTTAAAGTTCTCTTTTGTTCTGTACATTTAGTCATTTAATTATTATGTAACAGCAGTGTCTTCTTTTCAGGTTAAATCTCCTTGATGTTCTGTTAGCTTCTTGTTCTTTTGTAGGCAACTTTTTCTTTAGGTTAGGGAAATTTTCTTCTATGATTTTGTTGCAGATATTTTCTGGGCCTTTGAATTAGGGGTTTTCTTCTTCTTCTTCTTCTTCTTCTTCTTCTTCTTCTTCTTCTTCTTCTTCTTCTTCTTCTTCTTCTTCTTCTTCTTCTTCTTCTTCCTTCTTCTTCTTCTTCTTCCTTCTTCTTCTTCTTCTTCTTCTTCTTCTTCTTCTTCTTCTTCTTCTTCTTCTTCTTCTTCTTCTTCTTCTTCTTCTTCTTCTTCTTCTTCTGCTTTTGTTTCTGCTGCTGTTGTTTCTTTCTTTTCCTCTTCATATTCCTCTTTACTTCTTCTTTGTCTACTTCTACTTTTCTCTGCTGCTGTTTCTTCTCCTCCTTCTTTTTCTCCTCCTTCTTCTAATTCTCCTTGTTATCCATCTTCTCCTCATTCTCCTATTACTACTACTTCTCCTACTTCTTCTTCCTCTTCCTATTCTTTTCTCCACTCCCCACTTAGTTTTGGACTTTTCAAAACTTCCCAGATTCACTGAATGTTTTATCTCATTGACATTTTGGACTTTTCATTTTCCTTAATAGATATATGGATTTCATATATGGTACATTCTACATTGAAGATTTTCTCTTACATTTCTTCTGTTCTGTTGGTAATGCATGTGGAGGTAGTTCCTGTTCTCTTTGCTATAATATCCATCTCCAAGATTGCCTATTTTTATTGATTGCTTTTTCCTTTTCAAGTCTTGAAAATTTTATTCATATCCTTCACCTCCATGATTGAATTTTTCTACATTACTTTATACTTATTTGCCTCCTATTTTAATGTCTCTACCTGTTTGAATATAGTTTCCTGTATTTCCATAAGTGCTTTATTCATGTCTTATTTATAGTCCTTTATCACCTTTATGAGATTGGATTTAAAATATTTTGCTGTAGCTGCTTCAATTTCATTAGAGAAGGCAGGATTTGTTGAAGCAGAACAGCTGGTCTCTAGTGGAACCAAACTGCTCTGGATCCTGTTGATTTAATTCTTAAGCTATCTTTTTGGCATCTGCTTTTCCCTGGTGTTGGCTTGATAATCCTTATGGCAGCATACCTTCTTAGGAAGGTGGTGTACAAACACATGGTGGCTCAGAACCATCTGTAATGGGGATTTGATGCCCCCTTCTGGTGTGTCTGAAGACAGTGATGGTGTACTCACTCGCATACATGAAATAAATAAATAAATCTTTTAAAAAAAAAAGAAAGAAAGGTGGTGTAAACCTTGAGCCAGGAAACTGGAGATCAGTATATAGTACTCCTTTTGACTCTGCCTCAGGTAGCCTGGGATCAGCATTCTGTGTCTGGGAAAGACACTACTCTGAAGATTGTGTCCCAGTTGGATTCATCTGGGATGATGTGCTAGTTGAATTATGATGCTTGGTTGGGCATGAATAGAGACTGGTTAGATTTAGGGTCCCTGTAGCTTTCCATGGAAAGTCAGGATGCTCTTGGCATCTCACTAGACTCCTCTAGGTCACTGAGCCACGAAAGAGCTAGACAATCAAGCTCCAGGGATCCTAAAAATGCCACTTACCTCAGTTGGCTGCCTGCTCTAGTTTTATTTACTCATTTGAAACTCAGGATGTTTGTGACTTTATGTGATGATCTTCCATAATCACAGATAATAAATATATCTATATGTTAAGTCATATATATATTCATATTACCTATAAATGCATAAAAATCTATAAAAATATAGTTATATATCAATATATCAATATAGAGGAACATATATTATATATCTAAAATATAATATATATTTCAAATGTATATTATTAATATATTTATTATGTTAATACTGATTTAGACCTTTGCAATTACTATGTGGTTTACATATAGTGATTCTCTTGATATGAACTAAAGCCATTATTGTCATTTTAACTGAATAATTTTCTAATGTTCTGAAAACATTTATGTATTCTTTTCTCTATTCTCAATAATTTAACTACTGTCAACTTTAAGACAGTAGTCATATGCACTTATACCTGTTTTTACAACTCCTTTATTTTGTGCTGCACATATGCTAAGTAAAATTACAAATAAACTTTTGAAATAATAGTAAAGACCTTTGCTGCTGCTGCTTCTTCTTCTTCTTCTTCTTCTTCTTCTTCTTCTTCTTCTTCTTCTTCTTCTTCTTCTTCTTCTTCTTCTTCTCCTTCTTCTTCTTCCTCTTCTTCTTCTTCTTCTTCATATTATTATTATTATTATTGTTATTATTATTGTTATTATTATTATTGTTATCATTTTACTTTTTCACATTAATATAAAATAAATGGTGAGGTGATAGTCCTGGGTTTGTTGCTCATTGATATTCTGCTTTATCATGAGAGACATCACCAATAAGTCAAGTCTCTGAGAGGTTTTCCAGAATACATTAATAGAAGTGGGGAAGAATATCCTAAATATGAGCACTGCCATCTTGTATGCTGGGTTTCTGAAATGCATGAAAAGAAAGCAAGCTGAGCATTAGCATTCACCTGCTTCCTCTTTTTTCTGTACACTCATTGTGAAAAGCTGACTCAGATTCTTGCTCTTATATCTTCCCAAGATCATGAACTACACTGCAAATGTCCTTACTTTATTAGTTTGTTTTTTTTTTCCTCTGATATTTTGTAAGAACAATGAGAAAATTAAGGATACTACGTGACTGAGCTGCTTAAGATACTGTGATGTTTATGTGAGTGAAATATAAATACAAAAATAGTTATCACAATGAGCTATATGTTTGAGTCCAATATAACCACACACAAAGATAACACAGTGAGTTATCTATGTGAGTCCAATGTAACCACATATTTAGCAAAAACACTATACTGTCTAGATGCCAATATAATTACATATGTAGCTAACACACTGTGCAGTGTAGATAACCACTATAAAATCACACATGTATTTCAGAACTTTTCTTTGCTGAGTGAGGAAACAGCACTTATACTTAAGATGGACAGAAAATTGTAAGTAACAAGGGTTAAAGCTCAACCAATGTAAGATTCAAGAACCAGTTTGGAAGCCAAGTAATATTTTACTTTTTAATATCTGAGTATGGTTTTTCATTCCTAGTGCATCAAAAAATGGAAAAAAAATTGCCTTATAACTGTCAAGACATGAATTACACTAAGAAAACCAATTCTCTATGGAACACCTAGAAAGGATCTTAACCATGGCTATTTCTTTAACTTAGCTTTGTGAACCTTGGGTACATATTTGATACTCAAACCATAATGTAATCAATTTGTATGTCTTAAACTCTTAGATATATTGTCAGACTCTCTCACCAATGTTTACAATGTTCTATTTTCTATGATCTGTTTAAGTCAGTAATTAAATACAGATGAATTACTAAAGCAGACTTGTACCCATCAGTTACAGATCCTATTAATTTGTGTTTTAGTATTATTTATCAATCTAGCTGCCGTTTACAAGACCTGTGCTTGAGTACGCCACACATACTGATTATCTCCATTACTCTCTTGCTATATTGCAAGACTTTGAAACCCATTCACTTATGAAATACTTTGCCTAGGAGAAGAGTTAATTATACTGTACTTAACACTCTCTAGTTCATACTTTAAGGATGAAAAAAGATGTGTGGAAGTCTGTGTTTGTTTGTTTATTTGCTTGTTCATTTGTTTGTTTGCTTGTTTACCTAGGGTTGGATTTTGACTCTGTAGTGCAGTTCTACATATGCATCCTATTTACTCTTCTCATTGTTGTGTCCAAATCACTGAATAGCACTTATGAGAAGGAGCAACTTATTTTGGTGCACAGTTGTGAGGGAAAAGTCCAACATGACAGGAATTCAGGAAGACATAAGAAGAATAAATGTGGTCACATACAGACTGTGTTCAAGTGGAATTGGGTTGTCACTCTCAAGGCCTAATCACATTTGAGGAAATTGATGCATTCTCCTGAGTCAGCATTAGCACCTTGGGGAAAATATCAAATCACCCCGGTGTGAGCTGTTATATTCATACCATAAACATTGTGTTTGTGGCAATTCCTATTATATTTTTAAATAATATATTGCTGTATATTCTGGGAAGACATTACAATCCATAACTTGCCTCCTTCACTTGCATACTGATACCTTAGGCATGCATTCCTTCTGAAGTTCCTGCTTCATTTTTTTCTTTCTTTCTTCTTTTTTTCTGGAGAGTTAAGACAGAGACAATCAATGAGGAGCAGGAAGAGGATATTTACCTCAGTAGAACCAGTGCTGGAACACTGGGTTTCATCTCAAGGAAGGAGAAGAGTAAGAATTATTCTCTTACTCTCCTCCTGCTTCATATTCTACAAGATTTATTATCCCTTTTAATTTACAGACTGAATAGTTAGATGGAGAAGATTCAGATGAAACAAGCAGAGGTGCTGTTTCCTGAAATTCAGTTTGCACACTGGAAGAATCCATGTGTCATGATCAGTTCTTTAGATCAGAAAGCATACATGTGAGATGCATTTGAAACTTTTGTTTCGATGTATTTCCTGGGTTATCATGGTGGCTTCCTGTGCAAAACCAGGAGCCTGAGTTCATTCTTTAAAAAGAGTAAAGGAATGAAAAAATAGAACCATCTCCACAAATATGTCCTTTGGACACTGTATGTGTTCTATATCCTGCATGCCAACAAATATACATCCAGTAGAAATAATAAATAAAGTTGGGCAGTCATAGTGCATGCTTTCAATCCCAGCATTTGGGAGGAAAATGCAGGCAGATTTCTGAGTTTAAGGCCAGCCTTGTCTATAGAGTGAGCTCCAGAATAGCCAGTGCTACACAGAGAAACCTTGCCTAGAAAAAAAACAATAAACAAACAAATAAATAAATAAATAAATAAATAAATAAATGCTGAGGTACAGTCTCAGCATGAGGAGGGTCCTAAACATGGAGGGAATGGAAACAATGCTGATTTAATAATGACACAGAGTTGGTAGTAGATACAAGATGGCAGTTCAAGTGCTCTCTCTCTCTGACAAAGGACTCTCCTCATTCTTTCTTCTTCTTTCTTTTTCCTTTTTTTTTATTTTTCTAATTCTTTTTTCTTTTTCCCATAATTCTTTTTTATTCTTCTGACCAGAGAACCTGACTGCAGTCTTTTATGTACTAATGTTGCATCATCAACGATTTGGCCATTGTTAATAATGCTTTAGAAATCCAGGGTCATTAATCAGAACCACTGTTTCCTTAAAACAGAAATTAATGCAAGGCAAAAACACATTTCCTTATACTTTTTACACAGACTGATCTTCCCATGAAGCTAGGCACAGCTCTTATAGATTCCAGGTAAAGGATACAACAGTCTTTATTAAATATTTTCATGGAAGATGAGAAATATGAGAGACTGCTTAGGTTAAAATAATAACATATGTTTTAAATGTTATGCAATTAAAGAAGATATTGCTCTATTTAATCCTTCACATAGCTAGGACAATGAAGTAATAACTTTTTATATGCTTGCATATCTCCTTTTTATTATCTAATGTTTGTTTCATCATCATAGCAATCACATAAACTCATGTGCTCTCCTTCTAATATGAATTGTTTCTAAGTTATATACAAGTCTTCCTTCTATAAGAGAAACCCATCTATCATTTCCTTGTTTTCTATAGATTCCTCACTCTTACATTCAGCACATGACTTCTTTTTTGATTCTTAATCTCCACTGAAGATTCAAGATTATTAAACAAAACAAAACAAAACTCGTTCTAAGTATTTAGGGAAGCCCCTCTGTTGAAATTTGTTCAGCTGCTATGAATTTTCAGGGTAAATACTAGTCTCCAAGTTCTGGTTGCCCTCAGAAATGAGAGAATTCTCATCTATATAATATAACCCTATGTGACCTTGCTCTTAAATTTGAAACTGTTGGTTGAATAAAGATGCCCACAGGCTAAAGCTTTCCAAAGAAGAGGTAGTTAAGGTTTTGTTTGCAGGGCTTGGGTTTTGTGGCAGAAACCATGAGAATAAGAGAAAAAGGTTTAAAGTAGATAAGATGACATGAGGTAGGTGAATCATGAAAACATCACCATGAGGGCTACCCAATTAGAGTAAAAATAGCCCAGTTGGAACATGGCAAACAGTATTACAGAATTATTGACAAGAAAGTAGAAATCAATAGCATAGAGGGTAAACACATGCTGAGCTCTAGTGCATTAAAAACTTATTTGGAATATAAATATTTTGTCCATTTTATTTGGGAACTGATTGATCAAAAGCAAGGTAGAAACCCCATACTGTGATTAATATTTACTACAACACACCCTTTATTTTACAACTCTATTATGCTGTTTCTGATGTAACAGTATTTTATTATATGGATTTCCTCTTAATGTTCTCAACCTCAACGTCGATCATGGTCCTAAGGTTCCTCGTCCCAATATGCCTTATTCTTAAAGTGTGTCAGCTACCTTCATAATACCCCTAATATGCTATGTAAAGTTCAAACCATTTAACAAGAAACTCTAATGTGATGAATTTGAAACAGAGACGTATGACTGAAAAATGAGTGTGTACTCTGCTTCTTCAAGAACAAAAGCTAAAACATGTGTGACTCTGCAATGTCAACCAAAATGTGAAAGGTATCAACTTTGTTTGAGAAAAAATTATGAATTAGGCTCATGAAAGGAAAAAAACAATTTTCAGATAAAAATTATACTTTGGAGCTAGCAAGATGATTAATGCTGGTGTCACCTGGACAGTCTCGTTTGTTTGTTGAATTGCAGGTCAGAAATCCCTGTCTAATAAGACAAGATGGATGAAACCTTAGGGGTACCAACTTATTATTCTTGATTTGGGTCCGAACAGATTCTCTGGAAATTTTCATTTTCATCTTCATTGTTTAAAAATTAATATTTGTTTTTATTTTAATTGCATATATACATGCATGTCTCTATCTCTACTTGTGTTTATATTCATATAAGGCCAGTATATCCTTATTGCAATATCTCTACTTGGGAGTATATGCATATAAAACCAGTATGTCCCTATTGTAATAGATGATTCTGGGTTCTTCACGTGTTGATAGTATGTCAGTTTCCACTGACAGTAATATATAAAGGTTTCTTTTGATCTATTTTATTATGTTCAATACTTGATTGTCCTACATTTTATGACTTTTGAATTATAGATATAGCATTCGAGTGTTGTATTAATAGACCACCTTCAATAATTACCAATATTTGTTTTAGGTTTGAATGAACTTTCTTTCTCTCTTTCTCTCTCTCTCTCTCTCTCTCTCTCTCCCTCCTTCCCTCCCTCCCCTCTCTCCCTCCCTCCCCCTCCCTCCTCCCAGTTTCTCTCTTTCACTCTGTGTGTGTGTGTGTGTGTGTGTATGTGTGTATGGTTGGATGAGTTTTTATGCTTTGGGTATGTACATATGTAAAAGCAAGAGGCTAAATTTTAATGTCACATCTTAGGAGCCATTTACTTTTTGAGATAGAGTTTATCAGGTGTTTGGTGTACTTTGATCCTATAAGGATGTTTGACTCCTAATCCATCTTTCTCTGCCTTGTTAGCACTGGCATTACATGTACACAACAACTCAACAAGGTACTTTTCCTAGGGGCTCTAGGGTTCAAACTCTGGTCTGCATGTTTGCAAGTCAAGTTCTTTACTTACTAAGTATCTTCCAGCATCAGAACTTTTATTTAAAAGTGGAATTTAGGTAGTTTAAGAGAAAGGTAATGTGTTCTGCATGAAAAGTAACTAGAAGTTATATTTATACATATATCTAAAGGTATTTTCTTATGCCTGTGACCTATAGAAGAGAGTAAACAGCTATACTTGTTGAAATCACTGTTACATAAAACATGTTCTGAAATATACACATGACAATTTCAAGAAGTAGTACACAGATTTTGCATTACTAGAATTTAGGCAAAAGTTCAGATGAGTTTCAGAATTTCTGATAGATTAAATTCCATATTCATTTTCAAAAATTAGAATCCTGATGTTGGTATATGTTCTGTTGACTCAATTCAACCTTATTGAATTCTTAAGTGCATTTCTCCCTTGAGTTTGATAAGATTATGTTAAAGTTCAGAAGAATGTTTAGAGAATTCAAAATATCCAGAGATTTTGAAGATCCATATCTGAATATACAGTTTATGGATTTCACACTGTCCTCTATGACTAATGATGGTAGTTTAGAAATACAGAAACAGTACTACAACATATCTGCAGGAGCTAAGAAATAATTCATCATTTGCATGTTTCATGCTTTTGTTAACAAGGGCATGATTTTTAATACTAGTTATTAACTTGAAAGGATTTAGATACTCCATAGTCGTAAATATGTGCAAACAATCCCATATACTGGATGAGGTTCTTCATTAAATAAAACTGAGAATCTGAAATGATCACCAAAATTCATCTCTCTGAGCTTCTTGACTGTCTGTACCATGAGAGCTGTTGCCTGATATTCTTGCTACTATGACTTTACTACCACCATGTTAGCCTATGCCCTCAACCTGGGAGCGAGAATAAACTCTTTCTCCTTTAAGCTGTTTTAAGCTGTGTATCATAAAATGAATACAAATAATTTTAGATAATTTAAAAAGGAAAGTGATCTTTCTTAATAAATTACACTGGAAAGAAACAATATAATTGGGGCTCTATTTCATTTTATACACTAAAATGAACTCAGATTAAACAGATAGCAGATACAAGTGCTTGCCACAGATTCCTGGCAGCCTGAGTTGGATGCTCAGAAACCATATAAGCACAAGCAAATGACTCATATTTATCACCTCAGTGTTCTTAAAAGATTAGAAGCAGAGGCACAAAGGTCTTTTAGAAATTCAAGAGCCTGCTAGCTTGGATATAGAACACATGGGGAGAAAAGAGTTATTGACTCTTCCTCAAACATGTGAACATAAGGATTATCACTTGAAATTATTTTTCTGACTTTTGTATGTACAGAGTGGCATACACATATCATTACACATAAATGTGAACATTCACGCATCACACATGCATACAACCAAAAATAATTAAAATAAAGACAAATGTAATTTAATACTTAAGAGTAAAAAAGAAATTATAAATTTCTTCATCTTAGAATAAACCACATTAACAAATGTTCATATCTCATAGGCATTACATTTTCAGATATTATAGCCAGCACAAACAATGAAAGGAACAAGTAGGTAAAAATCACTGACAAACATTTTTAAAGTCTCCTCAAAATCTAATTATGAAGGGAGTGAAATTAAAACAAAGGTAAACACTTGCCAACACAAAACAAGAAGCAGAAAATTAAGATATACCTAAATTTTGACAAATAACATGAACAAAGTATTCCTACAAAGATGATTTAAAATGATTAATAAACATGGACATATACTCAACTTCATTTACAATTATTGAAAAAATCACAAAACTTTAGTGAGATACCAATTTATAATTTCCACAATAGTTATTATTTTTAATTTAAGTATTGACAAATACATGACGAAACCATGGCCACAAACATTATTTTGGTTGGGTATGATGAAGCTACTATAGTGAGCATTCCTCAGAAATTCATAAAATTGTCTTATCAATCAGCTCATTCACCACAAGTTCTACTTCTAAGAAAAGTTATAATATATGGGGACATTTTTGTTTGTTTGATTTTGTTCTGTTTTTCAGTAAGTGTTTTAAAGTATAATACAAAATGATGGTTCTTCATTGTAGAATTTTTATACACATGTATCAGCATTGGTAGCACTTGTTCATTGTACACTTACCTATATCCCTTTATTGCTTACTTCCCAATAGTGTATGTTTAGTAAGTTGATTTCTATTATCTTGCTCTCTGAATATCTTGCTTTGATGTTACATATTGGTGATTATCCTGACAGGATCTAGAATCAGCTATGAGATAAGCTCCTTGGAGATTCTAGGTTAGGTCTGCTAAGCTGGGAAGATTCATATTAATGTGGGCAGCATATCCCACTGAGGTCCTGGGCTGAGCACAAAAGTGATAGTTTGCTCAGCAACAGCACTTATCTTTTTAATCTTTCTGACTGTGGATGCCACATGTCCAGAGGCTTGATATCTCAACTGCTGAGATATTTCTACTAAGAAAGGCTGTATTCTCAAACCGTGAGCCAAAATAAACTCTCCATACACATTTTGCATTTATTTTTATATTAAAGAGTAATTATTTTTCCTTAAATTTTTTCTTGTGGTTTGAGACTAATACATATACACAGGGAAGTGGTTGGTGGGCTAAAGATTCAGCTGAACATATTCCAATATTCTGAGCTGATGCAGAGAATTTAGGCTGCAGATTCTGATTGTTCCTCCTAGGATAAGGGGGGGGGGAGTATAGAGAGGAGGCTTCAATAAGAAATACAAGAAGGGAAAATGAACAAAATTTTATTTAATTGTTTTTCAGGATAGATATGAGAATTATGCTTTGAAGGATATTTGAAAAGGTCTATGCAAGGTCAGGCAGATGGGAGGTATGAACATGTGTTTCACTTGAATTCTGGTGATTGTTTAGCCTAGTATGACAAATATATAGCATAAAATTAGGCATATACTTTAAGTAGAAGGGAACTTAATTGAAGTTAAATACATAGGAAAGGATGTTAATTCAAATTTTATATACTCACAGAGATAATAATATCCACAGGAGCGAGAATTTAGGTATACACATATGAATAAAAAATTTAGGCTTTGATCTCACTATTAAAACCACAGGTCATTTCAGTGTCCCTGAAAATAAATCTTGTTAGAGCTGCACATTCTACTATGTATTAATTTGACAAACAAGATTTTCATACTATGTAGATAATTATATGAATTTTTTTAAGGTACACTAAAATGATCTTCTCTTTCAGTCCTATGCCTCCTGAGAGACTTTCTTTCAGAACAGCTTCAGGCATAAATGGTGATTTCTATTGACTTTGGTTCATCCAGCCTTTCAAATGGATCCAGTCAGAACTTCAGTCATACAGAGACTGGATAACAAATGCTAAAGTTTTCTTTTTTAATCTAAGCAATTTTAATAATTTTGCACCCCTCCCTGCCTCTATAAAAATGTGTTGCCTCAATACAGCATGAAGAAGTTGTGAAGAGTTGTCATCCTGATCTACTGGATTTGGTTGTCTGGTTATGGTTATTTTATAAATCATAGATAGGCTGCTATTTTAAGGAACAATTTGAAAATGTTCATAATTTTACACAGAAAGGAAACTATATATTATGTTAAACTTGGGTATTTCTGTCTTTCCTCTCCTCTCTTTTTTCTTTCCTAGGGAAAAGGAAGAGGGTTGAAGGGAAAAAGGGAATAGAGTAACAGTATAAGAAATTAGATATATGAGATGAATTACTAAATTAATTCTGAAGCAAACTATTATAGACTCATAATATTACATTGTTAGAAATATAACTGATGCAAAACCAACGATGTAAATAATTACATTGGTACAGAATTTATATATTGATGATGATTTAAGATTTTCATTGACAGAAATTTTTTATATTGAAAAAAATTTGAAATTACCCTCAAGGGAGGGTAATGGTTACAGAAAATGTGGTATAGTTACACTATGGAATACTATTCAGCTATTAAAAACAATGATTTCATGAAATTCTTAGGCAAGTGGGTGGAACTAGAGAATGTCATTCTGTGTCAGGTGACCCAATCCCAAAAGAATACACATGTATGCACTCACTGTTAAGCAGATATTAGCCCAGAAGCTCACAACACCCAAGAAATAATTCACATATCAAATGATGCCCAAGAAGAAGGAAGGAGAAGCCCCTGGTCCTGGAAAGGTTCAATGCAGCAGTGTAGGGAAATACCAGGACAGGGAAGAAGGAAGGGGTTGATTGGGGAACAGGAGGAGGGAAGAGGGCTTATGGGACTTTTGGGGAGGAGGGATACCGGAAAGGGGAAATCAATTAAAATGCAAATAAAGAGTTTATCTAATAAAAATATAAAATATTTGAAATTAATATTGTTAATCTTATATAAGCATTGTGCCAATGAAACTCATTTAATAACATGAGGCTGAGACACATGCCTTCTAATAGTTACTATAACAAACTCTTTGGGATAATTAAATAGTGCAAATTATGGTCTAGATAGTAAACTCATGTTTGTATTCAATTCTGATACAGTTATGGTAAAGTGTTTTCAATATTATTGAAATGAAAATAGCTAAGAGTAATCAAGATTTAACAGTTCAGATACACTTTATATGCATAGCCTTCAAAAGTATCAGAAATCCACAGAATATTGCATTTATAATCATTTCATTATGATATTTTTTATGTAGAGACATGTCTGCTCTTGTCAGTACCCCTTTCATCGTTCAAAGATTTTGAGCATCATAACCTCCATATAGAGTTGCTCCATTTGTGGCAAGGTAGCCACTGCACAAGAATTGTCTTAATTCATCTACAGACAAAAATATACTCTCCAGAAAATGTTACAAGCTGTGTGATTTTCAACAGCTTAATGCTACCAAGACAGATTAAACTAGTCCTTTGTAATTCCCTATTCACTTAGGGTCTGTCAAATGGTTCTGGCCCAGTATACTGAAGACAGATGTTCCAATGATTTGAAGAATATGGGAATGTTCCAGAAGTAAGTTGTATCTACAACATATTTACATTTTGGAAGCTATGTTTTGTTCTTTCTCTATAGTCCAGTAACACTTAATCTGTTCTGAGATCATTCATGGGTTTGAAGACCAGTTATAACCTCATAATCAAACTTAAGTTGTTTATCATTGAGGAAGATCATGTAGATTTGAAGGGACGGTTTTCACATGGTAATGCAAGTAAAAATCAAAGCATAGTTCAGCTATAAGTTTGTAAACTCATTAAGTTAGGATAGTTCTTAGAGTAATATAACTAAACTGACAAAATTAATGGACTGGGCATTATTAGTGCATATCATACCTTAAAGTTTACATAAGTGTTTTGACTATGCTCATTCTATATTTGAGAGAAAAGGACTTTTGAATGAGTGAAAGGGGGAAAATTTTGGGGAATTTGATCTAACACTTGCACGGTGTTATTTGTGTTCCCAAAACTTCAGGACAAACCATATGTAAGACACTGACGGAATCTGCCTCCAGTTGGTTCTGGTTTGTAAATAAAGTTGCAGGTGGCCAATGTCTGGGCTTGAAGATAGAGGCTGAACTTTAGGATTCTTATGTAAGAGTATCAAGAGAAGAATAATTAAGGATTGCCTTGCTGGGAAAGGGATAAGACACAGGCTTGAGTACTCCAGAAGAGAGTGTAGAATCCAATAAGAGCAAAGGAAGAGCAACCTCCTTATTATGTCTAGGGTACCAAGATGGTATGTAGATGGTATGTAGGACCTCCAACCTCCTTATTATGTCTAGGGTACCAAGATGGTATGTAGATTCTAGTAAGTAGTAACTCAAGAGGATTGGAGGTAAGGTATGAGCAAGAGAAGATTGGAAGTGCCCAGCCATTTAGGTGTTTAGTGCATATTAAATGTAAGGCTGCCTGTGTGTGTCTTTCATTCTGTCACTCAGAATATTGATGTGGTTATCGAAGAATATGTGCTGCTGCTGGAGCAATTAGAGTGGATTAATCACCTATTGCTACAGAAAAAATCAAAATATCATATGACATATGATAGTATACATAAGCAATACCATAATAGAGAATTTCAACAGCTGAAAACCAACTTCAGCAAAGTGACTGTACATAAAATTAACTCAAACAAATCAGTAGCTTTTTTATACAAATGATAAACAGGCTGAAAATCAAATTAAGGGAACAATATCTTTCAAAAATATCCACACATAATATAAAATTCCTTGGTGTAACAATAACCAAGCAATTGAAAGGCCTTTCTGACAAGAAGTTTAGGTCAATGAAGAAAAAATTCAAAAACCACAGGAGATGGAAGGATAAACCATGCTCATGGATCTGCAAAAATAAAATAGTAAAAATGGATGTCTTATCAAAACCAATCTAATGATTCAATGCAATCCTCACGAAAACTCCAACACAAGTTTTTATAGACTTTGAATAAATAATTCTCAACTTCATATGGAAAACTAAAACAAACAAACAAACAAAATATACCAAAAATATTATCACTAATAAAAGAACTTCTCAGGGAATTGTCATCCCTAATCTTAAATTGTATTGCAGAATAATCATGCCAAAAACTGTATGGTATTGGTACAGAGACAGACAGGTCAATTAATGGAATAGAATTGAATACCAACAATTAAATCCACACAACTGTTGAAACTTCATCTTTGACAAGGAAGCCAAAACCATACAGTGGACAAAAAAGAAAGACTCTTCTACTAATGGTACTCAACTAATGGGAAGTCTGCATGTAGAAGAATACAAATTGATTCATATTCATCATAATGTTAAAAGCTCAAGTCTAAGTGGATTTAAGAAACTCAACATAAAACCAAATACACTGAATTTAATAGAAGAGAAAGTGTGAAGTAGCCTTGAACATGTTGGCGCTGGGCAAAATTTCCTGAATAGAACAACAATAACTCAAACCCCAAGATCAACAATTGAAAGCTGGTACCTCATGACACTGAAAAAAGTCTGTAAGGCAAAGGACTCTGTCAACAAAACAAAAGGACAACCTACTGATTGGGCAAAGATCTTCACTAACCCTACATCTAACTTAAGGATAATATCCAGTTTACATAAGGAACACAAGAAGTTAAACTCCACAAAACCAAATAACTCATATAGAAAATGGGGTACAGAACTAAACAGAATTGCTCAAGAGAGGAATCTAGAATGGCAGGGAAGAATATAAAGAAATGTTCAAAATCCTTAGTCATTAGGGAAACACAAATCAAAACAACCCTGAAATTCTGACTTAAGCCAATCGTAATGGCTAAGATGAAAAACTGAAGTGACAGCAGATGCTGTCAAGTATGTGGGGAAAGAGGAACACTCCTCCTTCGATGGTAGGATTCTATACTGATAAAACCACTCTGGAAATCAATCTGGTGCTTCCTCAGAAAATCACAAATAGTTGTATCTAAAGACACAACTAAACCACTCATGGGCATATATCCAAATGAGGTTTCATGATCCATTACGTTCACTGTAGCCCTTTTTCAATAGCCAGAAGTAGGGAAAAAACTAGATTTACCTCAACTGAATATGAATACATTCTTTCATTCATGTGTTTCATTTACACACTAGAATACAATTCAGCTATTAAAAAGGATGTCATCATGAATTTTAAGATAAATGAATGGAAATAGAAGATTTCATCCCAGAAACAAGTGGTATCATAGGCTCCTGGTACAACATGGGAATGATTGTAGCTGAAATGCCCAACAGTGGGGAGATGAAACCTGAAGAAATCACTTCCATTAGAGAGAAAGAGCCCTCAGTGGCAGAATGGGACCTCCCAACAAACTTCAAGAATTTTGACCCAGATTTGTTTCTGTCTAAAATAAATGCAGGGACTAAAGTGATGCAATGTAGGAAAGTCTGTCAAGTGAGTGATCTAACTTAGGATACATCTCATAGGTGGGCACCAAACCCTGACACTATTACTGGTTATTTGTTTTTCTTGCATACAGGAGCATTGCATGACAGTCCTCTGAGATGCTCAACCAACACTTGACTGAGACAGATGCAGATACTTACAGCCAACAATTGGACTGAGGTTGGGGACTCCTGTGGAAGGGTTATGGGAAGGATTGAAGGAGTTAGACAGGAACACCTACCCCATAGGAAGAAAAACAATATCAATTAACCTGGACTCCTACATGGTCCCAGAGATTAAGTTATCAACTGAAGAACATACATGGGCTGGTCTGTGGCCCGGGCACATACGAAGCAACAGACTAATTTTTCTGTCCTCAGTGGGAGAAGATGTACCTAATCCTATAGAGACTTATTCCCCAGAGAAGAGAAGCCTGTGGTGGGTGGGGGGGTGTGGATTGGTGAGGGTGGTTTGGTGAAAATTAATCTTCCAGAAACATACAGGAGGTGGAGATGGGTGAAGAACTTTCTGAGGGGGGACCATGAAGGTGTGCAGCATTTGGAAGATAAATAAATAAAACAATTAAAAATAAAATTCAGTTGCTCAAGAGCAGACTAAACCAATGAAGATACCAGAGACTCCCTACTCCACAAAAAGCCAATTAAATTGCAAGAAGTCAAACCTAAAGCTGTTTAAAAACTTCCTAATGGTTCCATTGTCAAGCAACATGACACAAATATGGGCCACAAAGCTCTGAAGACCAAAGAGTATACAGAACCCAAAGAAATAATCACTCACCAAACAAAGACAAGCTCAGAAGTCAGCACCTAGAAAATGATTATCCCAATCTCATGTACCTAAACTCTAGCATATAAACAAAATCAACAATAGAAAGGGTAACATAGCTTGAATAGACTACCACTATCTGATGACAGCAAGGCTGAATATACCTATGCAGCTAAAGCATAAGAAAATTACCTTAAAACAAGTTGATGAAGATGGTATATGTCCTTGAAGAAGAAATGAAAAAAAATCACATAAAAAATAAAGATAAATGGAAAGAAAAACATTTTGGAAATCAGCAAATGCCTTAAGGAATGCTAAGAAATACAATTAAAAGATGAACAAATAGCTTAAAAGAAATATTCTAGACCTGAAAATTGAAATAATTGTGGTAAAGTGAACACAAACTGAGAGAATTCTGGAAATGGAAAATATAAGTAAGCAAACTGAAATAAAAGATGCAAGCATCACCACCAAAATACAAAAGATGGAACAATCTCAGAGGTTGAAGATACAAAAAATAAAAAAAAAAAGAGAGAGAGAGAAATTTTCAAAGAAAATGTGTAATATAATTTCTTCAGACAAATATACAAGTAATTTGAGACATTATAAAAGATCAAACATAAGAATATTTGGAATAGGCTTGGGACCATCCTCTGCCACAGCATGCCACATCCAAGTGGCTCAGGAAGGTACCCAGCAGTGCAGAGAAGATAGCACAGGTGACACTTGCCCTGCTGCTCAGAGGAAGCAGCCAGAAACCCTGAGGGCACAAGAACCTAAGAGCAGCCTGGGAAAGGAGTCTTCTGTTTTCTGCCTGCACCCAGAACTGATCGGGGCCACAGAGCTACTTACCCCAAAATAACAACAAGAGTACCTACATACCAGAGAGAACTGGTCTCCCAGCAGCATAGATACAGCATAGATACAGCATAGATACAGAGACTTCCATGACAGACAAGACACTGTCAGAGACAGCAACACCAGCTAACACTAGAGATAACCAAATGGCAAAAGACAAACACAAGAAAATTACCAACAGAAACCAAGGCAAAATGACATCATCTGAACCAAGTTCTCCCACAACAGCAAGTCTTGGATACCCAGCACACCAGAAAAGCAAGATCTGGATTTAAAATCACATCTCATGATGCTGATAGAATATTTCAAGAAGGACATAAATAACTCATTTAAAGAAATACAGGAGAACATGGGTCAACAGGTAGAAGCCCTTAAAGAGGAAACACAATAAAATGTGAAGGAACTGAACAAAATCATCCAGAATCTAAAAACAGAAGTACAAACAACAAAGAATGCACAAAGAGAGACAATTTTGGAGATAGAAAACCTTGAAAAGAAATCAGGAGTCATAGAAGCAAACATCAACATCAGAATACAAGAGACAGAAGAAAGAATCTCAGATGGTAAAGATAGCACAGAAAACATTGACTCAACAGTTAAAGGAAATGCAAAACACAAAAAGCTTGTAACCCAAAATATCCAGGAAATCCAGGACAAAATGAGAAGACCAAACCAAAGGATTATATGTATAGAAGAGAGCAAAGATCTACAAATTAAACGGCCAGTAAATATCTTAAACAAAATTGTAGAAGAAAACTTCCCTAACCTAAAGTGAGAGACGCCCATGAACATACAAGAAGTCTACAGAACTCCAAATAGAATGGAGCAGAACAGAAATTCCTCCTGTCACATAATAGTCAAACCACCAAATGAACTAAGCAAAGAAAGAATATTAAAAGCAGTAAGGGAAAAAGGCCAATTAGCATATAAAGAAAGACCTATCAGAATTACACTAGACTTCTCACCAGAGACCATGAAAGCACAGAGATCCTGGGAGGATCTCATACAGATCCTAAAAGAACACAAATGCCAGCCCAGACTACTATACCCAGCAAAACTCTCAATCACCATAGATGGAGAAACCAAGATATTCTATGATAAATCCAAATTTACACAATATGTTTCCAAAAATCCAACCCCACAAAGTATAATAGATGGAAAATACCAATATAAGGAGGACAACTAAACCCTAGAAAAAGCCTCCAAAAAGAAGCTAGAGAGAGCATATACTAGCCGCTTAACAGCACACCTGAAAGCACTAGAATAGAAAGAAGCTAATACACCCAAGAGGAGTAGAATGCAGGAAATCATCAAACTCAGGTTTGAAATCAAATAGGTAGAAACAAAAAGAACTATACAATCAACAAAACCAGGAACTGTTTCTTTGAGAAAATCAACAAGACAGAGAAACCTCTATTCAGACTAAGCAAAGGGCACAGAGACAGTATCCAAATTAAAGAAAAATCAGATATGAAAAGGGAGAAATAACAACAGAAACCAAGGTAATTCAAAAAATCATCAGATCCTACTGCAAAAACATATACTCAATACAACTGGAAAATCTGGAAGAAATGGACAATTTTCTGGACAGGTACCAAATACCAAATTTCAGTCAGGATCTGATAGACAATCTAAAGGACCCATAACCCCTAAAGAATTAGAAGCAGTCATTTAAAGTCTCCCAAGCAAAAATAGTACAGGACCATATGGTTTTAGTGCAGAATTCTATGAGACATTCAAAGAAGACATAACACCAATACTCTTCAAACTAATCCACAAAATTGAAATAGAAGGAACACTACCCAACTCATTCTATGAAGCCACAGTTACACTGATAACAAAACTATTCAAAGATCCAACAAAGACATAGAACTTCAGGCCAATTTCCCTTAGGAGTATGGATGCAAAAATACTCAATAAAATTCTTGCCAACCAAATCTAAGAACACATCAAAATGATCATTTACCATGATCAAATAGGCTTCATCCCAGGGATTCAGGGAAGGTTTAATATATGGAAATCCATCAATGTAATCCACTACAAAACAAACTCAAAGAAAAAAACCACATTGTCATTACAATAGAAGCTGAAAAAGCATTTGAAAAAATTCAGCATCCTTTCATTTTAAAAGTCTTGGAAAGATTTGGAACTCAAGGCCCATACCTAAACATAGCAAAAGCAATATACAGCAAACCAGTAGCCAGCATCAAACTAAATAGAAAGAAACTGTAAACAATCCCACTAAATTAAGGGACTAGACATGGCTTCCCTCTCCATATTTATTCAATGTAGTGCTTGAAGTTCTAGCTAGAGCAATTAGACAACAAATGGAGGTCAAAGTTATACAAATTGCAAAGGAAGAAGTCAAACCATCACTATTTGCAAACGATATGATAGTATACTTAAGCAACCAAAAAAACTCCACCAGAGAACTCCTACAACTGATAACCAACTTCAACAGTGTGACTGAATATAAAATTAACTCAAACAAATCAGTAGCCTTCCTATACGTAAAGGATAAACAGGCTGAGAAAGAAACTAGGGTAACGATACCCTTGGCAATAGTCACAAACAAGATAAAATGTCTTGGTGTGACTCTAACCAAACAAGTTAAAGATCTGCATGACAAGAATTTCACATCTCTGATGAAATAAATAGAAAAAGATCTCAGATGATGGAAAGTACTCCCATGCTCTTAGATTGGCACGATTAATATAGAAAAAATGGCCATCTTGCGAAAAGCAATCTACAGATTGAATGCATTCTCCATCAAATGCCAACTCAATTCTTCATAGAGTTAGAAAAAGCAATTTGCATATTCATCTAGAATAACAAAATACCCAGAATAGCTAAACCTATTCTCAGCAGCAAAAGAACTTCTGGTGGAATCAGTATTCCAGACCTCTAGCAGTACTACAGAGCAATAGTGCTAAAAACTGCATGGTATTGGTACATTGACAGGCATGTAAATCAATGGAATAGAATTGAAGACCCAGAAATGAACCCACACACCTACGGTCATTTGATCTTTGACAAGGTAGCTAAAACCATCCAGTGGAAAAAAAGAAAGCCTTTTCAACAAATGGGGCTGGTTCAATTGGAGGTTAGCATGCAGAAGAATGCAAATCGAACCATTTGTATCTCCCTGTAAAAAGACCAAGGACCTCCACATAAAACAAGACACACAGTAATCAATAAAAGAGAAAATGGGGAAGATCCTTGAGCATATGGACACAGAGGAAAATTTCCTGAACACAACACCAATAGCTTATGCTCAAAAATCAAGAATTGATAAATGAGACCTCATAAAATTACTAAGTTTATGTAAGGCAAAAGACACTGTCAATAGGACAAAACAGCAACTAAAACATTAGGAATAGATGTTTACTAACCCTTCATCCAACAGATGGCTAATATTCAATATATATAAAAACTCAAGAAGTTAGACTCCAGAGAACTAAATAACCCTATTAAAAATGGGGTGCAGAGCTAAGCAAAGTGTAGAGAGTCATATCGAAGTGCTTTATCACATGGCAGCATTCAGCTCCAGATGCCAGAGAACTACAACTCCCCCAACCTGGCGGAGCTGGCAGAGCTCTAGGAACAAGTCTTTTGTCACACCTCAGTCTCCCACAGAGCAACAGACCCTCAAGGAACTTCCTTGAGGAACCATGGAGCCAAGGGCCTGCTGAGAAGCGCTGAAAAGACTCTGCAACCCTGGGAGGAAGGGTCATACCCACAGCGCATATATTGCCGCTCTTTTCCCCAAGTATAGAGAGATTTTGTACAGCCATGCACTAATGTCTCTGTGTGTTTTCTTTCTCTTGATCACCATCATTTCATTTCCCAGCTCTTTGTCCAATGAAAACCCGCTCCTGTGCAATTCCCGGGAAGCTTCAGATGGAGCTTCGAATGTGGGACGTGGAAAAGGAGACAACTACTGAGGAACACTGTCTAGTGGGTGGAGCTCCACGGAAATGGAATGAAGGTTAAGTATCCAGGGCCCGGTAAGCAACATAGAGTATTAATTTTAGCACTAAAAATGTCAGGTTTTAAAGGCTATAGTTGCAAGGGGGAGAAAGAAGGGATACGATGATACTAGATGAATCAGCATAGCCCGACGCTGAGATCAACTAGGGGTGACAGTGATGTGAAACCGTGAATTTTGTTATGTAAGTTGTACACAGTCTAGAACTGTACTTCAGGCGAGAGAAAATTAGGGCATAAAATAAATAAAATTAAATAATAAGAGTAAAAAACGAAAACAAAAAAAAAAAGAGAGAGAAAAGCAGATTTTAGAAACATGAGAGAGAAAGACAGAAGGAAAATGGATTTTAAGTCTCCTAGGCACAAGGAGAAATAAAAAGTGTGCTTCCCTTGCTTTATATGTCCTTGTTGTATGTCTTTTGTTCATCCTTGGTGCACCAATTTGTCCACGTGTCAATTTGTTTCTCGTTGTTTGAATGGCTGTTCTATGTTTCATGTTGAAAAGAAAAAATACTAAAAACTTCTTAATGCAGTCTCAGTTTATTATGGTTATTTATCCTAGAAAAAGCTATATATTTGTGGTTATTGGATCCAAAGCGCTTTTTCTCTTAAAATTACAGCTAGAAAAAAGCAAAAAAATGTGTTTGATTTAAATTTATAAGATTTGTGTAGTTACTTTATTCTTGTTTCTAATTGATATTAAAGATAAAAGTATATTTAAATGTTTTGACTATAGAATATTGGCTCATAAGTTTTTTAAAAGATGTAATGTCGGTAACAAAAAATTAATTTGAAACTGGTAATTCAGGGTAGGAGCCATCTTCAGCAACATGTGGCATGACCCAACCCAGGAAATATAGGCCTCTAAGATACATCCGCATTGGCATAATGTTTTATGTGGATCTGATCCTAAGAGATTAGTCTTATAAGAGATAATATTTAACATAATATCTTCTTAATGAGATATTATGTTACACTGTCATGCATTCAAATATGAGAGCTGCCAAATAAACTTTAAAATATGCAAGTAATGTGTTTTCCATTGATTTTAAAGTGAATAGATTGTTTAAAATTGGGCTTTACATTTCAAAGTTGCAGGTATTTTCTAATATTACAAGAGAAAGTTAAAAATCACATTTAAAAACTGCAGTTTTCAGTCTAATTAAAGGCTCATGATTCTCAAAGATAATTTCTAGAGTGATAAGGTTTAAAAACAGCTGTGGCCAGTATACACCTGTTGCTACTTTTTCACAAGTTTATTAGATACAGTTGTAAAGGTTAAATATTTTCCCAAGATTAAAAAGGAGATTTCAGTGAGATTTTAGTAAAGTCTTTACGGGAGCCCTCAAATTACCATATTGGCTGGCTGCAGGCTACTCTGCTACATAGGCAGGTGTGGGTCTGGCTTTAGACAATAGGCTCAGATTAGAAGGTATATACATTGGAGATTTATCCAGGTGTGGTTTAAAATACAGTTCAAATTTATGATCTATGAAAGATCAATGAGGCTATGTAGAACTTATGAAGGCATTAAAATTTGGCCTGAAAAAATATTATAGATTTAAAAGGTTATTTTTGCTTTGCAGATTCAGATAATTGTAAAAGCATTTACTTCTAAAGAGTTAAGAAATGGTGATAGCCTTATCTTATGTGGAAAAAAAAATGTTTTGTCTCTGCTTTAATACAAAAAACTAAGACTTCGAATCTCTCAGTGTATATCATTCATAAAATTTTATTACAGGCCCTTGTTCTTAACAATAGGTTTTTAAAATTTTTTTAATGATTTGCTGCTTCAAAAGATTCAAATATTATCAAAATGGTAATGGCTTGAGAATAATTTTATCCTTTTAACAGGAAAAGCAACTAAAGATGCTACATTTATTGTCTATGCTTACATAGTCATTGCCTATATTATTGTCTATTCTTAGTGTTCCAAATAAGATTAAAACAAATAATGGAACTAGATATTTATTACAGTCATCAAATATTTGAGATGTTTTTAATAATTTAATGTGATATAAATCTCAAGGACAAGATATTGTTTAACTTTTAAACAATATCTTCTAAATAAAAAACAAAAAAGAGGGGATATTAACCCAGAATCTCGGAATACCCTAGACACAATTTGCATATCAATAGATTTCTAAGAAGATTGAAGGAGAGACCCCTGGTCCTGGAAAGACTGGATGTAGGGGAACGCCAGGACAGAGAAGTGAGAGGGGGTTGAATGGGGAAAAGAGGGAGGGAAGGGGGCTTATGGGACTTTCGGGGAGGGAGGAAACAGGAAAGGAGAAATGATTTTGAATGTAAATAAAAAAAAACTTAGAAAATAAAATTAAAAAAAACAAAAAAGAGGGAAATTGTATCCTTGTGCATATTAATTAAATTATACTTTATATTTTAAAGAAAAGTTTAAAAATTTGGATGCCAAGGAACTCCTTACTGAGTGTATAGCATCCAATAACTAGGCATACTCATGCCTAGGTGAGATGAAAGATCCACTTAATGGCATATGGCATGATCCTGATCTGTTATTTAATATGGGGAAGAAGGAATTTTTGTGTTTTTTCCACAGAATGCTGCAGAAGCATTCTAGCTGCTAGAGTGATGACTGTGGCATGCTGAAAATAATGCTGACCTGTGAACTTGCTGAGTGCCCTGACAATGGTGACTTTACTTGCCTATGTCCCAGATTAAATACACTGCTTGGCTGTAAGCTTTAGATCTTGTGAGACAGAGAACAGTGGAGACTGTTAAAACTTACTTAAAAAAATTAATCTAAAAGAGGAGTTATAATGGCTCTTCTCCTTCCTTTAATCTGACCAGTTTACTCAATCATGAAGTGGTCTAGAAATAACTCTAATATTGGGGATTCCAATTATGAAGATGGCTAATAATCTTTATCAGCCAACTGAGTTTATTTCAAATATAGTCTCTATTCTTTCTGAGAAGTAACAGGTCTCTGTTGATTCTCAAAGCCACCTCCCCCCACACTGGTAAGCTAAGCTTTGTGTTTTAAGGGATGCTAATTTAAAATTGAATACCTTGGACCTTCCAGAGACAAACTAATTTGCAACTGAACATTATTTCTTTCTTAACTCTTTATCTTATATTTTAAGCAAAATGTCTGCATCCAGGCTCACCTGAATTGGAAGCACACATGTCTGTTAAAAGACACTTTTGTGGCATTTGGCAACTAATTGACCCTCTGGCATCAAAGTCTATACAAGTGGATCTCCTTCATGGAGCCACATAGAACTCAGATCTATGTGTGTCTGCTTATGAGCTGACATGTGTATCAGGAGAGTTGCAGAGCAAAGCATTGCATGGGGAGGTTTTAATTATCCATTTCTGAGTCCCTGGGAAGCACTCCTGATTTGCATAGGGGATGGTGTAAGTCTTCAGACCACCTGACACTCTGTGTGGATGTCCCACTAATTTAAGGCTCTGCCCTTCCCCTCCAAAAGACACCAAGAGCCATCTAAAATGTGGAAACAATTATTTGTTCTCCACGAGGGAAATCAAGACTCTGTTCCCACTCCCTGGGTAAAGGCCCACTGTCATGGACAGATTACTATCTACTTGTTTAAACTAATACAGAGTCATATTGAAGTGCTTCATCACATGGCAGTTATCATTCAGGTCCAGATGCTAGTGAGCTACACCTCCCCCCACCTGGCAGAGCTGGCAGAGCTCTGGGAACAAGCCTTTTGTCACACCTCAGCCTCCCACAGAGCAACAGACCCTATCAGTCAACTTCCTTGAGGAACCATGGAGCCAAGGGCCTGCTGAGAAGAGCTGAAAAGACTCTGCAACACTGGGAGGGAGGGTCACACCCACAGTGCATATATTGCTGCTCTTATCCCCCAAGTAAAGAGAGATTTTGTACAGCCACGCATTAATGTCTCTGTGTGTTCTCTTTCTCTCGACCCCCTTCCTTTCATTTCCTAGCTCTTTGTCCACTGAAAACCCGCTTGTGTGCAGTTCCCAGGAAGCTTCAGCAAAGAATTTTCAATGGAAGAATATCAAATGGCTGAGAAGCACCTAAAGAAATGTTCAACATATTTAGTCATCAGGGAAATGAAAATCAAAGCAACCCTGAGATTTCATCTCACACCACTCAGAATGGCTAAGATCAAAAACACAGGAGACAGCAGATGCTGGCAAGGATATGGAGAAACAGGAACACTCCTCAACTACTGGTGGTATTGCAAGCTTGTACAACCATTTGGGAAATCAGTTTGGCATTTCACAGAAAACTGGGCATAATACTACAGGAGGACCCTGCTATACCACTCCTGGGCATATAGCCAGAGGATTCTCCAGCATGTAATAAGGACATATGCTCTACTGTTTTCATTGCAGCTCTATTTATAATAGCTAGAAGCTGGAAAGAACCCAGATGTCCCTCAATGGAGGAATGGATACAGAAAATGTGGTATATTTATACAATGGAATATTCAGCTATTAAATTCAATGAATTCATGAAATTCTTAAACAAATGGATGGAATTAGAAAATATCATCCTGAGAGAGTTAACCCAATCACAGAAGAACACATATTGTATGCACTGACTGATAAAGTGGATATTAGCCCAGAAGCTTGCAATACCTAAGACCCAATTCACATATCAAATGATGTCCAAGAAGAAGGAAGAATAATGTATGGATATTCTTGTCCTTCTTAGAAGGGGGAACAAAACACCCACAGAAGGAGATACAGAGATAAAGTGTGGAGCAGATTATGAGGAAAGGACCATCCAGAGACTACTCCACCTATCAATCCATCCCTTATACAGTTACAAAACCCAGACATTATTATTGATGGCCACAAATACTTGCTGACAAGAGCTGGATATACCTGTCACCTGGGAGACTCTGCTACTGCATGGCAAATACAGAGGGGGACACTCTCATTCAGTCATTGAATTGAGCACAAGGTTCCCAATGGGGGAGCTTGAGAAAGGATCCAGAGAGGGGAAGAGTTTTGAAGCACCATAGGAGGAGCAACAATATGAGTCACCCAGTACTTCCAGAGCTCCCAGGGACAAAACCATCAACCCGACAGTACCCATGGAGTTACCCATTTCTCCAGACACATAGGCAGCAGAGGATGGACTTATTGGACATCAAAGGGAGGAGAGGCTCTTGGTCCTGGAAATGCTTGATACTGCAGTGTGGGGGAATTCTAGGACAGGGAAGAGGGAGAGGGTTGATTGGGGAACAGGGAGAGACTTTCCGGGGTTGGGGGAGGAATCAGGAAAGGGTACAACATTTGAAATAGAAATGAAGAATATATCTAATAAAAAATTGGCTTAAAAAAGAATATTTGTTATAGAGGAAGGAGAAACTCACAGCTCAAAGTCCCAGAAAATATTGTCAACAAAATCATAAAATATTTTTTTCTAAAACAAAGAGATACCTAAACTGAAAAAAATTCTGTAAGGAATAAGACACCATCAACAGAGCAAACAGGCAACCCACAAGTTGTGAAACAAAACAAAACCTTTAGTAATCCTACATTCAACAGAAGGCTAATATCCAAGATTTATAAAGAACTCAAGATGGTAATCTTCCACAAACCAAATAATTCATAATGGGTTACAGAGCTAAACAATTCACAGCAGAAGAATTTCTAATGGCCAAATGGCCAAGCACTAAAAAGAAATATCGAAGGTCCTTCATCATCAGAGAAGTGCAAATCAAAATGACACTGAGATTCCACTTCACAGAAATCAGAATGGATATGATCAAAAATTCAGGTGACAGGTCATGCTGGCAAGGATGTAGAAAGAAAGAGGAATACTCCTCCGTTGATAATCAGATTTCAAACTGGTAAAGCCACTCCAGAAATCAACCTTGTTGTACTTCAGAAAATTGGAAAGAGTTCTACCTGAAGACTCAGCTATACCACTTTTGACTATATAGACAAAAGATGTCCCACCATATCACAAGGACATTTGTTCCACCATCTTCATAGAAGCCTCATGTGTGATATCCAGAAGCTGAAAAGAATCCAGATGTCCCAGAAACAAAGAATTGATACAGGAAAAGTGTTTCATTTACACAATGGAATACTATTCAGCTATTAAAAACAAGGACTTCATAATTTTTTCAGGGAAATGGATGGAACTAGAAAGCATCATTCTAAGTGAGGTAACTCAGACCCAAAAGACATACATGGTTTGTACTCACTGATAAGTGGATATTAACTAAAAACCACAGAATATCTAGAACACAGTCTGCAGACCATAAGATATGTAACTAGCAGAAAGTTCCAAGTGAAGATTCTTCAACTCCACTTAGCAGGGTGGAGAAAATAATCACAGGAGGCAGAGGGGGGAAGGGGAACAGAATCATGTATAGGCAGGGAGTAACAGAAAGGAAGCACAGAGGGACATGAGAATGAATAAAGATAAACAGCATGCAAGCAGGGAGAAGTGAGGGGACCCTCTAGAAAGTACAAGTGACCTGGTAGGTGAGAGACTCTAAGGACTTGACACGGTTAGCCAAAATGACTAACCCTAGGAAGAGGGAAGTTGAATAGTTCACCTCTAATAGATACTCAGTGCCTCAAGTTGAGGGACACAGTTACTAACTCAGATTCGAAATTTCTGACCCAGAACTGCTCCTGTCTAACAGAACAGCAGGGTCAAAAATGGAAGAAATACTGAAGGAAAAGTAGTTCAATGACCAGCCAAAGTCAAGATCCATTTTATGGGGTGGGGAACACCAAGGCCTGACATTCTTACTTATTCTATGGTATGCTTTTAGAAAAGACTCTAGCACGCTTTCCTAAGAGAAGCCCTACCATCAGTCCTAGGCCCCAGACACAAATATGGAAGAGGTCTCCTTGGTCAGGCCTCAGTGGGAGAAGATATGCTTAATCCTAAGGAGACTTGAGGCCTCAGGAAGGAGGAGGCCTGGTGGGTGGAAACAACCTTTTGAAGAAAAGGGGGAAGAGGAATGGGTTGAGGAATTGAGGGAAGGAGTATAGAGAGGGGGAGAAATTACTGGAATATAAATGAAAAAATAAGAAACAAAGAAAAAGAAACAAATACAAAGAGCTTACAGAAGACCCCACAGTCTTCAGGGCCCACAGGAGGTATGTTACATATATGATCACAGGCAAACCAGGTACACAAGAGGCAGCCTCCAGACAGAGACACCAGATCAGCAAACACTGGGGATGACCAGATGGCAAGAGAAGAGGGCAAGACCATAAGTAATAGAAGCCAATATAATTTGACATCCCCAGAACACTTTTCTCCCACCACAGTAAACCCTGGATATGCCAACACACCTGGAAATCAGGAAGCTGACAAAACATCTTACCTCATGATGACAATAGGAAGATATAAATAACCCATTGAAAGAAATACAGGAAAACATGAATAAACAGATAGAAGTCCTTAAAGAGGAAACAAATGAATCCCTTAAGAGGTACAGGAAACCACAATCAAACAGGTGAAAGAATTGAACAGTGTTCCAAAAACTGAACGTAGAAAAAATAAAGAAAATAGAGGCAACCACTGAAATGGAAAACTAAGTAAAGAGGTCAGGAATTACAGACATAAGCATCACCAACAGAATAAAAGAGATAGAATAGAGTCTGTCAGGTGTGGACGATACCTGAGGAGATACTGACAGAACTGTCAAAGAAAATTCAAAACATGAAAACAAACAATCATACAGACAAGCACACAAACAAAAAAGCTAACTCATAACATCCAGGAAATCCAGGACACAATGAAAAGAACAAACCTAACTGTATATATGTGTGTGTGTGTGTGTGTGTGTGTGTGTGTGTGTGTGTGTGTGTGTATATATATATATATATATATATACCAAAGGCAAAATCCACTAACAAAAATTCTCAATTCTGAACATCTATGAACCAATTGCAATGGCGAAACTTTACTAAACTCAAAAGCTGAATGCCATACAATAATTGTTGGGTCTTCAACACCATGCTCTCACTAATGGACAGGTCATTGAAACAGAAACTAAAGAGAGATACAGTGAAACTAATAGAGGTTATGAACCAAATGGATTTAACAGTTATCTACAGAATGCTTCACCCCAGAAAAAAAGAATGCACATTCTTCCCAGCACCTTGTGGCGTCTTCTCCAAAATTTAGCATATAATCAGTCACAAAACAAGCTTCAACTGAGACAAAAATATTCAAATGATCCAATGCATCCTATCAGATCATGGTGGCCTAAGGCTGGTCTTCAATAACAAAAACAACAGAAAACCCACATACACATGGAAAATGAACAACTCTCTACTCAATGTTAACTTGGTCAGAGAAGAAACAAAAAAAAAAAGAAATTAAAGACTTCCTAGAATTCAATGAAAATGATGACACAGCATACCCAAATTTATGGGGTACAATGAAAGTAGTGCTAAGGAAAATTCACATTACTAAGAGCTCTGGTAAAGAAATTGGAGAGATCCTACTCTAGTCACTTAAAAGCCCACTTGAGAGTTCTAGAATTAAAAAAAATAAAACACCCAAGAGAGGTTGAAGCCTGGAAATAAAGTCCAAGGCTGAAATGAACCAAGCAGAAACAAAGAGAATGATATAAAGAATCAACAAAACTGAAAGCTGGCTCTTTGAGAGAATCAACAAGATAGTTAAACACCTAGACCAACTAACTGAAGGACCTAGAGGCAGTATCCAAATTAACAAAATCAGAAAGGAAAAGGGAGACATAACAAAAGAAAATGAGAAAATTAAAAAAAAAAAAAAACTCAGATCCTACTGCAAAATCCTATACTCAACAAAACTGAAAAAAATCTATCTGAAATGGATATTTTTCTAGACAGATACTACATAACAAAGTTAAATCAAGAGCAGGAAACTATCTAAACAGGACCATATTCCCTAAGAAAATAGAAGTATTAAAAACCATCCAATAAAAAAAGCCTAGGGTTAAATGGCTTTGGTACTGAATTCTACCTGACTTACAAAGATGACCTAATACTAGTACTCCTCAAGTTAGTCCACAAAATAGAAACAGAAGGTATACTTTCTAATTCAGGCTATCAAACCACAATTACTCTGATACCTAAACCATAAAAGAACACAAATAAGCACAAGATAACTTCAAACCAATTTCACTTAGGAATATCGATGCAAAATTACTGAATAAAATTCTCCCAAACCTATTCCAAGAACATATGCAAATCATCATTCAGCACGATCAATTAGACTTCATCCCAGGAATGGAAGGTTGGTTTAGTTCACAGAAATCTATCAAGGTAATCTGCTATATAAACAGACTCAAAGGAAAACAAAAAAACACATCATTATCTCCTTAGATGCTGAAAAAACATTTGACAAAATACAACACCCTTTCATGTTAAAAGTATTAGAGAGATCAGCAATTCAAGGCCCATACATAAATATAATAAAAGAAATGCAAAGCAAACCAACAGACAATATGAAATTAAATGGAGAGATATTTAAAACAATCCCACTAAAAGCAGTGACAAGACATGGTTGTCCACTCTCCCCATATCTATTCAGTATAGTACTCCAAGTTCTAGCTAAAGAAATAAGAGAACAAAAATCGATCAAGGTGAAATAAATTTGCAAAGAAGAAATAAATGTATCACAATTGGCAGATGATTTGATAGTGTACATAAGTGACCTCAAAAATCCTACCAGAGAACTTCTACAGCTGACAAACAACTTCAGCAAAGTGACTGGATATAAAAGTAACTCAAATAAATCAGTAGGCTTCCTTTATACAAATGATAAATGGGCTGAGAAAGAAATTAGGGAAACAACACCCTTTATAATAGTCACAAATTAAATCTTGGGGTAACTCAATAACAAGTAAAATGACTGTATGAAAATAATTTCAAGTCTCTCAAGAAAGAAATCGAAAAAGATTTCAGAAAATTGAGAGATCTCTGATTCTCATGGAATTTCAAAATTGACAAAAAATGGCTATCTTACCAAAAGCAATTTACAGATTCAACACAATCCCCTTTCAAATCCCAACACAATTCTTCAGAGACATAGAAAGATCATTTCTCAAATTCATCTGAAAAATACATAAAAGCTAAAATAATTCTTAACAATAAAAGAATCACCATCCCTGACCTCAATTATATTACAGAGAAATAGTGACAAAACACCTGCGTGGTATTGGTCCAGAGACAGTCACATTGATCACTGGAATAGAATTGAAATGCAGATATAAAACCATACCGTTAGAACATTTGATCTTTGAAAATGATGCCAAAAATATGAAATATGAAAAATATGAAGAAAGAATCTTCAATAAATGTTTCTGGTCTAATTCACAGCCTCTCTGTAGAAAAATGAAATTAGATCCATATGCATCACCTCATAAAAAGCTCAAGTCCAAGTGGATCAAGAACCTCAACAACAACAACAGCAACAACAACAACAACAACAGCAACAAAAACAGCAACGAGATACAGTGAATCAAATAGAAATTGGAAACAAACGTCAACCTCATTGGCAAAGGTTGAATTTCCTAAGCATAACTTCAATAGCTCAGACTCTAAGATCAAAAATTGATAAACTGAACCTTGTGAGACTAGAAAGCTTCTGTAAGTCAAAAGATATAGACAATGGGATAAATAGGCAACCTACAGATCAGGGGGAAAAAAACCTTCACTAACCCCAAATCTCATAGTGGGCTAATATCCAAAACACATAAAGAACTCAGGAAGCTACTAAGCAAAAATCCAAGCATTCCAAACCAAAAATAGGGTATAGAACTAAACAGAAAATTCACAACAGAGGACTCTTGAATGCCTGAGAACCACTTAAAGAGATTTTCAAAGTCCTTAGTGATCAAGGAAATGGAACTCAAAATGACCCAGAGATTTCCACCTTACAGTAATCAAAACGGCTAAGACCCGAAACTCAGGTGACAGCACATTTTGGCAAGGATTTAGAGAAAGATGATTGCTCCTCCATTGCTGGTGGGATTGCATACTGGTACAACCATTCTTGTAATCAAACTAGAGGTTCCCACAAAATTGGAAATAGAACTACCTGAAGACACAGTTCTATTACTCTTGGGCATATACTCAAGTGATTCCCCATCATGCCACAGAGGTATGTGTTTGACTATGTTCATAGCAGCCTTACTTGTAATAGCTGGAATCTGGAATCAATCCAGATGTCCAACAACAAAAAAATGGATACAGAAAATGTGGTTCATTTACAAAATGGAATAATATTCAGCTATTAATGAATACATCTTGAGTATTGAAGGTAAATGGATGTAACTAATCCATTACTTACATTATTATAATGTAGTAATTATATATTTTATTATACTAGAAATATCATCCTGACTGAGGTAAAAAAGGAAATGTATGGTATATACTCACTAAAAAGGGAATATTAGCCGAAAGGATACAATCCACAAAACTCAAAAGGATTAACAAGCTGATAGTCCCATATAAGAATGCCTCAATTCCACTTGGGAGGGAGTAGAAAGTAATCACAGGAGCAGAGGAGTGAGGGTGGGACCGGGGTGAGAAAAGTACAGGGAGGGGAGAGTGGAAAATGATCAGGTATTGAGTAGGGTGAACAGGACTGAGGCCCTGAGGGTGAAGTACTTGGGCAGCTCTTCTCTGCACTCTCTCTCCCCCCACCCTAGGCTTTCACCTCAGCAAGTGTGGAGAAGTACTCAAGCGGCTTGCTTGTCTCTGCATTTTGCTTTCCCCAATCTCTGCCCCCAGCATCAAATGTGGGGAATCCCCTCCCCTGTCTCCTTCCCCCTAGCCACTCTGAGAAGACTCAAGGAGTCACAGATGCCAGCTCCAGTGAGATAAAGGGTGAAAACTCCCCAGCTCCAGTGGCTCCTAGACCAGCACTCTCCCAGATAACCAAGTGCAGCTGGCATCTGTCCTTGGAAAATAGAAATTGGGGTTCCACACTTAAATCATAGAAAAAAATTAAAGAAATTAGAGGCCACAGACAGTTATGGCCAGCCATAAAACTTGTACCTGATAACTCCTGTGTATAAAGTGCCTGACACCAAAGCTCAGCATCGCTCTCCAGGCCTACGTTGTGGGACAGTTTTCGAACCGTGTCAAGACTTGTAATAAAGAGACTCATGTTACATTACAGTGGACTTTGTAGTTCTTGAGCTCTCCTGGGTTTCCTGCAGAATTGGGGCATAATATTTGGGGGTTTCTCCAAATGGGATTTTCCAGTGGATCTCAGGAACCTGCAGTCCAGAGAGTCAAGCAAGTGTGGTGAGTGTCAGTGCTTCTCATCCAGGGTGAGGTACTTCCTGTTACCTCTGAATAAAGCTATTTTGTCCCAGAAACCACAGCTGCTCTGGTGGCAAAAGAACAAAAGCAGGGAGATTCCTAGTCAGCGGCCCCTGCCTTGGTCTTACTCATCAACCCACTTGGAATGACTATCAACAATTGTTACAGATTCTCTTTGCCATAGAAGAGAGAATACATCATCCTAGAGGCCCTGGAAGAGTGCCAATGGCACTTCAACCCAGAATCCAGTGAATATTGATGAAGGGCTCCCCCTCAGGAGACTAGCTTAGGACTATAACACCCAGACAGGGAGGGAGCATCTTCAAGTCTATGAGTCTATCACCAGTCTCTGATGGTGGGCCTTAGGGCTGCTGCTAAGCAACCTACAAATTTGGTTAAAGTTTATGATGTCAGGAAGAAAGATAATGAGAACCTACAGAGTTCCTCAAGAGGATTGTAGATGGTTTCCACCATTGTGCACACTTAGGTCCTTTAGGACACGGTAAACTCTAATACAGTGGTGTTGGCATTTATAAACCAGTCAGCACCAGACATTAGAAGGAACTTACAAAAACTAGAAAGATTAGGAGAAAAGTCATTGAGAGATTTAGTAGGAGTGGTAGAGAAACTGTACCACAACAGAGAAACTATTAGATGGAAAGGAGACTAAGACAAGGAAGATGTTCTGCATAAATATAGCAAAAATTATGCTAACCAGTGGTAATTTGGACCTGAGAGAAAGAGACTCCAGCTCTGGGACATCACAGAGGGGAGGGAACCAAAAGAAAGCCTCCAGTCAGAGTCCAGAGAAGGCAGTCTTCGATCACCCTGTTGAGCTCTCTACCTCCAGATCAGAAATGGTATTCTGTTCTGGATGTAAAGGATACATTTTCAGCCTGCCTTTAGCTTCCAAAAGTTGGAAATACTTTGTCTTTGAGTGGCATGATCCTGGAGGAGGCATTAATGGACAACTCGCCTAGACCTGCCTGCCTCAAGGCTATAAGAACTTACCCACTATTTTTGATGAAGCTCTGCATGAAGAACTGAGTGAGTACAGAGTCAATAATCCATATGTAACTCTTTTTCAATCTGTAGGTTACCTTCCTGTTGCAGCAGAAACTAAGGAAGGATGCAAGAAAAGGAACCAGAATCTCCTACAGGCTCTGGGGGATATGGGATATCGGGTGTCTGCCAAGAAGTCATAGCTCTGTATGACTGAGGTTACCTATCTCAGGTACATTCTGAAGGAGGGCCAGCAGTGGCTTTCCACAGCAAGAAAAGAGACTGTTCTCAGCATACCCACCCCCAGAGCCCAAGACAGGTAGGAGAGTTCTTGGGGTCCACAGGTTTTTGCAGATTATGGATTCCAGGTTTCCCTGAGATAGCCAAACCCTTATATGAGGCCACCATAGAGGCCAAGGACTTTGCCTGGACTTAGGATACTCAAAGGCCTTTGATAAAACAAAAGAGGCCTTATTATCAGCTCCCACCTTGGGGCTACCAGACATCACAAAACCATTTCACTTCTGTGTCGATGAACAGAAAGGAATAGCTAAAGGAGTCCTGTCTCAAGCTTTGGGACCATGGAAATGGCATGTGGGCTCTCTGTCAAAGAAATTAGACCGGTGGCAGCAGGGTGACCACCTTAACTGTATGTCATTGCAGCTAAGGCATTACTGGTTAAGAATGCAGACAGATTAACTTCAGGACAATATTTAACCATAATTACCCCTCATGCAGTCAAAGGGGTACTCAAACAGCCACCTGACAGGTGGCTTAGTAATGCCTGCATGATTCACTATCAGACTTTACTAATTAATCCTGGCCAACTTACTTTCTATCCAACTGCTTCCTTAAATCCTGTGACCCATCTCCCTGACCCTTATCTGGAACCACCACTCCATTAGTGCAGTGAAATCCTGGCACAAGCACACAGCACTTGACCAAACCTAAAGGACTTGCTCCTGCCAGGTGCCAAACAGACTTGGTTCTGGGATGGAAGTAGTTTCAACCGAGAGGAGCAGAGGAAAACAGGAGCAGCAGTGACCATGGAAAAGGATGTAATTTGGGCCCAGTCTCTTCCCCCAGGTACCTCAGCTCAAAAGGCTGAACTCATAGCACTATTCCAGGCCCTTATGGGAAAAGGACTCACTGTCAACATTTACATGAACAACTGGTACGCATTTGCAACCTCTCATATACATGGTGCCATATACCAGGAGAGAGGACTCCTAACTGCAGAAGGAAAAACTATCAAAAACAAAGATGAAATTCTGTAATTACTTGAAGTTCCCTGGCTGCCAAAGAGAGTGGTGATCATACACTGCCCAGGCCATCAGAAAGGAATTGTGGCAGTGGCCAGAGGAAACAACTTGGATGCCAGAGCTGCCAGAGAGGTGGTCTTAGAGGAAACAACTACCTCCGTGTTAGCTGTCATCCTACCAGAACCGCCCAACCACAACTTGCCAGAGGGTCCAGTGTATATGGAAGAAGAAATGAAATGGACCAAGAATCAGCCCATGAGCCGGTGATCAGAGGGTTGGTGGCAGACGGCTGAAGGTAAGCTAATATTACCTACCACCCTGGCAAGATGTATCCTCAGGAAGACCCACAGAGTCACCCATAAGGGAGTAAAACAGATGGCAGACACAGTGAGACAATCTAAAGTGACTTTCAGAGACATGAAAAATACCATCTAGATCATAGGGCCAAGCTGCAAAGCTTGTCATTTAACCAACACCCACAGCACTGCAAAACATCCATGCTCTTGTCTGCGAGGTAAGAGACTGGGAGCCTATTGGGAAGTTGATTTTGCAGAGATCAAGCCAGGAAATTATGGCTACAAGTACTTATTGGTGTTTGTGGATACTTTCTCCAAAGGACAGAAGCCTTTCCAACAAAGACGGAGACTGCAAAGGTAGTAGATAAGACGTTGCTAAAAGATATCCTACCCAGGTTTCGATTCCCTCATACAACAGGGTCAGACAATGGACTGGCATTTGTGTCCAAGGTGAGTCAGGATGTAGCAAAATACATTGGGGCAAATTGAAAATTACATTGTGCATAGATACCCCGAAGTTCGGGGCAGGTAAAATCAGTGATTCAGACACTGCTGGAGTCCTTGACCAAATTAGCCTTAGAGACTGGTGGTGATTGGGTGACATTCCTTCCCTTTGCTCTGTATCAAGTGAAGAATTCCCCTTATGTGTTAGGATAACCTCCTTTGAAATCATTTACGCTATTCCTGCTCTTATTGTGCCTAACCTTCAGTCAGCAACTGTTGCAGAATAAGAAGATGATGAGTTAATAACTAAGGTTAGAGCAACCCAATGGGCTCATGAATAGGTTTGGCCTAAATTGTGAGCCCTCTATGAAGTATACTCAGTTCCGGAATCCCACAAGTTTCGACTGGGAGACTGGGTCTACGTGAGATTTCACCAGAACTCATTGGAGCCTCACTGGAAGGGACCATGCATCTTTATATTGATTGCACCAATGGCTTTAAAAGCAGATAGGATAGCTATCTGGATACACTGAAATCACGAGAGACCAGCTAAACCTCTCTCCCCAGAAAAAGGTCCCCAGACTTTACAGCTGCCACTGGAATGGAAAGTCCAAAAGGGCATCAATCCTTTCAAACTAAAATTAACCCAGTCACGATCCTACTATTTCTACTGACTGTGTGCACTGCTGCCCCCAACTCATGTCTCCACTCAGAAGCCAGGAACCAGAACCAGCCTTATGACTTGTCTTGGACAATAGAGAATCTTGAGACTGGTTATCATGCCCTATTGGCTAACACTAAAAAGGCTCTCAGAACCCACTGGATTCCCTGTTTAACCTTTGATATGTGCCGGCTGGATGATAACTCGTGGCCTAACACCCAACAGACTTTACTGCAGTTATACCCACCATGCCGGTGGAGAACATTTTATATATGTCCCAGGGAAAAAAGGACTGTTGCATGTGGAGGTACAGAACAATTCTACTGTGCATCCTAGAGGTGTGAGACATCAGTTACAGGGATAAAAACATGGGGAGTGTTGAGAGAAGACCTTATCATGGTCACTCGGAAGGGAGGTGAGTCTGAGGTCTTACTGAGATTCACAGATAAAGGAAAACAAGCAAAGGAATGGGAAGCTGGGTCCTTCAGCTCCATGTCAATGCAGGGAGTAGTCCCGGACTGGACTCCTTTTCACAATTAGGCTCTTGGCAAAAGCCAGTTTTTAACCCCATGCCAGTAGCTGTAGGACCAAACTGGATCCTGACAAATCTTAAACCAGTACCAGGAAACCCTGCTCAGAAAAGGCCTACTCCAAAGCAGGTGTTCAGACTAGCAACTGTTGTTCCCATAGTTCCTCTCCAGCAGGGGTCCCCTGCACCAGAGTCTTTCCTGAATTGCATAGAACTGGTAGACCACTCCGGTCAATGATGTTATAGACCTTCCAAACTCTGAATGACTTCTAGCGAGACATGACTACCTCCTACTTGTTACGCTATAATGTCAGGCCCCCTTATTATGAAGGTTTCAGATTCATATCCAAGCTTTATGAGTCCAACGAAGACAATGCATGTAGATGGTCCCAGGAAAACCCAGCCTTAATTCCTCAAACCATATAAGGGCAAGGCACCTGCCTGGGGAAAGTTCCATTATCTGCAATCAGATGATCCCCACTGTTCATTCCAAATGGGTTGCTACCCTCCCCCCCCCAAAACAGACATGGCAGGTTTAGCCTCATGTGTATATGGAGAGGCCCTTAGTTCCCCTACCACAAAAGAGTTCTGTATTCTAGTTCAATTGGTACCACGTATAACCTATTATTTGGAAGAAGTAGTACTCAAAAACCTGGTAGGTCATGGGGAGGGGATTTCATGAGGCAGTTGAGGGAATCTATTTCTCTAACTTTGACTTTAGTCCTGGGGACAGGGCTAGTTGGGGCAGGCACCAGAATAGCTGCCCTAATGTTACAGGAGAAGTACTATAAGAACCTAAAAGTAGACATAGATCAAGACATTCAATGCCTGTAAAGATCCTTCCAGACTTAGAGCACAATTTAGACTCCCTAGCTGAGGTAGTCCTGCAGAACAGATGAGGGATAGACTTGGTGTTCCTGCAGCATGGAGGGTTGTATGCCGTTTTGCATGAAGAATGCAGTTTTTATGTCAACCATTCTGGAGTTATCTGAGAGTCACTGGCTAAAGTTAGAGAACATATGGACAGACAACAAAGAGAATGGGAGAGCTCCAAAAACTGGTATCATCCACTTTTTGACAGTTCTCCTTGGCTAACCACCTTCATTTCTGCAATCACAAGACCCCTGACTATTCTTTTTCTACTGCTCACTTTTGGGCCCTGCAAAATTAATAAGCCTTTACAGTTTACGAAGCAGAGATGGGGGCCCATCCAACTAGTGGTGATGAGAACACAATACCAACATACCAGCACAGATGATCTATATCTGTAGAGTCCATGATCAGCCTCTAAAATTACCAGTAGAAAAGGGGAATGAAGTACATGGGCAGCTTGTCTCCCTCCACACTCTCTCTCCCTCAACCCTAGGCTTTACCCTCAGCAAGTGAGAACAAGCACACACGTGCTTGCTTGCCTCTTGTGTTTTCCCCTCAGAAATTCCGAAGCTCTCCCAAAGCACTCAATCAGCCTGCTTGCCTCTGCACTTTGCTTCCCCCTGCAGCAAATGCGGGGAGTCCCCCTCCCCACTTTCCTTCCCCCTAGCCACTCTGAGAAGACTCAAGGAGTCACAGGTGCCAGGTCAAGTGAGACAAAAGGTGAAAACTCCCCAGCTCCAGTGGCGCTTAGACCAACACTCTCCCAGATAACTAGGTCCAGCTGGTGTCTATCCTTTGGGAAGAGAGAATGGGGTCCCATGCTCAAATCATGGAAAAGAAGGCAGTTAGAAGCCACAGACAGTTTTGGCCAGCCATAAAACTAGTACCCAATAGGTCCATTAAAGATAAACTCTAGGTCAGAAGAATCCCTCTTTCAGCATCATGGTTTCTGTCCTGCCAAAAAGTATCATGTCTGAATTATGACACACCTAACCAGCCTTCCCTCCCCCTTCACCCTGAATATCAAAGTATTTCTAACTATTCTGACTATTCTGTATATACAGTGCTTGACACCCAAGTTCGGGTTCGCAATTCTGGCCTATGTTGTGGGACAGTTTATGAACTGGACCGAGACTCCTAATACAGAGATTCCTCTGTTATATTGCAGCAGTCTCTGCAGTTCTTGAGCTCTCCTGGGTTTCTCACGGAATCAGGGCATAACAGTGGCCACTGGAAAGAATAGAAATAGGCTACTTCAAGAGGTAGGTAGGGGAACCCTCTAGAAGGTACCAGAGACCTGGGAGGTGAGAGATTCTCTGGACTCAAAGTGAGGGACCTAAGCTGAATTGTCCTTCAGTAGGGAGAGGGAACTTGTAGAGTCTACCTCCAGTAGAAATACATAGCATCAAGTATATGGTTGTGATTGACATCCTATGACCCAGAATCATTCCTGTCTGAATGAACTGCAAGTAAAATAAAATGGAGAAGAGCCTGGGGAAAAGGAGTTTCAGTGACAGACACAAAATGGAATCTAGAACAAAGGGAAGTCCCAAGGTCTGACACTATTAATGAGGCTATGGTGTCTTGACAAACAGGGGCCTATCATGACTGCCTTTCCAAAAGCCTAACAATTGTTTGAAAGTGTCAGATGTAGGTATTTACTCCCAAGCAATGGACAGAAGCTGCTGACTCATGGGGTTGAATTAGGGAAAAGGTGGAAGAAACTGAGGAGGAGGGCAACCCTCCAGGAAGATCAACAGTCTCAACTAATTTGTACCCCCCCAAGATCTCTCAATCACTGATCCACCAACATGGCAGCATAAAACATCTGATATGAGGCCTTCAGCACATATACAGCAGAGGACTTCCAGGTCTAGACTCATTCAGAGGCTATGCACCTAACCTTTTAGATATTTGAGGCCTCCAGGAAAGGGGAAGTCTAGTGGAGTAGTGGTGCTTAGAGTTGTGTGGGAGAAACCCCTTGGTGATGAGGGAAGAGGTATGAGACGTGGAACTGTCAGAGGGAACTGAATGAGAGGAGGATTATAAAAAATGAATACTACTAATAAAACAGATTAGCTGAGTTCCTTTATTCACCATATTTATCAATGACCCAATGGTTCATTTAATTGCATAAATCAAAAGAAATAAAACATTACTGGGAATTTATCATAGGGCATGCATTCTATTGAGTGGCCTACTATTTTATTTACTCTAGGCATATACAGTAAGTTCTGTAAATCTCAGTTTCTCACAAAACCAAACAAATACTCCAAGATATTTCCAATAGGTGTTTTGTTTAACTTCTCCAACACCCACACAATTTCAAAGACAGCTTTCTACATGTCAGACTGTCATGGAATAAGAGCTATAGCTTAAAGTTATAATGAAAACATTATTTCTGAGTTATGAGGTAGAGGTGATGTATAATTAATGGTGGTATGTTTAATACCAACTATTATCACTTGGCAAGAAATTCTCATCAGATGTGTTATAATTGTATGATGGTTACTGTCTACAAAATGTCCAATTGTTATTACACCCAGAATTGATGCATGATGACTGGTGTGCTCTCAGCCTTTCCATAAAAAATTTGGCAAAAACAAAAGTTGGGGAAGACAGATTTCCTCCCTATTCAGGTTCCATGGATGGTCTTATAAAAATCAAGCATGAGTCACTGGTTTGCCTGATGCCAAAGCCAACAATTTTCATGATCTAACAGTCTCTGGAGAATGAATAAAAGCTACCACCTCTCTGTCAGTCAGGGCAGGCTAAATTTGCTGCTTGATTTTCTATGCTGTCTGATTTACTTATTCTTAATTTTTTAAAATATCTATTAATTTTGTGTGCATTTGTTGGTGTGCTTGTGCATGTGCATGTGCATACGGGCATGCATGTGTGTGTGTTTGTGTGTGTGTGTGTGTGTGTATGTTTGTGTGTATATATAATCACATGAAATGACACAGATGTAGTAGTTTGAATTCAGATAATTTGTGCATTCAGTTTTCTTTTCTACCATATAATTTTCAGAGACGAAATCCAGGTAATCAAGCTTTCTGGCAATTACCTTTAATTCTTCAACTGTCTTGCTTCTTCAAATATGTTTATTTTCATGTTCCCACTTTAACATCCTTGATACTGGTATAACTTAGTCTTTTGATCTACAGTATCCTTTAGCATAATTTAGAAAGGCTGATTTTGAAAATTATAAATAGTAATGTGGGAAATGTGCCTAGTATCTTTTTATTTGTAACTTACTGTTTGTCACATTTCTTTCCAAATGTTCTCTAATACTTCTAGCTTTCACAGTGTACTATGAGTGGAAAATATCCTCACAGATTCATGTGCTTAAAATATTTTCTTCAGGTGTGAGATCTGTTTTGGAAAGTTGTAGATCCTACAAGATGCGAGGCATTGCTTGTTGAAGGGGAGAAGAAAGGGTGTGTCCTTATATTACATACCCACCTACTTCATCTTCACTTGTTGATTCCTAAAAACAGATACAATGTGATCAGAAGGCTACTGATCCTGCCATCATGCATTCTTACCAGGACATTCACTTGAACTGTGAGCTGAAATGAAACTTTCTCTTTTCAGGAGCTATTGTATGATGTATTTTATCACAGAAAGAATAATAATTAATACATTCTACTTACCAAAAATTATAGTGAGTTGTATATAAAATGATTTTCTATACAGACTAACCAAATGAATTTTTACTTTTTAATACAAGTTTAATATAATTCATAGTAGTCTTGAACTCACTATATAGCCAAACAGGACAGAATTTCTGATTCTCTTACCTTTACATCAAAAGTACTGGGTTTTTGGGACTTGTCCATTTCTGTTCTAGGCAGTGTTAGGAAACAATGACTAGGTCCTACTATGACATGGCAAGTGCTGAATAAAATTTTAAACTGTAGAAAGTAGAACTGTGGAAAATAAATAGGTGAGGTCTGAATTCACTGATCATTGCTTAAGTGCATTTCTTTTTACAGAGGTCTGAGTTTGGGTTTCTATAAGCTAAGGACATCACAAAACCATTTGTTACTCCAGGTCCAAAATATCCAGCTCCATCTTTGATTTCCACAGGCATCATACTGCCTGCATTTTACAGATACACATGCAGGCAAGACAGTAATAAACAAAAAATAAACCAATCTGAATTGTTTTAAAACAACAGGACACATTTTATACCAATAAGGATTATGCTTTTCTTATACTCTTTTGTTATTTGAATGTGAATAGAATCTCTTTGTAAAAAGTGGAAATGAACCTTTGTTTATTTCTACCTGTGCCAAGAGAGGACCCAGATAGTAGCTAGCTGTTGATGCATCCAGCATCAAAGGCAGCATGCCTTTGGTATTTCTCCAATGACACACTGTGAAATGAAGCAAACTAGAAACCTGACTTCAGGCTTTCTGTGTTCAAAATTTCAGGTCCCTTATAACGTAGCTATTGAGAGTGTTAGTTCATTCACTGTTTGGTCATAGATCATTAGGAAATGTCAGCATCAGCCTGTGTTGGTCAATAGGGTTTCTTGTAAATCCTGATAGCAGTTCTAAAAATAGTTATTAGAGATCAAACTGTGGTAAAGGTCAGTGGAGAAATCTTCAGAAACAGGTATTACTCACATTCAGAATGCCAAAGGTAATCCTAGACACAGTAGCCTTCTCACACCTCTATGACACACAAACTCCTCAACAGTCCAGGTGACTTACATTCCAATTCCACCTATCCAATAATCCGGGATTGCCAAGTAACTGATTATTTCTGTATTTTTCAAAAATTTAGTGCTCCTAAGTGTTGTATGATAATTGGTAGTTTTGACTAATAATATTTTGTAGAGTTTAAAATAAATATGGGACAGCATTGGACTGAACATGTGGTTCTAGTATTGCTTTGGTTAAATTTCACCTTGATAGTGACACTGTCTATCCATCAGGACTTCACTTCCCAGAGCTGATGTAGAAAATACCCTCTCCCCATCTTAGCCATTCTGATGGGTATGAGGTGAAATCTCAGGGTTGTTTTGATTTGCATTTCCCTAATGACTAAAGATGCTGAACATTTCTTTAGGTTCTTCTCAGCCATTTGATATTCTTCAGGTGAAAATGCTTTATTTAACATTGTACCCTGTTTTTTAATAGGGTTATTTGGCTCTCTGGAGTCTACCTTCTTAAGTTCTTTGTATATATTGGATATTAGCCCTCTGTCAGATGTAGAGTTGGTAAAGATCTTTTCCCAATTTGTTGGCTGCCATTGTGTCAGATTGACAGTGTTCTTTGCCTTACAGAAGCATTGTAATTTTATGAGATCCCATTTGTCAATTCTTGATGTTAGAGCATAAGGTATTGCTGTTTTGCTCAGGAAAATTTCCCTGGTGCCCAAGTGGTCAAGGCTCTTCACCAGTTTCTTTTCTATTAGTTTCAGTGTGTCTCGATTATGTGGAGGTCCTTGATTCACTTGGAATTGAGCTTAGTACAAGGAGATAAGAATGGATAGATTTTTACCACTGGATGGTTTCAGATCCTTTGTAAAAGATCAAATGACCATGGGAATGAGGATTCATTTCTGGGTCTTCAATTCTGTTCCATTGATCTACAAGTCTGTAACTGTACCAATACAATGCAGTTTTTAACACTATAGCTCTGTAGTACAGCTTGAGGTCTGGGATACTGATTCCCCCAGAAGTTCTTTTACTCTTGAGAATAGTTTTAATTATCCTGGGTTTTCTGTTATTCCAGATGAATTTTTGAATTGCTCTTTCTAACTCTATGAAGAATTGAGTAGGGATTTTGATGGGGATTGCATTGAATCTGTATATTGCTTTTGGCAAGATGGCTATTTTTACTATACTAATCCTTCCAATTCATGAGCATGGAAGATTTTTCCATCTTCTGAGATCTTCAATTTCTTTCTTCAGAGACTTGAAGTTCTTGTCATACTGATCTTTCACTTGTTTAGTTAGAGTAACACCAAGATACTTTATATTGTTTGTGGCTATCGTGAAGGTTTTCATTTCTCTTATGTCTTTCTCACACTACTTATCCTTTGAGCATAGGAAGGGTACTGACTTGCTTGAGTTGATCTTATATCCCTTCACTTTGCTGAAGTTGTTTATCAGGTGTAGGAGTTCTCTGGTGGAATTCTTTGGGTCACTTAAGTATACTATCATATCGCTTGAAAATAGTGATAGTTTGACTTTTTCCTTTCCAATTTGTATCCTTTTGACTTCCTTTTGTTGTCTAATTGTTTTAGCTAGAACTTCAAGTACTATATTGAAAAGATATGGAGAGAGATGGCAGCCTTGTCTAGTTCCTGATTTTAGTGGGATTGCTCCAAGTTTCTCTCCATTTAGATTGATGTTGGATACTGATTTGCTGTAAATTGCTTTTACTATATTTAGATATGGGCCTCGAATTCCTGAAATTTTCAAGACTTTTAGCATGAAAGGATGGTGAATTTTGTCAAATGTTTTTTTCATCTTCTAATGAAATGACCATGTGGTTTTTTCCTTTGAGATTGTTTATGTAGTGGATTACATTGATGGACTTCTTGGTGCTGGTTCAACTGGAGGTCAGTATGCAGAAGAATGCAAATCGATCCATTCTTATCTCCTAGTACGAAGCTCAATTCCAAGTGGATCAAGGACCTCCACATAAATCTAGACACACTGAAACTAATAGAAAAGAAACTAGGAAAGAGCCTTAAACATATGGGCACAGGGGAAAATTTCCTGATCAGAACATCAATAGCTTATGGTCTAAGATCAAGAATTGACAATTGGTACCTCATAAAATTGCAAAGTTTCTGTAAGGTAAAGAACACTGTCAAAAGGAAAAAGTGGCAGCAAAAAAATTGGGAAAAGATGTTTACCAACCCTACATCTGACAGAGGGCTAATATCCCATGTATACAAAGAACTCAAGAAGTTAGACTCCAGAGAGCCAAATAACGCTATTAAAAATGGGGTACAGAGCTAAACAAAGAGTTCTCACCTGAAGAATATTGAATGGTTGAGAAGCACTTAAAGAAATGTTCAGCATTCTTTTTTTTTTAATTACATTTTATTTTCTAAGTTTTTTTAATTTACATTCAAAATCATTTTACATTTTCCGTTTCCTCCCTCCTTGAAAGTCCCATAAGCCCCCTTCCCTCCCTCTTTTCCCCATTCAACCCCCTCACTTCTCTGTCCTGGCATTCTGCTACATCTAGTCTGTCCAGGACCAGGGGTCTCTCCTTCCATCTTCTTGGAAAACTACTGATATGTAAATTGTGTCTAGGGTATTCCAAGATTCTGGGTTAATATCCCCTTATCAGTGACTGCATATCATGTGTGTTCTTTTGTGATTGGGTTCCCTCACTAAGGATGATATTTTCAAGTTCTGATCATTTGCCTAGGAATTTCGTGAATTCATTGTTTTTAATTGCAGAGTAGTATTCCATTGTGTAAATATACCACATCTTCTGAATCCATTCCTCTGTTGAGGGACATATGGGTGCTATCCAGCTTCTGGCTATTATAAATAAGGCTGCTAGGAACATAGTGGAGCATGTGTCCTTATTGCATGCAGGTAAAGCCTCTGGGTATATGCCCAGGTGTGGTATAGCCGGATCCTCCAGGAGGGTCATGCCCAGTTTTCTGAGGAACCGCCAGACTGCTTTCCAGAGTGGTTTTACCAGCTTGCAATTCCACCAGCAGTTGAGGAGTGTTCTTCTTTCTCCACATCCTTGCCAACAACTGCTGTCTCCTGTGTTTTTGATCTTAGCCATTCTGACTGGTGTGAGATGGAATCTCAGGGATGTTTTGATTCGCATTTCCCTAATGACTAAGGATGATGAACATCTCTTTAGGTGCTTCTCAGCCATTAGATATTCTTCAGGTGAGAACTCTTTGTTTAGATCTGTATCCCATTTTTTAATAGGGTTACTTGGCTCTCTGGAGTTTAACTTCTTGAGTTTTTTGTATATATTGGATATTAGCCCTCTGTCGGATGTAGGGTTGGTAAAGATCTTTTCCCAGTTAGTTGGTTTCCTCTTTGACTTTTTGACAGTGTCTTTTGCCTTGCAGAAACTTTGAAATTTAATGAGGTCCCATTTGTCAATTCTTGTTCTTAGAGCATAAGCTATTGGAGTTCTATTCAGGTAAATCTCCCCTGTGCCCATATGTTCAAGGTTCTTCCCTAGTTTCCTTTTTATTAGTTTCAGTGTGTCTGGTTTTATGTGGAGGTCCTTGATCCGCTTGGAATTGAGCTTAGTGCAAGGAGATAAGAATGGGTCAATTTGCATTCTTCTGCATGTTGACCTCCAGTTGAGCCAGCACCATTTGTTGAAAAGTCTATCATTTTTCCACTGGATGGTTTTAGCTCCTTTGTCAAAGATCAAGTGACCATAGGAGCATGGTTTCATTTCTGGGTCTTCAATTCTGTTCCATTGATCTACATGCCTGTCACTGTACCAATTCCATGCAGTTTTTAACATTATTGCTCTGTAGTATAGCTTGAGGTCCAGGATATTGATTCCCCCAGAAGTTCTTTTACTCTTGAGAATAGTTTTAGCTATCCTGGGTTTTCTGTTATTCCAGGTGAAATTTTGAATTGCTCTTTCTATCTCTTTGAAGAATTGAGTTGGGATTTTTATGGGGATTGCATTGAATCTTTATATTGCTTCTGGCAAGATGGTCATTTTTACTATATTAATCCTGCCAATCCATGAACATTGCAGATTTGTCCATTTTCTGAGGTCTTCTTCTATTTCTTTCTTCAGAAACTTGAAGTTCTTGTCATACAGATCTTTCACTTGTTTGGTTAGAGTCACACCAAGATACTTTATATGGTTTGTGGCTATTGTGAAGGGTATCATTTCTCTTACTTCTTTCTCAGCCTGCTTATCCTTTGAGTATAGGAAGTCTACTGAATTGCTTGTGTTGATATTATATCCGGCCACTTTGCTGAAGTTGTTTATCAGCTGTAGGAGTTCTCTGGTGGAGTTCTTTGGGTCGCTTAAGTATACTATCATATTGTCTGCAAATAGTGATAGTTTGACTTCAGAAGTCGTCATTGGAAGTCTTCCACCTAAAAAAAAGCACAAGTCCGGATTGTTTTAGTGCAGAATTCTATCAGAACTTCAAAGAAGACCTAACACCAATACTCTTCAAACTGTTCCACAAAATAGAAACAGAAGGAACACTACCCAACTCGTTCCATGAAGCCACAATTACACTAATAACAAAAGCACAAAAAGATCCGACAAAGAAAGAGAATCTCAGGCCAATCTCTCTTATGAATATCGATGCAAAAACACTCAATAAAATTCTTGCCAACTGAATTCAAGAACACATCAAAACGATCATTCATCACAATCAAGTAAGCTTCATCCCAGGGATGCAGGGATGGTTCAATATAAGGAAATCCATCAATGTAATCCACTATATAAACAATCTCAAAGAAAAAAACCACATGGTAATCTCATTAGATGCTGAGAAAGCATTTGATAAAATTCAGCATCCTTTCATGTTAAAGTTCTTGGAAAGATCAGGAATTCGAGGCCCATATCTAAACATAGTAAAAGCAATTTACAGTAAACCAGTAGCCAACATCAATCTAAATTTAGAGAAACTTGAAGCAATACTACTAAAATCAGGGACTAGACAAGGCTGCCCTCTCTCTCCATATCTTTTCAATATAGTACTTGAAGTTCTAGCTAGAGCAATTAGACAACAAATAGAGGTCAAAGAGATACAAATGTTCAGCATTCTTAGTCAATAGGTAAATGCAAATCAAAACAACCAGAAGATTCCACCTCACACCTTTTAGAATGGCTAAGATCAAGAACACAGGAGACAGCAGTTGTTGGTGAGGATGTGGAGAAAGAGGAACACTGTTCCACTGCTGGTGGGATTGCAAGCTGATACAACCACTCTGGAAAGCAGTCTGGCGGTTCCTCAGAAAACTTGGCATGACACTCCCAGGGGATCGTGCTTTATCACTCCTGGGCATATACCCAGTGGCTTCCCCTGCATGCAATAAGGACACATGTTCCACTATGTTCATAGCAGCCTTATTTGTACTAGCCAGAAGCTGGAAAATCCCAGATGTCTCTCAACGGAGGAATGGATAAAAAAGACGTGGTATATTTACACAATGGAATACTACTCTGCAATTAAAAACAATGAATTCACAAAATTCTTAGGCAAATGGTAAGAAATGGAAAATATCATCCTTAGTGAGGTAATCCAATCACAAAAGAACACACATGATATGCAGTAACTGATAAGGGGATATTAATCCAGAAGCTCAGAATACCCAAGACACAATTCACCTATCAATTGATTTCCAAGAATATGCAAGGAGAGAACCCTGGTCTTGGAAAGACTAGATGTAGGGGAATACCAGGACAGAAAATCGAGAGGGGTTAGAATGGGGAACAGGGGAAGGAAGAGTGCTTATGGGACTTTTAGAGGGGGAGGAACCTGGAAAGGAGAAACTATTGGGAATGTAAATAAAAAAAATATTGAAAATAAAAAAAAATAATGGATCGATTTGCATTCTTCTGCATGCTGACCTCCAGTTGAACCAGCACTATTTGTTGAAAAGGCTGTCTTTTTTTTCCACTGGGTTGTTTTAGTTCCTTTGTCAAAGATCAAGTGACCATAGGAGCGTGGTTTCATTTCTGGGTCTTCAATTCTATTAATTTATTTTTTACCTGCCTGTCACTGTACCAATACCATGCAGTTTTTAACACTATTACTCTGTAGTACTGCTTGAGGTCCAGGATAGTGATTCCCCCAGAAGTTCTTTTACTGTTGAGAATGGTTTTAGGTATTCTGGGTTTTCTGTTATTCCAGATGAATTTGAGAATTGCTTTTTATAACTCCATGAAGTATTGAGTAGGGATATTGATGTGAATTGCATTGAATCTGTATATTGCTTTTGGCAAGATGGCCATTTTTACTATGTTAATCTTGCCAATGCATGAGCATGGAAGATTTTTCCAACTTTTGATGTCTTCTTTCATTTCCTTCTTTAGAGACTTGAAGTTTTTTCATGCAGATCTTTCACTTGTTTGTTTAGAGTCACACCAAGATATTTTATATTGTTTGGGGCTATTGTCAAGGATGTCATTTCCCTAATTTCTTCTCCTCCTGCTTTTCCTTTGAATATAGGAAGGCTACTGAATTGTTTGAGTTGATTTTATATCTGGCCACTTTGCTGAAATTGTTTATCAGCTGTAGGAGTTCTCTGTTGGAGGTCTTTGGGTCACTTAATTATACTATCACATCATTGTCAAATAGTGATATTTTGACTTCTTACTTTGCAATTTGTATCCCTTTGACCTTCTTATATTATCTAATTGCTCTAGCTAGTTCTTCAAGTACTCTATTGAATAAATATGGAGAGAGAGGGCAGCCTTGTCTAATGCCTTAGCCAGTCTAGCCAGAGGGCACAGAGACAGTATCCAAATTAACAAAATCAGAAACGAAAAGGGAGATAAACAACAGAAACTGAGGAAATTCAAAAAATCATCATATCCTACTACAAAAGCCTATATTCAACACTACTGGAAAATCTGGAAAAAATGGAAAATTTCCTAGACAGATACCAAATACCAAAATTAAATCAGGATCAAGTAGACCATCTAAACAGTCCCGTAACACCTAAAGAAATAGAATTGTTCATTGAAAGTCTTCCAATCAAAAAAAGCAGAGGACCACATGGTTTTAGTGCAGAATTCTATCATACTTTCAAAGAACCTAACACTAATACTCTTCAAACTATTCCACAAAATAGAAACAGAAGGAACACTACCCAACTCATTCTATGAAGTCAAAATTATGCTGATACCAAAATCACACAAAGATCCAACAAAGAAAATTTTGACCAAAATCTCTTTTAAATATCCATGCAAAATTACTCAATAAAATTCTTGCCAACTGAATCCAAGAACACATCAAAACGCTCATTCACCATGATCAAGTAGGCTTCATCCCAGGGATTCAGGGTGGTTCAATATAAGGAAGTCCATCAATGTAATCCACTACATAAACAATCTCAAAGAATAAAACTACATGGTCATTTCACTAGATGCTGAAAAAGCAGTTGACAAAATTCACCATCTTTTCATGCTAAAAGTCTTGGAAAGATCAGGAATTTAAGGCCCATATCTAAACATAGTAAAAGCAATTTACCGCAAACCGGTAGCCAACATCATACTAAATAGAGAGAAACTTGAAGCAATCCCACTAAAATCAGGGAATAGACAAGACTGCCCTCTCTCTCCATATCATTAGAATTTTGATTAAGAGACTTGTCTTCTCCTGTCAGTAACTCCCTCACACTTCAGAGAAGATATTGAGAATCACTACCTTCATAGAGAGTTACTCCATTTGTGGCAAGGTAGCCAGTGAACAAGAATTGCCCTGATTCATCTACAGACAAAAAATACTGTTCAAGGAATTACACAAGGTGTGTGATGGTTTACAGCTTAACTCTGCCAAGACAGACTGAACTAATCCTTCACAATTCCTGCTTCCCTTAAGGTATGTCAGATGGTTCTGGGCCAGAAGGCTGAATACAGATGATCCAACATTTTGAGGAATACGGAACTCTCAAGGTAGTCAGCAATCTCCTCAAATCATTTTAAGTTTTGGAAGCTATATTTTTTTGCTTCCTATACTTTCAGGTAATATTTGATTTGTTCTCAGATCTATGATAGAGTTGAAGACTGGCTTTAGTCTCATAATCTAATTTATGGTGTCAATCATTGAAGAAGATGATATAGATTTGAAAGGATGTTTTTTAGACGGGAAGACAAGTTAAAATCACACATAATTCAAGTATAGAATTGTAAACTCTTTAGGTTAGGATAAGTTTTAGAGTAATGTACCTAAATTGACAAAATTGATGGACTGGATGTTTTTTGTGAATATCACACCTTATAGTCTGCATTATTGTTATGACTATGTTCAATGTCTATCTGAGAAAAAATGCCTCTTTAGTGGATGAAAGTGGCAAAATACTGTGAATTTGGTTTAATGATTTTATTATGGTAATTGATTCCCAAAATTGGGAATCTGCATGTAAGGAGCTAAGGGTCCCTGCACCCAGTTGACTTTGATTGGTAAATAATGTTGCTGGTAGATAATAATTAGACATAGAGACAACGGTGGGAATTTAGGATTTGTGTGCCAGAGGGCTCAGAGGGGAAGCAGAAATTAGAAACAACATGCTGGGGAATAAGTGATATCAGGACTGAGAAGAGAAGGACAGATAACAGACAATGTGTAAGGATGAAATATATTGTTTAGTAAGTAATAATTTAGTAAATAATAATCCAGGAGTATCAGAGGGAGCATGTGCTAGCTGTGTCGAGTTTTGGGAGTGCCACCATCATTGAACTGCTTAGGGTATATTCATATATAAAGCTGCTTGTGTGTCTTTCATTTGGGAATCTAGAATATTGGGGCGGGAAATGAAGAACTCATGCTGCACCCACTGGGGTGTTTAGAGTAGCATTATTTGCCTAAAGCAACAATCAATGGGTTTATTTCTTTCTGACACATTATACTAGCATATTCTTTTGAAATATGTATTTTTTAAATCAAATGTCAGCCCCTTGGTGAGAAGGGCTTTTCTGAATCACTAGAAATGTAACACAGTAATCTGCTCATTCACTTAATTTACTCAAATTCACCATCATCATCATCTTCATCATCATTTTTACTATTATTATTATTATTATTATTATCACCATTATTAGTATAATTATTAATCAAATTTTTACTGTGCAGCTATTTTGGATCTTACTATGTAGATCAGACTTGCCTTGAACTCACAAATCTATCTACTTCTCTTTCACACATGTTGAAATATTCCACAGAACCTGACTCCTCAAACTTTTATGCATAAGAGGTAGTATCAAATACCCCAGTAGCCACAAATCTATGCACTCTACAAAACAGTTAAACTTCTTGTGCCACAAGATAAAATAAGGATGTTACTTTCATGAAAAGACAGGTGTTCCCTAAAGCTAAATACCCTTTAGGAAGTCCTTGCATTTGATTGATTTCTTTGAAATTTTAAAGTCTTCTCATATGACTGATTGAATAATTTGTCTCAAATTCTAGTAATACAGATCTAACTTTGAAAAGCGGTTAAATTTTATCAAATTTCACCCCAATGTAAAAAAGCAGTATGCCAGTTTGTTCTATTAATACAGCCACATTCCAACCAAAGTTCTTACATTGTTGAGAGTGTTGAGCTATTTAAATCTCTGCTTATAGGAGGTGGATGCATATCAATGAGAACTTCAAGACTCTGAGTTTGAGTTCAACCTGGTCTGCATGAAGTAACTTATCAACAAATAAACAAACCCCGAAACAAGAAAAGAAACAAAACCTAAAACAAAGCATGAAAGAAATATTCAGTATAATTATATTTTTCCCTGCACTGTGAGTAACCTTCTGTGTAAACTAAGACTGAAAGTCTCCATCTCAAGTGTCCTCATTTCCAAGGATTGTTAACATTAAGTTGCTTTTAGAAATGAAATAATGGGAGGTATTATGTAACAATGCTCTCCCAAATTAAACATGCCATACTATAGGTGAGTCTCAAAAATAACTCAAAAGTCTCAGAAAATTATAAAACGTAACAATTCACAAGGCCGTAACTTCCACTGTGTTATATAAGCCAACAAGTTTGCTGAAGCTAATGCAGTCTTCCCAAACCATCATGCTGCTTCCAAGTAGTGCAGAGAACTCCTAGCATGTACCTTTTGGAAACTGTCCTCTATGTGAGGATGAGAACTTTGGGAAGGCAACCAACTTTGAGTCAATAGTGCAGTAAGTTAAATATTTGCGTAATAATTTCTTCCATTTGTCCTTAGTTCCCTTTGATGACTGAGCAGCTAAATTTCTTGTAGCTCTGTTTATTTATTTTTTTTAAAAAGTAAGAAGCAGGATGCAGTTAATTTAACAAGCAGGTTATGACATTTTCTTACAGACTCATTTGTGGTTTTGTGACATATCATTTGTTCATTTGTGCAAGAGTCCAGAAATTGTTCAAAATGTCATTTGTCCTCACTACATTTGTGGAATTTTCATATTTTGTGATTACGTATTTCAATATTATTATTCTTGCTGAATAGAACATTGCTTCTGGAAGATTTCATCCAAGTTGCGTCAACTATTGAAGTCTACTGGAAATTTCCCATTTTTGAATTAAACATTTTTATGTTATTTTTTTTGGCTTGAGACATGATTTAAAATTATTCTTACATATGAAATTATTATGGTTCATATAGCCAAATGTGTATAATTGCAAATATACACAATTGCATGTATAACATTGTGTAGGATGAGTCAAATGTGTATGTAAACCCATGTGTCCATCAGTTATTGTCTTGTATCAAGCCCTAGAACACTATTTGCTCATAATCTACAATTACTCAAAGCAGAATGCTGTGTTTTGTCTATGTAAACCTTTGATTTTTTTAAATTTAAATTTATTTATTTATTCATTTACACTCCATATTTCCTCCCCCTGTCTTCACTCCATTTTTTTTTACATCCCATACCACCTCCTCACCTCCCTGTATCCACGTGGATGGCCACCCTACCCACCCCACCTGACCTCTAAACTCCCAGGGGCCTCCAGTCTCATGAGGGTTAGGTAAATCATCTCTGAATGAACACAGACCTGGAAGTCCTCCATTGTATGTGTGTTGGGGGCTTCATATATGCTGGTGTATGCTACCTGTTTCGTGGCCCAACATATGAGAGATTTTGGGGATCCAGGTTAAAAGAGATGGCTGATTCACTTACAGGGTTTCTCTTCTCAGCTTCATTCAGTTTTCCCTTATTCAACAACAGGGATCAGCTGCTTCTATCCATATGTTGGGTATAAATATATGCATCTTACTCTTTCACTTGCTCTTGAGTATTCTGGAGTGCAATGATGCTAGGTACCATATTGTGGGCGCTACACAGCCTCAGTAATTGTGTCAGGCCTCAGGACTTCCCCTTGAGCTGGATCCCACTTCGGGCCCATCAGTGGACCTTCTTTTCCTCAGGCTCCTCCATTTCCGTTCCTGTAATTCTTTCATACAGGTACAATTATGGGTCAGAGTTGTAACTGTGGGATGGCCCCTACTCCCTCATTTAAGTCCCTGTCTTCCTGTTGGAGGTGGGCTTTATAAGTTCCCTATCTCTACTGTCTGGCACTTTATCTAAGGTCCCTCCCTTTGAATTCTGAGAGCGTCTCATCTCCAAGGTCTCTGTACATTCTGGAGCCCCCCTCCCCAACCTACTATTGCCCAAGGTTTGATATTTCCATTCTTTCTGCTGACCCTCAGAGCTTTAGTCCATTTCCTCCACCAAATACCAGAACAGGTTCTCTTCTCCCCACAACTTCCCCCTGCTCACCCACTTTCCCTCCCAGGACTCTGTCGCCCTCCCCACTTGTGATTGATTTCATTTTCCTCCCAAGTGGGACTGAGGTGTCCTTACTTGGGCACTTCAGCTTGTTGACCTTCTTGAGTTCTGTGGACTGTTTCTTGGGTGTTCTGCACTAGTTTTTTTTTTTTTTGGCTAATATGCACTTACTAGTGAGTACATACTATGCATGTACTTTTGGGTCTGAGTTACCTCACTCAGGATGATATCCTCTATTTCGATCCACTCATTTGCCTGCAAAACCCATGATGACCTTATTCTTAGTAGCTGAGTAGTATTCCATTGTGTAAATGAACCACATTTTGTGTATCCATTATTCTAAGGCTGCTAAGAACATAGTGGAACACATAACCCTGTGTCATGGTGGGGCATCTTTTGGGTATATTTCCAAGAGTGGTATTGATGCGCCTTCAGGTAGACCTATTTCCAATTTTCTTTAAGTACCTACAGATTGATTTCCAGAGTGGTTGTGCCAGTTTGTAATCCCAACAGCAATGGAGGAGTGTTCTTCTTTCTCCACATCCTTTCCATCATGGGTTGTCACCTGTGGTTTTGATCTTAGCCATTCTGATTGGTGTAAGATATAATGTCAGGATTGTTTTGGTTTGTATTTCTCTGATCACCAAGTACTTAGAACATTTTTAGGTGCTTCTCAGCCATTCAAGATTCCTCAGCTGTGAAATCTTGGTTTAGTTCTGTACCTCATTTTTTGATTAGGTTGTTTGACTTTTTGGTGATTAGTTTCTTGAGTTCTTTCGGTATTTTTGGATATTAGCCCTCTATTGGATGTGGGGTAAGTGAAGATTTTTTTTCCAATCCATGGGTTCCCAATTTGTCTTATTGATTATGTCCGCTGCCTTACAGAAGCTTTCCAGTTTCATGAGGTCACATTTATCAATTCTTGATCTTAGAGCATGAGCCTTTGCAGTTCTGTTTAGGAAATTTCCCCCTATACCAATGAATCCAAGGCTTTTTCCCACTTTCTCTTATATTAGATTGAGTGTATTTGGTTATATGTTGAGGTCCTTGATCCTTGGACCTGAAGCTTGTGCAGGTTGACAAATATGGCTTGATTTTCATTTTTCTACATACAGACAGCCAGTTGGACCAGCTTCATTATTGAAGATGCTTTGTTTTTTAATTGCATATTTTTGGCTTCTTTGTAAAAGATCAAGTGTGTAGTTTTATTTCTGGGTCTTCAATTCTATTCTATTGATCAATGAGTCTGTCTCTGTATAAATACCACACAGTATTTATCACTATTTCTATGTACTAAAAATTCAGGTAAGCGATAGTGATTCCTATTAAAGAACTTTTAATGTTAAAAATTGTATTTGTTATTCTGTGTTTTTTTTTTGTTTTGTTTTGCTTTTGTTTGTTTGCTTGTTTGTTCCTTTACATATAGATTTGAGAATTGTTCTTTCCATGTCTTTGGAGAATTGTGTTGGGATTTTGATGGGAATTGCATTGACTCTATAGATTACCTTTGGTATTATGGCCACTTTTACTATGTTAATTCTGCCAATCCATGAGCATGGGAGATCTCTCCATTTTCTGAGATCTTCTTCAATTTCGTTCTTGAGAGACTTGAAGTTATTGTCACACAGGACTTTCACTTTTTTGGTTAAAGTTAGTTAAAGTTATTTTATATTTTTGGTGGCTACTGTGAAGGAGGCTATTTCCATAATTTCTTTCTCAACTGTTTTTTTCATTTGAATAAAGAAAGGCTACTGATTTATTTGAGTTAATTATATATCCAACGACTTTGCTGAAGTTGCTTATCAGTAGAAGTTCTCTGGTAGAATTTTTGGGGTCACATATGTATACTATCATATCATATGCAAATAGTACTACCTTTATTTCTTCTTTGCCGATTTGCACCCACTTGTTACAATTTTGTTGCCTTATTGTTCTAACTAGCACTCTGAGTACTATATTGAATAGATATGGGGAGAGTGGGCATCCTTGTCTTGTCCTCGATTTCAGTGGGATTGCTTCAAGAGTGTCTGATTTAATTTAATATTGACTGTTGGTTTGCTATAAATTGCTTTTATTATGTTTAGGTATGGGCCTTGACTTCCTGATCTCTCCAACACTTTTAACATGAAGTGGTCTTTTATTTTTTAAATGTTTTTTTCTGCATTTAAGGAGCTGATTATGTGATATTTTTTTCTTTAAGTTTGTTAATCTAGTGGATTATGTTTAGGGAATTTCATATATTAATCTAACCTTGTGTTCCTGGGATGAACCCTAATTGACTATTGTGAATAATAGTTTTGGTATGTTCTTGAATTCAGTTTGAAAGAATTTTATTGAGTATTTTTGCATTGATATTCATAAGCGAGATTGGTCAGAAGTTCTTTTTTTTTGCTTGCATCCTTGTGTGGTTTATGTATCAGAGTAATTGTGGCTTTATAGAATGAGTTACCTAGTGTTCATTTTCTATTTATTTTAGGGAAAAGTTTGAGGAAAACTGGAATCAGGTCTTCTTTGAACATCTGGTACAATTCTGCACTAAATCAATTTGGCCCTGGGCTTCTTTGGTTGGGAGGCATTTAATGACTTCTTCTATTTCCTTATGGGATAGGACATGATTAGATAATTTACCTTCTATTGATTTAACTTTCATATGTGGTATCTATGTAGAAACCCATCCATTTCATCTCAATTTTCCAGTTTTGTTGAGTATATACTTTTATAGTAGGATCTGATAATTTTTTTTAATTTCCTCCATTTCTGTTGTTATGTCCCCCTTTTCATTTCTAATTTTACTAGTTTAGATACCGCCTCTGGGTCCTCTGGTTAGTTTGGCTAGAGGTTTATCTACCTTGTGGATCCTCTCAAATAACCAGTTTCTGGTTTCCTTGATTCTTTGTATTGTTTTCTTTGTTTCTGTTTTCTTGATTTTGGTCCTCAGTTTGACTTTTTCCTGCCTTCTACTCCTCTTGGGTGAGTGTGCTTCCCTTTTTTCTACAGCTCTCACATGTTCTTTGGCATTGTTAGTGTAAGATCTCTCAAGTTTCTTTACAAGGGCACTTAGAGCTATGAACTTTCCTCTTAGCACAGCTTTCATTGTATCCCATACATTTGTGTGTGTTTTGTCATTATTTTTATTAAATTTCAGGAAGTCTTTAATTTATTTCTTCCTTGATCAGGTCATCATTGAGTAAAGAGATTTTCAGTTTCCACATGTATGCAGGCTTTCTGGAGTTTTTGCTATTCTTGAAGACCAGCCTTAGGCCATGGTGATCTGATAGGATGCATGGTATTTTTTCAATCTTCTCTTATCAGTTGAGGATTGTTTTGTGACCAAGTTATGGCTGATTTTGGAAAAGATGCCATGAGGTCCTGAGAAGAAGGTATATTCTTTTGTTTAGGGTGAATTTGTATAGATAACATATATCTATAGATATATGTTAAATGTATTTGGTTCATTATTTCTCTTAATTTCACTGTGTCTCTGTTTAGCTTCTATCTCAACAATCTGTCCATTGGTGAGAGTGGGGTATTGAAGTCTCCCAATATTATTGTGTGGGGTTCAATATGTGTTTTGAGAATTAGTAAAGCTTCTTTTATGAATGTGAGTGCTCTTTCATTTGGGGCATAGGTTCAGAATTGAGAGTTTCTTTTGGTGGATTTTACCCTTAATGAATATGAAGTGTCCTTCTTCTTCATGCTTGATAACTTTTTAGTGAAATTCTATTTTATTGGATATTAAGATGGCAACTACTGCTTGTTTCCTGGAACAATATGCTTGGAAGAACTTTTTCCATCCTTTTACTATGAGATAGTGTCTGTTTCTGTTATTGAAGTGTGTTTCTTGTATTCAGCAAAATGCTGGATCTTGTTTGCATATCCAGTCCCTTAGTTTATGTCTTTTTATAGGTGAGTTGAGTCCATTAATATTGAGAGATATTAAAGAGAGATGGCTCTTTGAGTCCTAATATGTTTTTTTGTAGATGGCTTTATGTGCTTATCGTTCTCTCCTTTTGGATTTATCGTGAGATGCTTAATATTTTGTCCTTTCTTTGGTTCAGGTAACTTCTTTGTGTTGGTGTTTTCCTTCTTGGATCCTCTGTAGGGCTGGATTGGTAGATAGATATTGCTTGAATTTGGTGTTGTCCTGGAATATTTTGGTTTCTCCATCTATGTTGATTGAGATTTTTGCTCGGTATAGTAGCCAGGGCTAGAATTTGTGTTTTCTTAGAGTCTGCATAACTCCTGACCAGGCTCTTCTGGCTTTCATAGTCTCTGTTGAGAAGTATGCGCTAATTATGATAGATCTCCATTTGTATGTTACTTGGCTCTTTTCCCTTGTAGGTTTTAATATTCTTTCTTTATATTGAGTTTTTAGTGTTTGATTATTATGTGACAAAATTTTTTTTCTGCTCCCATCTACTTGGTGTTCTATAGGTTTCTTGTACCTTTATGGCCATCTCTTTCTTTTGGTTGGGGGAGTTTTCTTCTGTGATTTTGTTGAAGACATTTTCAGGTCCTTGGAGCTGGGGATCTTCATTCTCCTCTAATCTGATGATTCTTACATTTGGTATTTTGATTGTGTCCTGAATTTCCTTGATTCTTTGGGATAGGAGATTTTATGTTTTGAATTTTCTTTGAAAGTTTTGTCAGTATCTCCTAAGGTATCTTCTACACCTGAGATTCTTTCTTATATCTCTTGTATTCTCTTGGTGATACTTACATCTGTAATCCCTGACCTCCTTTCTAGGTTTTCTCTTTCCAGGTTTGTTTCGATTTGTGTTTTCATTATTGTTTCTACTTCCTCTTTTAGGTCTTTGATTGCTTTATTGAATTCCATCACCTGTTTATCAGTATTTTTCTGTATTTCTTTCAGTGAGTTATTGATATCCTCCTTAAAGGACTCTATTATTTTCATGAGATAGGAATTTAGTTACATTCCTGATTTTCAGGTGTGCTATTGTATTCAGGGCTTGCTACGGTGAGAGAACTGGTTTCTGATATTGCAGATGTATTTTGGTGTCTGTTGCTTATGGTTTTGAGCTTGCCTTTCACCATCTGAATATCCCTGCTATTTGTTTGTCTGGAAGACTGTCTGGAGTCTGTCTTTTTTGTTCATGGGTTGCCTCAGGTCTCCTGGTATGCCTGGAACCTTGGCTGTAGTAGACCACCTATGGGGCCTTCCAACTGAGAGCTCTTCAAAGGGTCAAGAAGCTGCTGATCTTTTGTCCTGGCTGCAGTAAATCTTCTGAAAGGGCTTCAGACTGTTTTGTCTTCAGTCTAGCTGTTGTCCAATTTCTCTGAGTGCAGCTGATCTTCAACTGCTCTGAGTGCAATGGATCCTCAACTGCTCTGTTTGCAGCTGGTCCTCACCTGCTTGGAGTGCAGTTGCTCCTCTACTGTTCTGAGAACAGTGGGTCCCCTAGGATTGGTCAGGATATAGAGTCTTCATGGGAGCAGACCAGCTAGGACTCTGCCACAGAAGAAAGGACTGGTTGGGAGGGGCAGAAGGGACACAAGTGGAGTGGTTTCCTGGAAGGCAGGAGTTCGGGTGGGTGATGGGTCCTGAGTTTACTGGGCTCCCAGCAGCAACTGTGGGACTCTGGAGGCCGTGATCTTACCAACTGCTCTGAGAGCAGAGGGGTCTCTAGGATGCTTCAGAATATGTTGTCTTCACTGAAGCAGACTTGCTAAGAATATGCCTCATCAGAATGTACTGGATGGAAGGGCAAAACCTTTGATTTGATAAGTAGTGTCAGATAGGTATTATCAGCATACTTGTTTCATTAGCATATCTTTTCTTTATGATTGATGCATAATATTTGTGTATGTGCAAACTTCATCAGTTTAGTATATCACAGAATATACAATGATGAATTCTGAATATGTGCATTTCCAGAACTTCTAACATTTATTTTGTTCGTTTGAAACTGCATTTTCACAGATATTGCTCCTGCTTGAAGCTATTTCTTTTCTCATACTAAGTATATTTTGTAGTCTGGGGAGGGGGAGATATCTCATTATCTCAGATGGGAACAAATATTCTCTATGGGAGAACTGAGTACCATGATTTTCTAAATTTATAAATATGCTATATCTGTATCTTTTTATATAGGGCTAATAATACAAACACATAGAAACATCATGAATTTATGTAATGTTGCCGATTTGCATTGTGTTTTTAAAGTAAAGAGTTCTAATAAACACACATATACGTGTGTATATCACAAAATAAAAATTGTATCATGTATGATCTTCAGTATGAATTAAACAATAAAATTGTCTTAACACTGCTTTCATTGTGTCCCATAAATTTGGGTATGTTGTGCCTTCATTTTCATTAAATTCTAAAATGTCTTTGATTTCTTTCCTTATTTCTTCCTTAACCAAGTCATCATTGTTCAGTTTACATGAGTATGTGGGCTTTCTGATGTTTTTGTTGCTATTGAAGGCCACCCTTACTCCATAGTGATCTGATAGGAGACATGGGATTAGTTTGATCTTCTTATATCTGTTGAGGTCTATTTTTTGACTAAGTATATGGTTAGTTTTGGAGAAGGTACCATGAGATGTGGAGAAAAAGTTATATTCTTTTGATTTAGGATGAAATGTTCAATAGATACCTATCAAATTCATTTGGTCCAAAACTTCTATTAGTTTAACTGTGACTCTGTTTAGTTTGTGTTTCCATGATCTGTCCATTGAGGACAGTGGTATGTTGAAGTCACCCTCAATTATTGTGTGAAGTGCATTGTGTGCTTTAAGCTTTAGTAAAGTTCCTTTTATGAATGAGGGTGCCCTTGTATTTGGAGCATAGATGTTCAGAATTGAGAGTTGTTCTTGGTAGATTTTTTCTTTGATGTGTATGAAGTGTCCTTCAGTGTCTTTTGTGATGACTTTTGGATGAATGTCAATTTTATCTGATATTAGAATGGCTACTCTGGCTTGTTTCCTGGAACCAGAGTCTGAGGGAAAGGCCATCCAGAGACTACCCCACCTAGTGATCCATCCCATATACAGTTATAAAATCCAGACACTTATTGTTGTCCACAAGTACTTGCTGAGCGGAGCCAGATATAGCTATCACCTGGAGGCTCTGCTAGTGCATGACAAATACAGAGGGGGACACTCTCAGCCAGCCATTGAACTGAGCACAGTGTCCCCAATGGGGGAGCTAAAGAAAGGACCAAAGGAGGTAAAGGGATTTACGGCACCATAGGAGGAACAATGATATGAGCCACCTCATACTCCCAGAGTTCCCAGGGACAAAAACCATTAACCAGATAGCATACATGGTGTTACCCATGGCTCCAGAAACAGAGGGAGCAGAGGATGGCCTTGTTGGACATCAAAGGGAAGAGAGGTCCTTGGTCTTGTAAAGGATAGATGCAGCAGTGTAGGGGAATACCAGGACAGGGAAGGGGCGGAGTGACCAGGGAAGGGGAAATCATTCGAAATATAAATAAAGAATTTATCTAATAAAAATAATAATGAATAAAAAACAAGAGAATAAAATTGTCCTTCATAAGCAAACATTGTAGCAATTTCTTGTACAATGATTCCATTTCTCTAAACAGTCCAAGAATCAAACCAATAGGTTTCAAATATGGAGAGAATATATTAAATTGGGTGTGTATAATTTTCAAATTAAAATTATTAAACATTATTATTTAATTACATATATTAATATAAATAATGCAAACAGGTTGTCACTTTGATGCAGATTCTACACAGTGCTAAAGGGTTTACAGGAAACACATTCATAGAAGCCTTTCTTTCAGAAATAGAAATTAAGAATTGCTGCTGTTTAGATCTCACAGTCTTCAAAGCACACACTATCTCTAGAGATCTGGGTAGCTGTACATGGCTAGTCTTGTGACTGGAATGATATCTGAGGATGCAGTAATCAATGATTTAGAAAAACAATTATGTATATGTATTTCTGCTTTTATGTCCATGTTTGTATAAGACAGGCATTGGTACTTGTAGAGACCAAAAGTATATGTCAGATCCATGCAATTGGATTAACAGGTATTTCTTAGCCTCCTGATATTAGTGCTATGAACCAAACTCAGGTATTCAAGAAGATAGGAAGCATATATAGCTGCAGAACCTTCTTTCTAATACTCACCATGTCTCTGATTTAAAATCACATTTCATGAAAATGATAGAGGACCTTAAGAAGGATATAAATAACTCCCTTAAAATACAAGAGAGCACAGGAAAACAGATAGAAGTTTTTAAAGACAAAACAATAATCCATTAAAGAATTACAAGAAAACAATAAAAGACGTGAAAGAACTGAAGAAAATGATCTAAGATCTAAACATGGAAATAAAAGCAATAAGAAAACCACAATGTGAGACAATCCTGTAGATAGCAAACCTAGGAAAGAGATCAGGAGTCATACAAGGAAGCATCACCAACAGAATACAATAGATATCAAAAAGAATCTCTGTGGCGAAAGATATCATAGAAAATGGTGACACAATAGTCAAAGGAAATGCAACATTTAAAAAACTCCTAACACAAAACATCCATGAAATTCAGGACACAAGGAACAGACTAAACCTAAGGATAATAGATACTGAAGAGAGCAAAGATTCCCAACTTCAAAGGCAAGTAAATATTTTCAACAAAATTATAGAAGAAAACTTCACTAATCTAAAAAAAGTAGATGCCCATGAACATACAAAAAGACTAAATAGATTGGTGCAGAAAAGAAATTCATCCTGTCACATAATAATCAAAACACTAAATTCACAAATCAAAGAAAGAATATTAAAAGCAGTAAGGGAAAAAGATCAAGTAACACATAAAGGCAGGTGTATCAGAATTACACCAGACTCCTCAACAGAGTCTGTGAAAGCCAGGAGATACCAGACAGGTGCAATACAGACCCTAAAAGAACATAAATGCTAGCCCAGACTACTATATCCAGCAGAACTCTCAAAAACCATAGAAAAATAAACCAAAATATTCCAGGAGAAACCAAAATTTCCACAGTATATTGCCACAAATACAGCACTAAAAAGGATAATACATGGAAACTCCAAAAAAAGGAGGAAAACTACTACACCCTAGAAAAAGCAAGAAAGTAATATTCTTTGAACAAACACAAAAGAAGATAGCCACACACACATAATTCCTCCTGTAGCAACAAAAATATCAGGAAACAACAATCACTTTTGGGTAATATCTTTTAGCATCACTGGAATCAGTTCCCCAATAAAAGGACATAGACTAACAGATTAGATACGTAAATAGGATCCATAATTTTGCTGTATACAGGAAAGGCATTTCACTAACAATGACAGATACTACCTCACAGTAAAAGGCTGGAAAAAATTTTTCAAGCAAATGGTCCCAAGAAAGAAACTGGAGAAACCCTTCTAATTTTCAAATAAAATTGACTTTCAGCCAGAAGTTATAAAAAAGCTAAAGAAGGGGACTTCATTATCATCAAAGGAAAAAATCAACCAAGATGTACTCTCAATTCTGAACGTATATGCTCCTAATGGAAGGGCAACTACATTCATAAAAGAAACATTACTAAAGCTCAAAGCACACATTGTATATCACAGAATAATAGTGGGAGACTACAACACCCCACTCTCATCAATGGACAGATCATGGAAACAGAAACTAAACAGAGACAACAGAGACAGTGAAACAAACAGAAGTTATGAAGCAAATGGATTTAGCATATACATATATATATGTTTTATATATATATATTATATAATTATATAATATGTAATGCATAATACATATTATGTAATACAAAATATATAACACAGAGTATGAAATACAAAGTACATAATACATAATATATAAGACATAGTACATAATACATAATATATAAGACATAGTATGTAGTATATACTATATACTATATACTATGTACCATGTACCTTGTACCACGTACCACATACCACATACCACATACCACGTACCACTTATCACGTACTACGTACCACGTACCATGTACCACATACTATGTACTACTTACTACATACTACTTACTATGTAATATATACGATATACTGCAGACCATAGACCATATACTATATAATATATACTGTAACCTATATACTATGATAGATGATGTATGATATATGATGCAAATTGCATGTAGCATATAATATGTAATAATTAATGTCTACCATCTAATGTGTATGTGTATATCTACTAGCTAATATCTCTATCCAAAGTTTCATATCTAATATCTGATATCTGATATATAATATGTAATATATAGTTATATAATATGATATATGATAGGTATACATGATGCATGATACACGATATGTGATATAGGAAATATAATACATAACATGTAATAGAACTTTTCATCCTAAATTCAAAGATTATACCTGCTTGTCAGTACCTCATATCACCTTATCCAAAAATCTCCATATAACTGGTCACAACAGAGGCCTCAACAGATACAAGAAGATTTAAATAATCAAATGCATCTTATCAGATCTCTATGGACAAAGGCTTGTCTTCAATAACAACAGAAGCTAAAACATCCTCACATACTCTTGGAAGATGACCAATGCTACTCAATGATAACTAAGTAAAGGAAGAAATTAAAAAGAAATTAAAGACATTTTACAATTTAATGAAAATGAAGGTACAACATACCCAAACTTCTGAGACAAAATGAAAGCAATGCTAAGTAGAAAATTCAAAGCTATGAGTGCCTCCAAAAAGAAATTGGAGAGAGCATATACTAGTAGCTTGTCAACACAAGAATAAAAAGAATAAAATACAACTAAGAGAAGTAGAAGGAAGGAAATAATCAAGCAAAAGACTGAAATCAACCAAGTAGAAAACAAAATAACTATAAAAAGAATCAACAAAACCAGGAGCTGGTTCTTTGAGAAAAATCAATTAGATAAACCTATAGCCAAACTAACCCGAGACACAGACAGTATCCAAATTAACAAATTTAAAAATGAAAAATGAGACATAACAATGAAGACCATGGAAATTCTAAAAATCTTTAGGTCCTACGACAAAAGCCTATTCTAAACAAAACTGGAAAATCTGGATGAAACAGACAATTATCTAGAAAAATACCAGGTACCAAATTTAAATTAGAATCTTATCGTCCATCTAATCAGTCCCATAACCACTAAAGAAAGAGAAACAGTCATTAAAAGTCGCCTACCCCAGAAAAAAAAAAATTCCCAGGACCAGATGGTTTTTGTGCAGACTTCTATCAGACATTCAAAGAACACCTAATACCAATACTCTTAAAACTATTCCACAAAATAGAAATAGAAGGAACACTACCTAATTTTTTCTATGAAGCCACAATTATGCTTATACCAAGACAACACAAAGAACCAAGGAACATAGAGAACTATCTAGATAGGCTAAATTCTCTTACCAATATTTGTGCAAACATACTAAATAAAATTCTCCCAAAATGAATCCAAGAACATATCGAAATATTCATCATGATCAAATAGGCTCCATCCCAGTGATGGATGGATGGTTGAATATAAGGAAATCTATCAAATAATCAACTATATAAATAAACTCAAAGTTAAAAACCACATTATCCTCTCACTAGATGCTTAGAAAGCAGTTTACAAAATTCAACCCCCTTTTGTGGTAAAAGCCTTGGAGAAATCATGAATTCAAAGCCCATACCTAATCATAGTAAAAGCAAAATACAGCAAAGCAGTAAACAACATCAAGCTATATGTAGAGAAACTTTAAGCAATCCCACTAAATCAAGGAGACGACAAGCCTGGCTACTCTCTCCCTATTTATTCAATATAGTACTCAAAGTCCTAGACAGAGCAATTAGACAGCAAAAGACCTCAAAGGAGTACAAATTGGAAAGGAAGATGTCAAAATATCACTATTTGCAAATGATATGATTATATACTTAAGTGACAACAAAATTTCCACAAAAAAACTTCTACAGCTGATAAACAACTTCAGCAAAGTGACTGGACATAAAATTAACTCAGGCAAATGAGTAGCCTTTCTGTACTCAAAGGACAAACAGGTTGAGAGAGTAATTAGGGAAATGACACTCTTTACAATAGTCACACATAATATAAAATACATTGGTGTGACTCTAACAAGGCATTTGAAAGATCTATATAATAATAACATTGAGTCCATGAAAAAAAGAAATTTTAAAGGATCTCAGAAGGTGGAAAAATGTGCCATATTCATGGATTGGCAGCATTAATATAAAAACGGTCATCTTACCAAAAGCAATCTAGAGATTCAATGCAATACTCGTCAAAATTCCAAATCAGTTATTTAGAATTGACAGAGAAAACTTTAAAATCATTTGGAATATCCAAAAATCCAGGATATTGAAAATTATTCTCAAAAAAAAAAAAAACTGAGGAAATTGCCATACCTGAATTCAAGCTTAATTACAGAACAATAGTGATAAAAATTGCATGATATCAGTACAGAGGCATGGAGGTACATCAATGGAATAGACCTAAAGACCCAGAAATGAACCCACATACCTATGGTTACTTGAATTTTGACAAAAGAGCTAACACTATCCAGTAGGAAAAAAGACATCATTTTCAATAAATGGTGATGGTTCAATTGGGGATCAGCATGTAGAAGAATGCAAATTGATCCATTCTATCACCTTGTACAGAGCTCATGTTGAGGTAGATCAAGGACCTCCACATAAAACCAGATACACTGAAACTAATAGAAAGAAAGTGGGGAAGAGTCTCGAATACATGGGCACAAGGAATAATTTCCTCAACAGAATACCAATGGCTTATGCTCTAAGACCAAAAATTCACAAATGGTACTTTATAAAATTGCAAAGCTCCTGTAAGGCAAAGGGCACTGTCAAGAAGACAAATTGGCTACAGATTGGAAAAGACATATCAATCCTCCATCTGACTCAGGGTTAATATCCGTTATATGCAAAGAACTGAAGAAGTTAGACTCCAGAGAAACATAACCCTATTAAAAACGGGGAAGAAAGCTACACAAAAAATTCTTGACCAAGGAATATCAAATGTCTGAGAAGCACTTAAAGAAGTCAAAATCCTTAGTCATCAGGGAAATGCAGATCAAACGACCCTGAGACTCCACTTCACACCAATTAGAATGGCCAAGATCAAAAAGACAGATGACAGCAGATGTTGGTGAGAATGTGGAGAAAGATGAAACCACTTTTAAAATCAATCTGGCAGTTCTTGGAAAATTGGAAATAGTTCTACCTGAAGACCCAGCTATGCAAGTCCTGGGCATATACCCAAAAAATGCTCCAGCATATAACAAGGACACATGCTCCACTATGTTCATTGTAGCCTTATTTATACTATCTAGAAGCTGAAAACAATCTAGATTTCCCTCAACAGAAGAATGGATACACAGAAAATGTGGTACATTTACACAATGGAGTACTTCTCAGCAATTAAAAATGATGATTTCATGAAATTTGCAGGCAAATTGATGGAAGAGGAAAATGTCATCCTGAGTGAGGTAACCCAGTCACAAAGAATACACATGCTATGTACTCACTGATAAGTGGATATTAGCCCACAAGCTCACAATTCCCATGATTTAACCCACAGACCATATGGAACTTAGTAGGAAGGAAGTTAAGTGTGTGAATGCTTCAGTTCAACCTTGAGAAAGGAAACAGTATCACTGAGGGAGGGAGAGGATGACTTGGAAGGGAGATGTTGAAAGGAGGAAATAAAGCAGCAGTATCAGGTATGGTAGTGGATGGAAGAGAGGTGCAGAGGGTCAGGAAACTGAATAAAATTTCCTGTAAAATGTAGCAAGGGCAGAGGAAGAACTGGAAAAGCCAGTGGAGGGTCCTAGACACCAGGTAAAGAAGAGGTTTCCAGTTTCCAATGGGGAAGACTTTAGTCAAAATGCACAGATAAGGGGGAGACAGAATCTGTAGATATCATCTTCAGCAGATAGTCATGGCCCCTGGTCAAGTGATCGGGACCCCACCCATCTCAAAGTCTTTAACCTAGAATTCCAAAAGAGTAAAGGGGACAAAAAGTAGAGCAGAGACTGAAGGAAGGGCCATCAGGATACTGCCCCACCTGAGGATCCTTCATGTCTTTGGACACCATATTCTACATTTTTGCTGTGGTCAAGAGGCACTTGCTGACAGGAGTCTCTCTTGGATGTTTCTTGCAATGTCCAGCAAGTAACTGACCATTGCAGGTATGGATGCTTGTAGACAACCATCAGACTGAGCCCAAGGACTTGTAGGGGAGCTGGTGAAAGGACTGAAGGAGCACAGAGGGATTGTAACCTCATAGGGAGAACAAAATTGGCTGGCCAGACTACCTAGTGCTCCCAGAGACTAGACCACCAACCAAGCAGGGTCCAGGGAGATATCAATGACTTCAGAAACATATGTAGCAAAGAATGTTTTTTTCCTGCTAGCAATGGAGGGGAGCCCCTTGTTCCTGTAGAGGTTTGATGCCGCAGGGTAGGGCTATGCTGCAGTGGTGGGGTGGAGAATATTGGTGGGCAGGGGAGTGCACTCATGGAGTCAAATGGGAAGGAGGAGAGTGTGGATGTAGGATGGGAGGATTGTGAAGGGGTAAATGGCTAGTGGAAGACCATTTGAGATGTAAATGAATGGAATGATTAATAAAAAAGAAGAAGGGATGAGAATAACCCATTCTCTGCTATTTCTTGAGCCATATTCACATTCAGGGCACATTCTCACAGTTACTTTCAGAAATGTTTGCACTTTGTTGAGGGGCAAGTAAGTGTTTCATCACAATTTTACAGATGAAAACTTGAAACACAAGGTTAAGTGACTTGCTTGGAGCAGCACTCAGAGCAAATGTCAAGATTTGACTCCCAACATCAGTCTTTGATTGCTCAGATCACTCAACCTGAACTCTAAGTATTATAGAAATGTCTGGAAAACAGTGTTAACTGTTTTTGAGAACATGAACATTTTGGAGTGTTCTGGGTCAGAAGAGAATTAAGAAAAAACATTTAGATCTGAAGTATATGGCTAGAAAATTCTTTATGGACAAAACAAAAAGAAAGAAGGGAGGAAGAAGAGTGGTTACTGGTGTTTTATTTCTTGAAGATGACTATCATAATTAGTAATTATTTTTAACCTTTATATATGAACCCTATATCTACATTATTCTCACCTCTCTCTGACCATTTAATTACTTTTAAAGCATCTCTTTCTCCCAAATTAGTGGTATCCTCTTTAATTATTATTTTTACACCACACCTACACACACACACACAGACACACACACACACAGACACATAGACACATAGACACGTGGACACAAGGACACACACAGGTCAAGGGAGAGTGAGTTTAGTGAATACATTTATCATTGTTACTTTATACTCCAGTTCAAGAATGGAAACTTTGGATTGGACAGAATATGCAAGAACTCATTACTGGAGGAATTTAGTTTTTATCTTATCAGCCATCGCTCACTTGTTGCTTTTCTTCTAGGCCTAGAACCATATGCAATTTCTCCTGGCTAAAATAGCATTTCAATTGCCATTATAATGATGCTATTATGTTCAGGCATCCATACTGTTGCAAGTTTATTTCTATATTTTCCATGCCATAACTAGGGAACACTAACTAGTAACAGATAACCTGGTCTTCTGTCTTTTCTGATGGTTGCAAATATATTAGTTATGATTGAGCAATGTACAATCTCTTATTCTCAGCACATTGAATCAATGATAAGTCTAACAAAAAAAAATATATCGGATGCAAAGTTAAGATTCTTTCAATAGACTAAGAGCTTCTTGTCTGAGGATATATTGGGGATGCAGTTAGATATTATAATGTTTTAGTAACCCAATAGTAGTAACTCTCTTCTTCAGTCTAAGATATTTCTAGCAATTATCTGTGACTTTTTCTTGGTTTAAAATACCAGACATAAATTCTTTCCTATCAGGAAGTGTTTAAGTCTAATTGTGTTGGTTACCTTCAAGATAATAGTGCTGTTATTGCACCATTGTGAATATCTTGCCAATCTAGTCATTTTTGTGGTTCATGGGCTTTTAGCTGGATAGGACTGGTGATTGCTTCTTTAAGATGGCAGCTTGTATAGTATATTCCATACTATAAAGTCCAGTTTTCAGAGAAGAGGGATTATGGAATTTGACACTAGGAATGGTTACAGAATATGCATAATGTATATGGCAGTTAAAGTTATATGCTAAAATACCACCATTGATATCAGAAATGTAGAAAAACTCAAAACAACCACACTAAAATCAGGATAGGGAACATGAAGCTATAGCCTGAACAATAAGACAAGAATTGAATTAGAATAATAAGATAAAAATTACAAAGTATCCCTGTAACAGATTATATGACATTATGCCTACAAGATTTCAAAAATTCCACCAGGAAACTTCTAGGAATGACCAAAACTTTCAGTAAAGTAGCAAGGAAAAAAATCTGCTTACAAAATCAGTAACCTTTCTGTATCTCAATAATAAGCATGCTGAGAAAAGAACTGCATAAATGTTCCCTTTTAAAATAACCTAAAAAGCAAAATAAAAATTCTAGGAAAGAACATAATCAAGGAGAGAGAAGAAATATACAATGTGGACCTACCGTATTTAAAGAAAGAGATTGGAGAGGTACTAGAACATGGAAACACTGTACATATGGATTGGGTGAAATAATGTTGTGAAATTGACAGTCTTACCAATAGGAATGTCTAATTAAAATCCCTAAATAAACTTCACAGAAATAGAAATCCTAACATTCACATTGAGTCGTATATTCAAAGGTGATATATAAAAATATGCACATTTAGAGATTTTACTGATGGTAATAAGTAAATCTGGTCAATTATTTGATACATAATCACCACAATTTTTTTTGGTATATCCTCACAATGAATTGTGATAAATTAAATGAGGAACATAAGACCATCTGCAACAGCATTAAACAGAAAAATATGCAAAAGAAAAACTTAAGAGAAGTAATCAAGGGAGAAAAAGGAATGTATACTCAAAATTTTAAAAAAATCTAGTCATTAATTTTAGTGGGATTGTTTCAAATTTCTCTCCACTTAGTTTGATATTGGCTACTGGATTGCTGTATACCACTTTTTCTATGTTTAGGAATGGACATTGAATTCCAGATCTTACCAAGACTTTTGACATGAAGGGATGTATCTATTCAATATAAAATTTGAAGTTCTTGCTACAGAAACTTGACAACAAAAGGAGGTCAAAAGGGTACAAATTGGATCACTATTTGCAAACAATATTATAATATACTTAAGTGATTGCAAAATTTTCACTAAAAACCTTCTAACTCTGATAACGTCAGCAATGTGGCTGGATATAAAATTAATTCAAATAAATCAGCAGTCTTCCTCTACTCAAAGGTTAAACAGTCTGAGAAAGAAATTAGGGAAATGGCAATCTTTACAATAGCCACAAATAATATTATATACCTTGGTGTGACTCTAACCAAGCAAGTAAAAGATCTGTATAACAAGAATTTCAAGTCTCTGAAGAAAGAAATAGAAGATCTCAAAAGATGGAAGGATTTCCCATGCTCATGTATTGGCAGGATTAATATAGTAAAATGGTCATGTTACCAAAAACAATCTTCAGAGTCAATGCAATCCACATCAAAATTCCAACTCAATTCTTCATAGAGTTATAAAGAGCTATTTGCAAATTCAATTGGAAGAACAAAACACACAGGATGGTGAAAAGTATACTCAACAATAAAAGAACTTCTGGGGGGATCATCATCCCTGACATCAAGCTGTATTACAGAGCAACAGTGATAAATTTCATGGTATTACTTGAGAACCAAGCTCTACCACCCCTAGACATATCCCCAAAATATTCTCCAACATATAACATGTTCAAAATGTTCATAGCAGCCTTACTTATAATAGCCAAAAACTAGAAAGAACCCAGATGTCCCTTAACAGAGGAATGGATACAGAATATATGGTACGTTTATACAATGGAGCTATTAACTCAGCTATTAAAAACAATGAATTCATGACATTCTTAGGAAAATGAATGGAACTAGAAAATATCTTGAGTGAAGTAACCCAATCACGAAAGAACACACATGGTATGCACTTACTGATAAGTGGATATTAGCCCAAATGCTAGGAATACCCAAGATACAATTCATAGACCACATGAAGCTTAAGAAGAAGGAAGACCAAAGTGTGGGTGTTCAAAGGGGAACAAAATATTTATTGGATCAAATAGGGAGACAAATTCTAGAGCATAGACTGAAGAAAAGACCATCCAGAGACTGCTCTACCTGGGGATCCATCCCATATACAGTCACCAAACCCAGACTCTATTGTGGATGCAAACACGTGCTTGCTGGCAGGAGCCTGGTATAGATGTCTCCTGAGAGACTCTACCAGAGACTGACAAATACAGAATTGGATGCTTAGAGACATCCATTGGACTGATAACTGGGTCTCTAATGGAGGAGTTAGAGAATGGACTGAAGGAGCGGAAGGGGTTTGTATCCCCATAAGAAGAACAACTATATCAGCAAACTAGATCCCCCAGAGCTCTCAGTGTCTAAGCCTCTTTCCAAGGAGTACACATAGATGAACCCATGGCTCCAGATGCATATGTAGCAGAGGATGGCCATGTCAGGCATCAATGGGAGGAGAGGCCCATGGTCCTATGAAGACTTGATGGTTGCCCTCATCTAGCGGAATTTGAAGGGGGGAGACAGGAGTGGGTGCAAGGGTTGGGGAACACCCTCACAGAAGCAGGGAGAGGGGTGATGGGATAGGGGCTTTTGGGGGGACCAGAAAAGGGGATATCATTTGAAATATAAATAAAGAAAATATCCATTTTTTTTTCAAAAAATTGTCACTGAAAGAAATTAGAGGTGCAGATCAATAATTTCTATAACATATTAAAATATACAAGAAAGTTGCATAGATAGTTGATTCTTTTCTATAAATGATTAATTAATGGATCCTTAAGTGTGGAGCCTTCAGATAATTTTATGGCTCTGAATTTCATATTCTCTTATTTTAAAAAGTTACTCTAAAGGACCGTTACAAGTTGTGGCTACACTATGTATATTTTTCTTTCAGATAACATCATCAAGTCTGAACAAAATATACTTTATTCAACAATATTTACTATGGAATATATTTAAAGATGGTTAATTTTCTGAATTAGGTTAAGGTTTTTTTTTTGTAATCTAAGTGTTTTTCATCTAAGACTTTAAATCCCAACTAATGTTAAGATGAATCCTAATTGTCCTTCTTACAAATTCATTTTACACCTCCCATGTTCATATCCCAGCTATAACGGTGTATGAGTACAGATGTCAATAATAGTGCAGAATATAGAGAAATGATCCCAGCTGCTTTCAAAACCAACTATGGTAGAGAAAATTGCAGCATCAATACAGAATTTCATTTCTTAGAAACGTTTTTCCATTGACCAATACACAAATTCTAAGGCAAAAATGATGAAATCTATGAAAGTCCATTCTTTAATTATGCCTCTCTATGAACATTTAGATTAATAAATTAGAGGAATTTTTTTCCATGCTATGGGCCAAGAGAAAATTAGTTCAAAAATGTTTTCTTTGTGGTTCATTCTGAAAATTTCAAAGGAAAACCTGGAAGTATTTTAATTTTCGAACATAGAACATTTCAGCTGATTTTTAATTAAATTGGGAATGGTTTGAAAAATGACTTGAAATTATATACCCATTTCTTGCTTATGGTACCTAGTATTTGTTCTGTATTTTTTTATATGCTGGGTATTCTTAATATTAAACACTACAAATTAGTCTAGAAATAACTGGTGTTATTGCTTTTTTTAAACATTTTTTGCTTACAACACAACTGAAGTCTGTAGGAATTAATTAATTAAGTACATCTACAATGATAAAGGAAGTCTATCTGAAATAACAACTTCTCTGTCCTCTCTCTCTCTCTCTCTCTCTCTCTCTCTCTCTCTCTCTCTCTCTCTCTCTCTCTCTCTCTCTCTCTCTCTCTGTATGAGTATGTGTGTATGCCTGAGTGTCTGTGTGGGTTGTATGCATGTATATATATATATGTACATAGATCTGTGTATATACAGGTATACATTAAAGCTAGAGGTCAATGTCATGTTTTTCATTATCTGTCCTCCATCTTTTGAAACTGGATCCCATTTGAGACTGGTGCTGACCTGTTCAGCACTTAGATTACTGGTGCTCACTCTTGGGCACATCTTTTTAAATGCTAGGGAAAAAAATTAAGGTTTCCTTGTTTGTGTGGTCAACCTTTTACCAAATGAGCCATATGTCTAGCTCCAAGGAAAAAAACAGAAATTTGAGTAATGCACAGTATAGCTTAGTACATACATTATTGAGAAAATTAAAGGTATATTTTTTCTGGAACCAAGAAAATTTTATATTATTACAACAAAATACTGATACTCATGCACATAATAAGCGGCATTTTATGTACTAATTTTATTTAATTAATAGCAAATGTATTAAAATATGCTTCTTGTCTCATGTACAAATTCATAAGTATGATGGCAGATTATTTTTTTGTATTTTCTTTTTCATTGTGTTATGTGTATATCATATATGCATATTTATGAGTGTATGTGTATAATCAAATACTATGACCACTTCATGGTATGATTAAGGGAGATGATTTTATTGTAGACTTAGGAAAACAGCCAGTGTCATCTGGAAGTGTCCAGAACAATAGTAGAGAAAGAAATAGACAATGTGGTCAAAGGTATTGCAAGATTGGTAAAAATAGCAGATAATAGAAAATAGGGAAAATATTGTGATAGAAGCAGAGTTGAGAGAGAGAGGGGAACATAGCTGAAGAAGTGGGGTTTTAAGGAGAATTATTAGCTGGGGTGGGCAGAGTGGGAGCTTAAAGAAATTTAGTGTAAGGTAAAAAGGGCTAGCATCTTAACATGGACATTGAAATGTGTAACAGTTGGTTGTGGTACTTAAGGAAGCAAGCATGTGCTTTGTTTTGATAATTGGTATCTCAATTACTCATATATCCCTTCAGTCAGTGATAAGGGAAGTGACTCTTTGGTAGAGGAGAACTGTCTTCAGGAGTTTCTGAAGAGTGTTGGCTTTTATTTAATCACCAAAAGTATTTCTATAGTTCAAGTTGAGCCCTTTTCTGTATATTTGGATTACCTTTTGGAAATTGTGTAATTAGAGTTTCCATTGCACCTAACAGTATATGTTTGAGATTGTACACATACACATGTGCATATATGTTAAGATCAGAAGCCAGGGTTTGATGTCATTCTTATCTCTTTCTACTTCCTGTTACTTCATTTTTAAACAAAATTTATTTTCTGTATGTGATGTGTGTTTATGTCTTTTTTTTTTAGTATATAAGATGAATACTCATGCCACAGCATATATGTGGAGATCAGAAGACAGCTCATTAAAGTGTGAGAGAACATACTGTGTATGAAATTATGTAATGGTATAATCTTGAGTGGCAAGATTTTACTAAGAAATCTCCTTGCCCTTTTCTTTTGTTTTATTTTATTTTATTCTACTTTATTTATTCATTTGCTTTGAAGTAAAGTTTCTCACTGGAATCTTACTGACTGGAAAGAGTGCCTGGTCAAAGAACCCCAGAAAGCCTCCTGACTTTGTTCCCTCTCACTAAGGTATCAGACCAATTCTACCTTCCTTAATTTTACACAGATCCTGGGGATCCAAACTTAGATCCTCATTCTTCACTGAATGAATCTCCTCCATAAATGGCTTACAGAAACATTTTCCTATATCAGTATTGCAAGATTTTGGCAAACAAAAAAATCTAAAATTTCACATCATTAATCAGTAAGTAACAGGGGTATTACCCTCACTGAGAAATGAAAAATGCAATTCTGAGCAGTCTCTAAACAGTACCATTAACATCAGGTGTTAACATATTATAATAAAATGTTGAATACATTTTTTTCCTCAGAGTTAAACCAAAAGAACAACAACAAAACAAATAACATCAACAACAAAACAACAAACCACCACCAACAACAACAAAAACAAAAAACCTTGGCAATGTGAAGGTATTTGATAAAATCTCCCAAATCCATTCTTACATTCCTCTTGTATTAGTCAGGGTTCTCTAGCGTCACAGAAATTATGGAATGCCTCTATTTATTAAGGTAATTTATTGGATAATTTACAAGCAGCAGTTCAACTTAACCAACAATGGCTAGCTGTGAATGGGTTACTTAGTCTCAGGAGGCTGGGTATTTCAGCAAGTTTTCTATATAAGCTAGAATTCTGAAGAAATAGGTTCTAAGAGATGTGTTGGCAAGGAAGAAAGAACAGGCAGAAGGAAGCCTTTCTTCCACTGTCCTTATGTAGGTCTAGAGCAAAAGGTATGGTGCAGAATGAGGCAGGTTCCATCATGCCTGCACTTAAGCATTTGTTTCCTTGGAAGTCATTCTGTCCCAGTCTGGCCTTAAACTCAGAGATCTGCTTGTATCTTTCTCCTGGGATTAAAGGTGTGAACCCCAATGCTTGAGTCTATGCTTTTGAAGATCCTTCAAAAAAGCCTGTATCATCCTGCCCCAAGATCTGAATCAGAGATATACCCTCCATTTCTGGATTGTAGTTCATTTCAGATATAGTTATGTTGAGAATTTGGAATAACCATCACACTTATGAAATTGAGATAAAAGTGATTTGAATACTTCTTAACCATTGTTATTTATTAATTTTTTTTTAATTTTATTTTCTAAGTTTTTTTTTATATACATTCAAAATCATTTCCCCTTTCCTGTTTCCTCCCTCCCCGAAAGTCCCATAAGCCCTCTTCCCTCCCTCTTTTCCCCATTCACCCCCCTCTCGCTTCTCTGTCCTGGCGTTCCCCTACATCCAGTCATTCCAGGACCAGGGGTCTCTCCTTCCATCTTCTTAGAAATCTATTGATATGTGAATTGTGTCTAAGGTATTCCGAGTTTCTGGGTTAATACCCCCTTATCAGTGACTGCATACCATGTGTGTTCTTTTGTGATTGGGTTACCTCACTAAGGATGATATTTTCAAGTTCTGACCATTTGCGTAGGAATTTCGTGAATTCATTGTTTTTAATTGCAGAGTAGTATTCCATTGTGTAAATATACCACATCTTCTGAATCCATTCCTCCGTTGAGGGACATCTGGGTTCTTTCCAGCTTCTGGCTATTATAAATAAGGCTGCTATGAACATAGTGGAGCATGTGTCCTTATTGCATGCAGGTAAAGCCTCTGGGTATATGCCCAGGAGTGGTATAGCCGGATCCTCCAGGAGGGTCATGTCCAGTTTTCTGAGGAACCGCCAGACTGCTTTCCAGAGTGGTTTTACCAGCTTGCAGTCCCACCAGCAGTGGAGGAGTGTTCCTCTTTCTCCACATCCTTGCCAACAACTGCTGTCTCCTGTGTTTTTGATCTTAGCCATTCTGACTGGTGTGAGATGATTTGCATTTCCCTAATGACTAAGGATGATGAACATCTCTTTAGGTGCTTCTCAGCCATTAGATATTCTTCAGGTGAGAACTCTTTGTTTAGCTCTGTACCCCATTTTTTAATAGGGTTACTTGCCTCTCTGGAGTTTACCTTCTTGAGTTATCAAAGCTTTGGTTCCCACAAGTCTTGGCCTTGTCTGAGTATACAATCATCATGTTTTAAATTACCTCTCTAGTACTTCTCTTTTTTAAGGAGTTACATATTAATTTTTAATTAATACTACAAAAAACTAATTTTGGAAAGAAAATACAGAGGAAGAGCCAAGTACTCTAGAACCCCATTGTATTCAGTTGAAACAGAGGCTCCTGTATTTTGCTTGAGAGCAGAATTATGCCTGTTCTCTAGTAAATTGACTTTCTTACATTCATAACAGTAAGCATAGATTTTAGTGAAAAGATTAGAATGATAGAAAAGTTAATTAAATGACTTCATGTTATGCAAATAGGATATGACCAAGATTAGTCATAGAAAATGACAAAAATTAGAAGGAAAAAATCAATAATAAACAGTTTTGGAGAAGGTCAATGAATATAGAGCTTCAGTAATGGATAAAAGATGGGGGCAATTTAAAGTTGGTCTTGCATCATTTTATGGTAATAACAGTGAATCTGAAATAATATTTCATAATGAGAATAATGATTAATTTTAAAACATTAATATAAAATTTCTAAATTCAATGGTTTGGGGATATTTCAGGTAAAGTAATTGATTCACTGTTTAAAAAATAAGAACAAAAACAAACAAACAAACAAACAAACAAAATGGCCCATCAGGCAGCAAGCCTGTGATACTCGTCCACTGAGAATGCCAAAACAAATGAACTCCTGGGTCTTTCTGGCCTATCCTAGTCAAATTGGTTAGTCAGGTTCAGTAAGAGACCCTGATTAAAAGACAACGTGAAGAGTGATTGAAGAAAACACCTTATGTTTGCTTCTAGCTTCTACTTGCACCTTAAGCATGTGGGCCAATATGCATACACACATAGCACACATGCACACTTCACACCAAACATGCATGTGTGCACACACATGTGGCAGCAGAGATGATTCAGGCTTTGGGGAAGATGGAGAAACCAGCAATAAAGTAGTATGAGATGATTTTATTTCATATATGTTGATAAAGGGTAATCCATCTATACTGACCCTGTTCAGTGTCCCACAGGAATTGTCTCCCTGCATATGAATTTATATTAGCAGGGTCCTGTACTATTAAGAAGTCAGGGATCAGAGAGATGCTCACTTCCCCAGGTCTCTGGCACATTCTGAAGTGTCCCCCCCCCAACTCCTACCTGTCAAGATTTCCTGCTTCCATTCTTTCTGCTGGCCCTCAGAGTTTCAGTCCTGTTCCCTCCACCTGACCATGTTCCCCTCTTCTCCTCTCTGTCCCCTTTCTCATCCAGGTCCTTCATCCCTCCCCCCTCATGTTGTTGCCTCAAAGGGAGAGACCTCAGATGAAATGTCCTACAGTGGGGACAGGAAACTTGTAGAGCCTAACTCCAGCAGAAAGACTAGACATGAAGTGAAGGGTGGGGTTGCCATTCGACAGTCAAAACTTTGACCCAGAATTGTTCCTGTCTGAAAGAACTTCAGGGACAAAAATGAAAAGGAGTCTGAGGAAAACGTGGTCCAGCAACAGATCAAAATTGAGATCCAGCTCAAGGGGAGGCCCCAAGGACTAACACTATTACTGAGACTATAGTGTGCTCACGAAAAGGGGCCTACCATGACTGCCCTCCAAAAGACCCAACAAGAAGCTGAATGAGTCAGATGCAGATATTTACACCCAACCAATGAACAGAAGCTGCTGACCACTGTGGTTGAATTTGGGAAAAGATGGAAGAGGCTTAGGAGGAGGGCAACCCTGTAGGGAGATGAACAGTCTCAGCTAACCTGTACCTCCAAGCTCTTTCAGACAAGGGGCCAGCAACCATGCAGCATACACAAGCTGATATGATGCACCCAAAACATACAGAGCAGAGGTTTGTTGGGTCTGGGCTCAGTCAGAAAAGATGCACCTAACCCTCAAGGACATCTGTGTCCTCTCCGACTTTTGGTTATTATAAATAAAGCTGCTACAAACATAGTGGGGCTTGTGCCCTTATTACATGTTTGACCATCTTCTCAGCATATGCCCAGGAGTGGTATAGCTGGGTCCTCAGATAGTATTATTTCCAACTTTCTAAGGAACTACCAAACTGATTTCCAGAGTGGTTTTACCAGCTTGCAATCCCACCAGCAGCTGCTCTGCCACTCCTGTGCTCCCTGTGCTCCTGGACATACTTGCCTTGGACAGTCACCTGAGAGAAAATGAAGATCTTGCCTCCAAACCCAGGAGTCAAAGCACTCCCTAGAGACCAGTTCTCCCCTGACAGGACCTGTGCACCAATGGCTGTGGAGAAGTCCAGCTCCTGGCTGCAGGTGAAGGCTGGAAGGATCCTATCCCAGCTGTTCTTCCACGCCTGTGCTCCTTGTGCTCTGGGCCATGACTACCTTGGATAGTCACTAGAGAGAAAAATCTAATACTTATTTTTTAATCATATTTTATAGTCCAGAATTTATCCTCCTCCAGGTCCAACTCCTACTTTTCCACATTCCATACCATTTCTCCATCCCCTAATAGACCTCCCCAATCTCTGGGTCCCAAGTCTCTCGAGGATTAGGTGCATCTTCTCTGACTGAGTCCAGACCCAGAAATCCTCTCCTGTCTATGTTGTAGAGGCGTCACATCAGCTGGTTATGCTGTGTGACTTTGCCTCAATGTCTGAGAGATCTTGGAGTTCAGGTTAGTTGAGTCTGCTGGTCAATCTATAGGACTTCCCTCTTCCTCAGTTTCTTCCATCTTTTCCCTTATCCAGCCATAGGGGTCACCACCTTCTTTAAATTTGTTGTGTGTGAATACCTGCATCTGACTTTTTCAGCGGCTTCTTGGGCCTTTTGTCAGGCAATCATGATAGGCCTCTGTTTGCTAGTATACCATAGCATCAGTAATAATGTCAGGCCATGTGGCCTCCCCCTGAGCTGGATCTCAATTTGGGCCTGTCATTGGTCTTCCTTTTCCTCAGGTTCTTCTCCACTTTTATTCCTGCAGTCAGAGTTTTGAATGTGTAATGGCAATCCCATCCCACCAATTAATGCCCTGTATTTTTACTGGAGGTCAAATATACAAGTTCTCTCTCCACATTGCAGGGCATTTCATCTAAGGTTCCTTCCTTTGAGTCCTGAGAGTTTCTTACCTCCCAGGACTCTGGTGCATTCTAGAAGATCCCCCTACCTCCTACTTCATGAGGTAGTTTCTTTCCATTTTATCTGCTACCTTTGGGGCTTCAGTCCTCTTCCCCCCACCAATACCTGATCGTGATCCCCTCTTCCCCTCCCTGTCCACTTTCTTACCCTGGTCCCACCTACCCTCCCATGCTCCTGTGATTGCTTTCTTCTCCCTGGCAAGTGAGATTGGACATCCTCACTTGGGTCATTCGACTTGTTACCTTTCTTGAATTCTGTGGTTTGAATTCTGTGAATATTGTATATTTTTGACTAATACCCACTTATTAGTGAGTACACACCATGTATTTCCTTTTGGGTCTGAGTTACCCCACTCAGGATGATATTTTCTAGTTCCATCTAGTGACCTTCAAAAGTCATGATGTCCTCAGTCTTAATAGTTGAGTAGTATTCCATTATGTAATTAAACCACATTTTCTGTATCTGTTCTCTTGTTGTGGGACATCTGGATTGTTTAAAGATTCCGGATATCACAAAAATGGATGCTATGAACATGGTGGAACAGGTACCCCCTATGTTATGGTAGAGTATCTTTTGGGTATATTCCCAGTAATGGTATTGCTGTGTCTTCAGGTAAATCTATTCCCAATTTTCCGGAGAACCTCCAGATTGATTTCCAGAGTGGTAGTACCAGTTTCCAATCACATTAGCAAGGGAGGAGTGTTCCTCTTTCTCCACATCCTCACCAGCATGTGTTGTCACCTGAGGTTTTGATCTTAGTCATTCTCATTGGTGTAAGGTGGAATGTCAGGGTCGTTTTGAATTGCATTTCTCTGTTCACAAAGGATTTGAACATTTCTTTAGGTGCTTCTCAGCCATTTGAGATTCCTCTGTGGTGAATTCTCAGTTTAGTTCTATACTCCATTTTTTGGTTGGGTGTTTCGCTTTTTTGATGGTTAGCTTCTTGAGTTCTTTACATACTTTGTATATTAGCCCTGAAGACTGAGAAATAAAGCCACATACTTATGGAGAGTTGATCTTTGACAAAGAAGCCAAACATATACAATGGAAAACTGAAAGCATCTCAATAAATGGTGCTGATCTAACTGACTGTCTGTATGTACAAAAATAAAAATAGATCCATATTTGTCATCTTGCACAAAGGTCAAATCTAAGTGGATCAAGAACCTCAACTTAAAACGAGACACACTGAATCTAATAAAAAGGAAATTGGGAAAGAGCCTTGAACTCATTGGCACAAAGGGAAATTTCCTTAACAGAACTCTGATGGCTCACACTCTAAGATCAAGAATTGATAAATGGGGCCTCATGAAACTGGAAAGCTTCTGTAAGGCAAAGGACATAGTCAATAAGATAAATCAGCAATCTACATATTCAGAAATGAACTACATTTTCTAAATCCATGCTTTCATTGTGGGACTTTTAGGTTATTTTCAACCTCTGGCAGTCTCAAATAAGACTGCTTCAAACACACTGGAATACTTGCCCCTGTGACAATATTGGGGTTTCATTTGGGTATTGCTCAATAGTGGTATAGCTGTGTCTTCAGGTAGATCTATTTTCAATTTTTTGAGGAACCTCCATATTGAATTATAGAGGGGTTTTACCATTTTGCAATCCCACCAGCAATGGAGGATAGTTCTTTTCCTATATCCTCACCATTATGCTCTATCCCATGATATTGTAATCTTAGGTATTCTGATTAATTTATGGTAGAATCTCAAAGTTGTTTTGATTTGCATATCCCAGATGACTAAGGAATTTGAACATTTCTTTAAGTGTTTTTCAGTCATTCAAGATTATTTTGTTTTGAATTTTCTGTTTAGTTCTATGGCCCATTTTTTGATAAGGTTGTTTGGTGTCTTGGTGGTTAGGGTCTTGAATTCTTTATATGTTTTGGATATTAGCTTCCCATTGGATGTGGGGTTAATGAAGTGTTTCGCATTAGGAGACAAGTACACAACTCTTAGAATTGAAAAAAAAAAAAAGAAAATGTATATGACCAAGTATGATTTTTAGGTTTTAAAACATTTTTATATTAATTTATTGTGTGTACCTATGAGTCTCTCTGTGTGTCTCTGTCTCTCTGTCTCTCTTTATCTTCATGTTTGTGTGTGTGTGTGTGTGTGTGCACATGATTACCATAATGAACAGATGGAGGTGAGATAGAATGATAATTTGGTGAATTGGTTCTCTCTTTACACTGTGTGAGCTCTGATGGTCAATGTTCTTCAGGCTTAGTGTACAGAAGTGAGGAGCCATTTCATCAACAATAAATTCAGTTCCTCTTAATTTGCAAAACACCTTGGAAGAAGGTCTCAGAGAGAAGATATCTAGAACAGTTGGCCCTGGTAATTTCTATGGAAATTTGTCTTGATATTATTGATTGGTATGGGAATATTCATCTTGAAATTAGGAGAAAAAATTTTTAATTGATATACTAGACTACATATCAGTAAAATAGCTGAGTAGTATGTATATAATCATTCATTCTCTTTGCTCATGATTAGATTTGATAAGAGGGATTGTGAGTTAAGATAAACCCTTGCTCTCATAATTTGCTTTTTTTACTTTCTCACATAAACAGGAATTACTCAGAAACAGCTGGGAGAACAATAACTATAACATGGATTATGTTCTGTGAATCTGCTCTATTATTACATAGAGTTGATAACATTCCCAAGCTAACATTTTGTCTGAAAATTTTGTTTAAATTTCTACCTGCTGGATGATGATTTTCCTTTAAAATTTGAACACTCCTAAAGTTATAAATCACTTGTATTTTTTTCCTATCTTCATAGAACTTCACAGCACTAATGGTTTTTCTCTATGTGAAGTCTCCCACACAGTGATATTTTCTATTTCAACTGATAACACTCACATTTTAAAAACAGTTTTCTACTATTATAGATATGTTGCAACCATCTTCAATTTCCCACATTATTCTAAGAATAAAGACAGATAAATGTTAACATTTGAATGATATCCATTCAAGCTACATGGGTATCATGTAGTAAAACATAACAACTGAGGCAGTGAGTGTGAAACATGCAGTGAAAATTCTAGTTTTATTTTCTTGTTTTTCTTGATAGAAAACCCTAGGCCTCTTCATGTTAGACATGCGCTCTACCACAAGCTGTACATGCAACTTACTTCATTATTTTTTGTTTAATTTTTAATTACTTTTTGTGTATCTATGCATGTATGTGCAGGCTGGTACAAATGCATATCCATGTGCATGTGCCAGCCAGAGGTCAATGTCAGATGTCTTTATCAATTACTTTCAACTTTATCATTTAAAGCAACATCTCCTCTAATACCTGCAGTGCAAAAAATTCTGCTAGAATGGTCATGCATCCAGTGAGCTCCAGGACTCTACTGTCTCTGCCTTGCCAGTCCTGGAATTACAGGTTAGTGTAGTCATAATATATATATTTTTTTATGTAGTTTCTGGAGCCTTGAACTGAGGTCCTCATACTTGTGCAGAGACCACCTAACCAGTAACCATCTCATTAACCATGTTCTTTAAACAGTTTAAGACAATGTCTTACTCTGATGTATAAACTATTTTTAAACTTGCTCTATAAGCAAGATAGACCTTGGACTATTAATCTTCTTGTCCCAGGCGTCTAGTAGTGTATAATATAGGCCTATGTTATATTGTCCAACACCTTACTAGTCTCTCTCACTTAGGAATAGATCTCTTCATTTATTCCATTTGTAGTTTACAGAGTATTTGGGTATTTATATTCAATCAAATTTCTGAAGTTTGTATTCCTTTTTCTCAAACAATTTAATGTGTTTATCTCTCTTCCTTTGGAATTGCTTCTGCTATTGAATGAATATCAGCACACTATCACTTGACCCATCAGTGACTACCCATTTGCCTTTAGAATTCTTTCTGCTCTTCAGAAAAAAAAATTCCTCTATGAATTTTGAAACTAATGCATATTTTTTTCTGACACATCAAAACAATAGGATGAATGCTTTAGTGACTTTTTTCTATTTTCTATTTTTTCTTCTTTTTGAAAACCTTTTAATTTATATTTTAGTTTTATTTTTTATTAATCATTTTATTTGTTTATATTTCAAATGATATCCCCTTTCCAGGTTTACCCCTCTACAAAACCCCCAAGCTATCAACCCACTTCACCCTTTCCTTTGCCTATATAAGTATGCTCTTCCATCCACTCAATCACTCCTGCCTCATGGTTCTAACATGACCCTACTCTGAGGCATCAAGCTTCAACAGGAACAAGAACCACCCCTTCCTTTGATGCCAGGTAAAGTTATACTTGGCTGCATATATATCTGGTGCCATAAATCTCTCCATGATTGGTGATTTGTTCCCTAGGAGCTCTCAGTTGTCCAAATAGTTTATATTGTGCTTCCTATGGGGTTGCAATCCCCTTCAATGCTTTCAGACCTTCTCCTAGATTTTCCCAGGTACAGTGCAATGGTTCACTGTGAGTATTAGCATCTGTATTGGTCAGGTGCTGGCAGAACCTTTCAAAGAATAGTCAAACCAGGCTCCTGTCAGCAAACAGTTTTTAGCATAAGCAATAGTGTCAGGGCTTGGTATCTGCAGATGGAATGGATCCCAAGGTGGGGTGGTCTCTAGATGACCTTTCCTCCAGGTTCTGTTCCAGATTTTCTTCTTTTCTTTCCATTGGAAAGCAAAAATTCAGGGTTAAAATTTTTGAGATGGGTGTATGGACCCATCCCTCAACTGGGGAATGTGTCTATATACTGGAGATGGTGTATAAAAGTTCTATCTCCCCTCTATTAGGTATTTCAGCTCAAGTAATCCCTATTTGATCCTGGGAATCTCTCTTTTCCTGGGCACTGGGGACCTTCTACTGGCCAATCCCAGCCCCTCAGTCCCCACTGCTATATATTTCTATTCAATTTTCTGAAGCTCTGTACTTCTCTCATATCCCTTCCCTTACCTGATCCTGTCTCCTTTCTCCATCCCCCTACATGCTTATTCCCAGTTTCCTCCACGCCTCCATGTCCTATGATTATTCGATTCTCACTTCTTCATAGGATTGAAGAATCCTCACTTTGCTCTTCCTTCTTAATCTCCACATGGTTTGTGGGTTGTATCTTGGGTATTGTGAGCTTTGGGGCTAATGTCCACTAATCAATGAGTACCACGTGTTATCTTTTGTGTCTGGTTTACCTCACTCATAATGATGCTTTCTAGCTCCATCTATTTGCAATTTTATGAACTCATTGTTTTTAATAACTGAGCAATACTTCATTGTGTAAATGTACCAAATTTTCTGTATCCATTCTGAAACTGAGGGACATTTGAGTCGCTTAAAGCTCCGGACTATTATAAACAATGCTACTCTATACATAGAGAAACATGTGTACTTGTTATATTTTGAAGCATCTTTCTAGTATATGTACAGAAGTGGTGTAGCTGGGTCTTCAGATAGAACTATTTCCAATTTCCTTGGGAACCACCAGATAGTTTTCTAAAGAGCTGGAAACCCACCAGCAATAGAGGAGTGTGTTTTATTGCAGAATTCTATCATACCTTCAAAGAAGACATAACTCCAATATTTCTCATATTATTCCACAAAATAGGAACAAAAGAAATGCTACCTAATTTGTTCTAGGAAGCCACAGTTATTCTAATACTTAAGCCAAACAAAGACTGAACAAAGAAAGAGATCTTCAGACCAAATTCCCTTGTGAATATCATTGCTAAAATACTCAATAAAATCCTCTCAAACCAAATCCAATAACACATCAAAATGACCATTCACCATGATCAAGTAGGTGTCATCCCAGTGACACAGGGATGGTTCAATATATAGAAATCCATCAACATAATCCACTATATAAACAAACAAAAAGAAAAAAACACATGATCAAATCATTAGATGCTGAAAAATTCTTTAGCAAAATATAACATTCCTTCATGTTAAAATCTTGGAAAGTTCAGGAATTCAAAGCACATACCTAAACATAATGAAATCAATTTTATTTTGACTTTTCTTTTTTTCTTTTTTTTTTATTTATTTTTCTGTTTTTTTATTTACATTCCGAATCATTTCCTCTTTCCCATTTCCTCCCTCCCCAAAAGTACCATAAGCCCCCTTCCCTCCCTCTTTTCCCCATTCAACCCCCTCTTGCTTCTCTGTCCTGGCATTCCCCTACATCCAGTCTTTCCAGGACCAGGGGTCTCTCCTTCCATCTTCTTGGAAATCTATTGATATGCAAATTGTGTCTAGGGTACTTCCTTAGTTTCCTTTCTATTAGTTTCAGTGTGTCTGGTTTTATGTGGAGGTCCTTGATCCACTTGGAATTGAGCTTAGTGCAAGAAGATAAGAATGGGTCAATCTGCATTCTTCTGCATGCTGACCTCCAGTTGAACCAGTATCATTTGTTGAAAAGGCTGTCTTTTTTCCACTGGATGGTTTTAGCTCCTTTGTCAAAGATCAAGTGACCATAGGAATGTGTATTCATTTCTGGGTCTTCAATTCTGTTTTTGACTTTTCAAAACTGGAACATTTTTAAAACTGGAACATTCATGTTGTGTCTTTGATATTTATTAATATCTATTTTGCTTATTTCTTTTCTCATCCTTTTCTTTCTCCATTCATTCTTTTATTTCTTCATTCTTACACTTTCAAAACTTTATATTCTATGTATTTGATGTACTTTGTCATGTTCACAGCATTACCAGTAATCTTTTATTCCTGCCAATTTCATTGAACCCATTCTTTTCTCCACTAAATCCATTGTTACACTTTTTGTTGTTTTCATTTTGGGACCCACTGCATATTACTAGGTTTACTTTAATTGGCAAGTAGGAGGTTACTTATTGGAATATGGGTAAATGAGCAGTGGCTGTAGTGCTGAAGAAATTATCTTCCATGCTCCTTTCAACACTTTAAACTAAATAGCTCCTCAGAAAGTTGAAGGAAGTGCACTCCACCATCTTTGTTCTGGCAACAGGGCTACTTGGACCTCCAGACACAGGGACAATCAAGCATAATATCACTTGGCTCTCAGCCAGCTTGTGTGCTTGCTCCCTGCTCCCAAGAGCTGGGCAGTTCTGAGGTCACCCATGAGCCAGCTCTGCTGTGGGACATCTGCCCTGCAGAGGAACCACCCCCCACCCCACCCCACCCCCCACACTGGGAGAGAGAACACACGCAAAGGGCGGGAGCACACCAGCCTCCCCTTGGCCACCTCTGCTCCAGCGATCGACTGCACTGAGCATCCAGGTACCCAGGGACTCGCCAATATAAAATCGCTTGGAACACAGCCTGTTAGGCTTCCATCTGTGCCCAAGAGCTGGGCGCCAGGTCTGTTGTGGGCCATCTGCCCTGCAGAATGATCTGTACCAAGAGGGTGCAGAGTGCACTCCACCATCTTTGCTCCAGCAACAGGGCAACTGGGACCTCCAGTCTCAGGGAAAATCAAGCATAATATCGCTTGGGTCTCAGCAAGTTTGTGTGCTCCCTGCTTCAAAGAGCTGGGCAGTTCTGAAGTCACCTACATGCCAGCTGTGCTGTGGAACATCTGCCCTGCAGAAGAGCTCAATCTAGGAGAGAGCGCACCTGCACAGGGCGGGGCGTACCAAACTGCCCTTGGCAACCTCTGCTCCAGGGAACGACTATGCTGAGCCTTTGGATGTGCAGGGATTCCCAAATATAACATCACTTGGCGAAAGAAACATCAGGGATCCAAAGTCACTCAGGAGCAGGGCAGGCCCCAGCAATCGGTGGCAGGGGAATCCCGATAATCGTGGGAGGGGGGTGGAAATAGCTTTGCAGGATTACAGGAGGTCCAACCAACAGCCAGTGACAGTAGGACCAACTAACACCAGAGGTAACCAGATGGCAAAAGGCAAACATAGGAATATTACTAACAGAAACCAAGGCGATATGGCACCATCTGAAACAAACTCTCCAACAGCAGCAAGTCCTGGATATCCCATCACACCCAAAAGCAAGATCTGGATTTAAAATCACTTCTCATGATGCTATTAGAGGATTTCAATAAGGGCACAAATAAATCTCATAAAGATATACAGAAGAACATGAATCAACGGGTAGAAGCCCTTACAAAGGAAACACAAAAATCACTTAGAGAAGTGCAGGAGAATATGGGTCAACTGATGGAGCCGCATAAGGAGGCAAGACAAAATTCGCTTGATGAAATGAATCAACAGGTAGATGCACTTACAAAGGAATCACAAAAAATCACTTAAAGAAATGCAGAAGAATATGGGTCAACAGATGGGAGTCCATGAAGAGGAAACAAAATAATCGCTTAGAGAAATACAGGAGAAGTTGAGTCAGCAGGCAAAAATCCTGAAAGAGGAAATGCAAAAATATATTAAAGAAATACAGGAAAATACAAACAAACAAGTGAAGGATCTCAGCAAATCCATCCAAGATCTAAAAGGAAGTAGAAACAACTAAGAAGTCACAAAGGGAGACAACTTTGGAGATAGAAAACCTTGGGAAGAAATCAGGAGTCATAGATGCAAACATCAACAAAAGAATACAGGAGATGGAAGAAAGAATCTCAGGTGCTGAAGATACCATAGAAAGCATCGACTCAACAGTCAAAGAAAATGCAAAATGCAAAAAACGTGTAACCCAAAACATCCAGGAAATCCAGGACACAATGAGAAGACCAAACCTAAGGATTATAGGTATAGATGAGAGTGAAGATTTGCAACTTAAAGGGCTAGGAAATATCTTCAACAAAATTACAGAGGAAACCTTCCCTAACCTAAAGAGAGATGCCGATGAACGTACAAGAAGCCTACAGAACTCCAAACAGACTGGACCAAAACAGAAATACTTCCTGTCACATAATAATCAAAACACCAATTGTACTAAATAAAGAAAGAATATTAAAAGCAGTAAGAGAAAAAGGCCAAGTAACATATAAAGGAAGACCTATCCGAATCACATCAGACTTCTCACCAGAGACTATGAAAGCCAGAAGATCCTGACAGAACACATGCAGACTCTAAGAGAACACAAATGTCAGCCTGGACTACTATACTCAGCAAAACTATCAATCAACATAGATGGAGAGACCAAGATATTCCATGATAAAACCAAATTTTCAAAATATCTTTCCATAAAGCCAGTCCTACAAAGGATAATAGGTGGAAACCTCCAATCCAAGGAGAGGAATTACACGCAGGAAAAAACGAGATAGTAACCTTCTTGCCACAAACCCAAAAGTAGATAACCACTCAAACATAAAGATAGTGTCAAGAATAGCAGGTGGCAATCACTATGCCTTAATCTCTCTTAATAACAATGGTCTCAATTCCCCAATAAAAAGACATAGACTAACAGACTGGATAAGTAAACAGGACCCAGCATTTTTCTGCGTGGAGGAAACGCACCTCAGTATCAAAGACAAACACTACATCAGAGTAAAAGTTTGGAAAACTATTTTACAAGCAAATGGTCCAAGGAAAGGAGCCGGAGTAGCCATCCTAATATGAGATAAAATTGACATTAAAACTAAAGTCATCAAAAAAGACTGAGAAGGACACTACATATAATCAAAGGAAAAATCCACCAAGAAGAACTCTCAATTCTGAATATTGATGCTCCAAATGCAAGGGCACCCTCATTCGTAAAAGAAACTTTACTAAAGCTAAAGCTCATATTACACCTCACACAATAATAGTGGGTGACTTCAACACGCTGCTCTCTGAAATGGATCATTAAGGAAAGCAGAAACTAAACAGGGACACAGTGAATTTAATTGAAGCCTTGGACCAAATGGAACTAACAGATATATAGAAAAAAAATTCATCCTAAAGCAAAAGAAAACAATTTCTTCTAGTTCCTCCTCCAAAATCGACCATATAATTGGTCACAAAGCAGACTTCAACAGATATAAGAAGATCGAACTAATCCCATGCCTCCTATCAGATCACTATGGAATATGGGTGGTCATCAATAGCAACAAAAACAACAGAAAGCCCACATACACATGGAAGCTGAACAATGCTCTACTCAATGATACCTTGGTCAAAGAGGAAATAAAGAAAGAAATCAATTATTTTTTTAAATTTTATTTTCTAAGTATTTTTTATATACATTCAAAATCATTTCCCCTTTCCTGTTTCCTCCCTCCCCGAAAGTCCCATAAGCCCTCTTCCCTCCCTCTTTTCCCCATTCACCCCCCTCTCGCTTCTCTGTCCTGGCGTTCCCCTACATCCAGTCTTTCCAGGACCAGGGGTCTCTCCTTCCATCTTCTTAGAAATCTATTGATATGCGAATTGTGTCTAGGGTATTCCGAGATTCTGGGTTAATACCCCCTTATCAGTGACTGCATACCATGTGTGTTCTTTTGTGATTGGGTTACCTCACTAAGGATGATATTTTCAAGTTCTGACCATTTGCCTAGGAATTTCGTGAATTCATTGTTTTTAATTGCAGAGTAGTATTCCATTGTGTAAATATACCATATCTTCTGAATCCATTCCTCCGCTGAGGGACATCTGGGTTCTTTCCAGCTTCTGGCTATTATAAATAAGGCTGCTATGAACATAGTGGAGCATGTGTCCTTATTGCATGCAGGTAAAGCCTCTGGGTATATGCCCAGGAGTGGTATAGCCAGATCCTCCGGGAGTGTCACGCCCAGTTTTCTGAGGAACCGCCAGACTGCTTTCCAGAGTGGTTTTACCAGCTTGCAATCCCACCAGCAGTGGAGGAGTGTTCCTCTTTCTCTACATCCTCTCCAACAACTGCTGTCTCCTGGGTTTTTGATCTTAGCCATTCTGACTGGTATGAGATGGAATCTCAGGGTTGTTTTGAATTGCATTTCCCTAATGACTAAGGATGATGAACATCTCTTTAGGTGCTTCTCAGCCATTAGATATTCTTCAGGTGAGAACTCTTTGTTTAGCTCTGTACCCCATTTTTTAATATGGTTACTTGCCTCTCTGGAGTTTACCTTCTTGAGTTCTTTGTATATATTGAATATTAGCCCTCTGTCGGATGTAGGGTTGGTAAAGATCATTTCCCAGTTAGTTGATTGTCGCTTTGTCTTTTTGACAGTGTCTTTTGCCTTGCAGAAACCTTGTAATTTAATGAGGTCCCATTTGTCTATTCTTGATCTTAGAGCATAAGCTATTGGAGTTCTGTGCAGGAAATTCTCCCCTGTGCCCATATGTTCAAGGTTCTTCCCTAGTTTCTTTTCTATTAGTTTCAGTGTGTTTGGTTTTATGTGGAGGTCTTTGATCCACTTGGAATTGAGCTTAGTGCAAGGAGATAAGAATGGGTCAATTTGCATTTTTCTGCATGTTGACCTCCAGTTGAGCCAGCACCATTTGTTGAAAAGGCTATCTTTTTTCCACTGTATGGTTTTAGCTCCTTTGTCAAAGATCAAGTGACCATAGGAGTGTGGATTCATTTCTGGGTCTTCAATTCTGTTCCATTGATCTACATGCCTGTTACTGTACCAATACCATGCGGTTTTTAACACTATTGCTCTGTAGTACAGCTTGAGTTCCGGGATACTGATTCCCCCAGAAGTTCTTTTACTTTTGAGAATAGTTTTAGCTATTCTGGGTTTTCTGTTATTCCAGATGAATTTTTGAATTGCTCTTTCTAACTCTATGAAGTATTGAGTTGGTATTTTGATGCAGATTGCATTGAATCTGTATATTGCTTTTGGCAAGATGGTCATTTTTATTATATTTATTCTGCCAATCCATGAGCATTGCAGACTTTTCCCTCTTCTGAGGTCTTCTTCAATTTCTTTCTTCAGAGACTTGAAGTTCTTGTCATACAGATCTTTCACTTGTTTGGTTAGAGTCACACCAAGATACTTTATATGGTTTGTGGCTATCGTGAAGGGTATCATTTCTCTTACTTCTTTCTCAGCCTGCTTGTCCTTTGAGTATAGGAAGGCTACTGACTTGCTTGAGTTGATTTTATATCCGGCCACTTTGCTTAAGTCATTTATCAATTTTTTTTTTAAATTTAAGGAAAATGAAGGCACAATATACCCTAATTTATGGGACACAATGAAAGTAGTGCTAAGAGGAAAATTCATAGCCCTGAGTGATTCCAAAAAGAAATGGGAGAGAGTATTCAATGGCAGCTTAATGTCACACATGAAAGCCCTGGAACAAAAAGAAGTAAATACACCCAAGAGTAGTAGAAGTCAGGAAATCATCAAATTCAGGTTTGAAATCAATCAAGTACAAACAAATAAAACCATACAAAGAATCAACAAAACTTGGAGTTGGTTCTTTGAGAAATTCAACAAGATAGATAAGCCCTTAGCCAGACCAGCCAGAGGGCATATAGAAAGTATCTAAATTAAGAAAATCAGAAACAAAAAGGTAGAGATAACAAGAGAAAATTAGGAATTTCAAAAAGTCATCAAATGCTACTACAAAAGCCTATATTCAACACAACTACAAAATCTGGCGGAAACGGACAATTTCCTAGACAGATAGCAAATATCAAAATACATCAGGATCAAATACACCATCTATACCATCCTATAACCCTTGAAGAAAAAGAAGTGGTCATTGGAAGTCTTCCAACAACAACAACGACAACAACAAAAAAAGCAGCACAGGTCTAGATGGTTTTAGTGCAGAATTCTATCAGATTTCAAAGAAGACCTAACACCAATACTCTTCAAACTATTCCACAAAATAGAAACTGAAGGAACACTACCCAACTTGTTCTATGAAGCGATAATTACTATAATACCAAAATCACACAAAGATCCCACAAAGAAAGAGAATCTCAGGCCAATCTCTCGTATGAATATCGATGCAAAAATACTCAATAAAATTCTTGCCAACCGAATCCAAGAACACATCAAAATGATCATTTACCACAATCAACTAGGCTTTATCCCAGGGATGTAGGGATGGTTCAATATAAGCAAGTCCATCAATGTAATCCACTACATAAACAAACTCAAAGAAAAAAAACATAAAGAGATGTTCATCATCCTTTGTCATTAGGGAAATGCAAATCAAAACAACCCAGAGATTCTACCTCACACCAGTCAGAATGGCTAAGATCAAAAACAAAGGAGACAGCAGTAGTTTTTGGGAGGATGTGGAGAATGTGGAAAACTCCTCCGCTGCTGGTGGGATTGTAAGCTGGTACAACCACTCTGAAAAACAGTCTGTTGGTTCCTCAGAAAACTGTACATGACACTCCCTGAGGATTCTGCTATACTACTCCTGTGCATATACTCAGAGGCTTTACCTGAATGCAATAAGGACACATGCTCCACTATGTTCATAGCAGCCTTATTTATAATAACCAGAACCTAGAAAGAACCCAGATGTCGCTCAAGGGAGGAATGGATTCAGAAGATATGGTATATTTACACAAAAGGAATACTATGCTGCAATTAAAAACAATGAATTCACGAAATTCCTAGGCAAATGGTTATAACTAGAAAATATCATCCTTAGTGAGGTAACCCAATCCCAAAAGATCACATCTGGTATGCAGTCACTGATAAGGGGATATTAACCCAGAATCTTGGAATACCCTAGACACAATTCTCATATCATTATATTTCCAAGAAGAAGGACGGAGAGACCCCTGGTCCTGGAAAGACTGGATGTAGGGGAATGCCAGTACAGAGAAGCAAGAGTGGGTTGAATGGGGAACAGAGGCAGGGAAGGGGGCTTTTGGGACTTTCAGGCAGGGAGGAAAGGGGAAAGGGGAAATCGTTTGGAATGTAAATAATAAAATTTAGAAAGTAAAAAAAGAAAAAGAAAAAGACTGTCTTGGCAGGACGGATGTGTCAGTGTGTAAGTGCACCAGCAGTTCTTTCGAAGGTCCTGAGTTCAAATTCCAGCAACCAAATGGTGGCTCACAACCATCTATAAAGAGATCTGTTGCCCTTTTCTGGTGTGTCTGAAGACAGCTACAGTATACTTAGATATAATAATAAATAAATCTTAAAAAAAAAAGAGGGAAGAGGGCTTATGGGACTTTCTGGGAGGGGAGAACCAGGAAAGGCGAAATCATTGGAAATGTAAATAAAGAATATATCTAATAAAAAAAAGAAAAAGAAAGAAGTAAAAAGCCCCCCCCCCAAAAAAAAAGAAAGTGGAGGGAGCTCCTTAGGCCCTCTTCCACATGATGTCATGATGGATTATCAATGAGTGTGATCTGGTGCAGGAATTGAGATAGTAACCTCTGATGTTAGGATTTCATAAAATAAACAGGATGTCCTATCCAGAACACAACTTTTTTATATCATCCAAATTTTTTGTAGCTCATAACTGTTACAGAAAAATTTAACTTTGATCCGGGATTTGTACCCCACTTTTAATCATGCAATTCCCAGACACAAGACATAAACCTTCTATTATTTGCATTAAGACTTAAACTGTACAAGGCCTAGGCAGATATCTGTCCTCTAAGTTATTAGAATCTACTTTTGTATGAATATCCCTGAATTTCTACTTATTATGTTTCATTTTTGCTGCTCTTAACTCCAATTGGGCAACCCTCAGGGCCCAGTTTTCTTGACTCACCTCACACTTGGCAGTTTTTTTATCCTCCTCATGTCTACCCTGTGGTTTTCCTCCAACACCCCAGTCCAGGGACCTAAAACTCACCAGTGTCATTTTTGTCCAGCAATTAATTGTTGACATCTTTATCACCAATCAGACCTAACTTGTGGGCAATGTCACATAGCATCATGTGAGTCTACATGTCTCTCTTCTCAGGGACAACTAGGTCTTAGGGGCTGGCACTTAATATTACAATACATAGCAAAAAATAAAAAAACAAATATCAACAAATACTTCATGTGTCCTCTTCCCTACACCTTGGATAACATTATGTATATTTCTTTATGCTCTTGAGCATTCACAAGAACTTTGACTAGTTATGAGTCTCTGCATTAACATTATTATTTTAGAAAACATTTCCACCAATAGCTGCTGATTCTTCAAACACAGCTTCCAATAGTTCTTTGAATGAATATATATATATATTCACACACACACACACACACACACACACACACACACACACACTAGTTTTTTTCTCAATTCTTGTTTGAGTTGGTTATTTGTTTACTTATAAACAGAGCTTTGGCTTTGATCTCCAACACTGCATAAACCAGAATCAGTTACACAAGCCTCACTTAGGATATGCAGGTAGGAGGATAGCAGTTTAATGTTATTCTTACCTACACAGAATTTCATGGTTATGGTGCTACAAAATAATTTTAAAAAATCTAGTGCATATTTTAGCTTTCTTCTGTTTGCATCATGCTTTCCTGTGTGTAAATCTATATTTCCTAGTATAACGCAGGAACCTTTTAATCTCATAATATAAGTGTCTTAGTTAGGGTTTTACTACTGTGGCCAGACACCATGAACAAGGCAACTCTTTTAGCTACAATATATAATTTTGGCAGGCTTACATGTTTGGAGGTTCAGTCCAGTATCATCAAGGAAAAACCATGGCAGTGCCAAGGCATATATGGTACATGAGAACCTGAAAGTACAATAAATTTTTGTTAAGGCAAAGAGGAGAAGATTAACTTTCAGACAGCAAGAATGAGGGACTTAAAGCCCATGCTCACAATTTGACACTTCCTCCAACAAGACCACACCTTCAAGTACTGACATACTCTGAGCCAAGTATATTCAAACCATCACAGTATTTAATCAGAAAAGCACCCTTCTTTGTACAACCTTACCTGATACTTGCTACTGTTTCATGACTATTTGTACAGTTCAATTGAGTCTGTTCAATCACAGTAGGTGGCTTCTCTTGTCCTGCTCAGAAGAAAAGGATCAGGTAGACACATAGTCCTTACAACAAGTAAAACTGATCTTGATCTCAGGAACCCTACATAAACAATGCTTATTGATCACTTATTTGACTTCAAGCTGGTCTGACTTCTTTTGCATCAATAAATGTGTGTGCTTCTTCCAACCAATACTAGCTTGTTCATTTTTATTTTTTGCTTGACAGCAAACTGAGATGGAATTGCTTTAAATTCTAACTTAATTAGAGATATTCAGCTTTGCATAGGTAATGTGTTGAATTATATCTGTTTCTGAAGTCTCATATTTGGAAAGGCACTTCTCTGATGTCCATTTTTCTTATTTCTCTTTGCTTAATTTTTAGCATTTTCAGTTACCATTTATATGTGTATACACATGTGTGCACAAATGCCTATAAGTCAAGAATATGTTTGGAGTTTAGATGAAAATTTATAGCGGTTGGCTTTCTCCATCTAACCTGTGGGTGACAGGGATCCAATCCTGTAGTAAACTTTTGGAAAAAGACCATTACCTGATAAGCAACCTCACCAACCCATCATTTCTTAGTGACATTATTCTTTTTTTATTTTATTTTATTTTCTAAGTTTTTTTTAATTTATATTCAAAATCATTTCCCCTTTCCCATTTCCTCCCTCCCCAAAAGTCCCTTAAGCCCCCTTCCCTCCCTCTTTTCCCCATTCAACCCCCTCTCACTTCTCTGTCCTGGCATTCCCCTACATCCAGTCTTCCAGATGGTTTCAGAGCAGAATTCTATCAGACATTCCAAGAAGACCTAACACAAATACTCTGCAAACTGTTCCACAAAATAGAAACAGAAGGAACACTACCCAACTCATTCTATGATGCCACAATTACACTAATACCAAAAGCACACAAAGATCCGACAAAGAAAGAGAATCTCAGGCCAATCTCTCTTATGAATATCGATGCAAAAATACTCAATAAAATTCTTGCCAACCGAATCCAAGAACACATCAAAATGATCATTCACTACGATCAAGTAGGCTTCATCCCAGGGATGCAGGGATGGTTCAATATAAGGAAATCCATCAATGTAATCCACTATATAAACAATCTCAAAGAAAAAAACCACATGGTCATCTCATCAGATGCTGAGAAAGCATTTGACAAAATTCAGCATCCTTTCATGCTAAAGGTCTTGGAAAGATCAGGAATTCGAGGCCCATATCTAAACATAGTAAAAGCAATTTACAGCAAACCGGTAGCCAACATCAATCTGAATGGAGAGAAACTTGAAGCAATCCCACTGAAATCAGGGACTAGACAAGGCTGCCCTCTCTCTCCATATCTTTTCAATATAGTACTTGAAGTTCTAGCTAGAGCAATTAGACAGCAAAAGAAGGTCAAAGGGATACAAATTGGAAAGGAAGAAGTCAAACTATCACTATTTGCAGACGATATGATCGTATACTTAAGCAACCCAAAGAACTCCACCAGAGAACTCCTACAGCTGATAAACAACTTTAGCAAAGTGGCTGGATATAAAATCAACTCAAGCAAGTCAGTAGCCTTCCTATACTCAAAGGATAAGCAGTCTGAGAAAGAAATAAGAGAAATGATTCCCTTCACGATAGCCACAAACCATATAAAGTATCTTGGTGTGACTCTAACCAAACAAGTGAAAGATCTGTATGACAAGAACTTAAAGTCTCAGAAGAAAGAAATTGAAGAAGACCTCAGAAAATGGAAAAATCTGCCATGGTCATGCATTGGCAGGATTAATATAGTAAAAATGACCATCTTGCCAAAAGTAATATACAGATTCAAGACATTATTCTTGTTAGTACCACTATCATATAATTACCTGCATGTTATTATTTTCTTACTCTAAACACATATCTCAGGCAAAATCTTTCCATACCTGGTTCAAATTATTTCAGTTTCCAGAATGTCAGTTGCAGATATACTATTATATCTTCTGGAATTAGTGATATTTTGACTTCTTCCTGTCCAATTTGTGTCCCTTTGACCTCCTTTTGTTCTCTGATTGCTCTGAATAGAACTTCAAGTAGTATGTTGAATAGATAGAGAGACAGTGGGAAGCCTTATCTAGTCCCTCATTTTAGTGGGAATGCTTCAAGTTTCTCTCCACTTAGTTTGATGTTGACTACTGGTTTACTATGTTTAGGTATTGGCCTTGAATTTCTGGTCTTTCCAACTCTTTACAAGGAAGTATTGTTGAATTTTGTCAAATTCTTTTTCAGCATCAAAAAGGATGATCATGTATTTTCTCCCCTTTGAATTTGTTTACAATATAATGTTTACATTGATGGATTTCCATGTATTGAAACATCCCTGAATCCCTGAAATGAAGTTTACTGGATCATGGTGAATGAACATTTTGATGTATTCTTGGATTCAGTTTGGGAGAAATTTATTATGTTTGTATAGATATTCATAAGGGATATTGGTTTAAAGTTCTCTTTCTTTGTTAAGTCTCTAGTATAGAAATAAGCATAATTGAGACTTCATAAAATGAATTGGGTTGTACTCCTTCTATTTATATTTTGTGGACTCATTTGAAGAATATTGGTATTAGATCTTTTTTGAAGGTCTGATAGAATTTTGCACTAAAACCATCTGGCCCTGGGCTTTTATTTTGATTAGGATACTTTTAATGACTTCACTTATTTCTTTAGGGGTTATGGGATTGTTATTTAGTTTATCTGATTCTTATTTAACTTTGGTACCCGGTATTTGCCTAGAAAATGTCCATTTCATACAGATTTTTCAGTTTTGTTGAGTATAGGAATTTGTAGAATGATCTGATGATATTTTGAATTTCCTCAGTTTCTTTTGTTTTAACTCTCATTTAATTTCTGATTTTGTTAATTTTTATACTGTCTCTGTGTCCACTAATTAGTCTGGCTATGGGTTCATCTATCTTATTGATTTTCTCAATGATCCAGCTCATGCTTTGTTGATTTTTTTTTTTTTTTTGGTATAGTTCTTTTTGTTTCTACTTGGTTGATTTCAGGTTTATAATGAACATTGCCTGCCTTCTACTCCTCTTAAGTGTACTTGCTTGTTTTAGTTTTAGAACTTTTAGATGTGTTGTCAAGCTGCTAGTGAGTGGTCTCTACAGTTTCTTTTTGGAGGCACTCAGAGTTATGAGTTTTCCTCTTAACACTGATTTCATTGTGTCCCATATGTATGGATATGTTGTGCTTTCATGGACTGTAAATTCTAAAAATTTCTTAAATTTCTTTTTATCTTAAAATTTTTTCCTTGACAAAGTTATCTTTGTGTAGAGCATTGTAAAGCTTCCATGTGAATGTGAGCTTTCTGCTTTTTTTTTTTCTGTTATTGTAGACCAGCCTTAGTTTGCAGAGATCTTATAGGATACATGGGATTATGTCAATCTTTTTGTATCTGTTGACCTGTTTTGTGAACAATTATATGTTCACTTTTGGAGAACATACCATCATACCATGAGGTGCTGAGAAGAAGGGTATTTTTTTTTTGTTTTATGTTTTGTTTTTTGTGTTTTGTTTTGTTTTAGGATGGAATAATATATATATATATATATATATATATATATACATATATATAATGTTAAAACCATTTGTTTAATAACTTCTGTTAGTTTAGTTTCACTGTTTCCATGATTTGTCCATTGATGAGAGTGGGGTATTGAAGTCTCCCACTATTATTGTGTAATATACAATGTGTACTTTGAGCTTTAGTACTGTTTCTTTTATGAATGTGTATGCCCTTGCATTTGGATAATATATGTTCAGAATTGGGAATTCATTTTGGTACATTTTTCTTTTGATGCATATGAACTGTCCTTTCTTATCACTTTCCATTACTTTTTGTTGATAGACAATTTTAATTAATATAAGAATGTCTATTGCAGCTTATTTCTTGGAACCATGTGCTTGGAAAAAATTTTCTAGTCTTTTACTCTGAGGTAGTGTTTGTCTTTGTGCCTGAGGTGAGTTTCCTGCATGCAGCAAAATATTGGGTCCTGTTTATGTATCCAGTCTGTTAGTCTGTGTCCTTTTATTGGGGAATTGAGTCTACTGATGTTAAGATATTAAAAAATGTTATTGTTGATTCCTGTTATCTTAGTGTTTAGATGTGGAATTATGTTTCTGTGACTATCTTCTTTCAGTTTTGTTGAAACAAGATTATTTTCTTGCTTTTTCAAGAATGTAATTTCCCCCCTCATGTTAGAGCTTTCCATCTGTTATTCTTTGTAAGGCTGGATTCATGGAAAGATATTGTGAAAATTTGGTTTTGTCATGAAATATCTTGGTTTCTCCCTCTAATATTTTATTGGGTTTCAAAGCCTGGGGTGGGCATTTCTGTTCTCTTAAGGTCTGTATGACATCTGCACAGGATCTTCTGGTTTTAGAATCTCTGTTGAGAAGTGTAGTATAATTCTGATAGGTTTGCCTTTATATGTTTCTTGATCTTTTTCCCTTACTGCTTTAGATATTCATTCTTGGTTTTGTGCATTTGGTGTTATAATTATTATGTGATGGGAAGAATTTCTTTTCTGGACAAATCTGTTTGGAGTTCTGTGGGATTATTATATATTCATGGGTATCTCTTTCTTTAGAATGGGTCAGTCTTAATAACACTTCACGTCCAGGTGTGTAAATAGTATAAACACCACTGAAAAGTCACAGCATGCTCAAATTTATCTGATCTGATTCTTGGGCATTGTGTTCCTTCCCACCAGTGAGGAAAGTCTTCTGAAACTGTTTCTTCTCCACAGTCTAAGAAAGTTTCACAGTCTATACATAACCATATAAATATATTCAAGAACCTCTGGGATATATCCTGAGGCAAATGTTCATGTATTACCCTTCATAATACCAGACACTCAGTTTCAGCTATTTTCTCATGATTGTTAGGATGTAGAACATCCTTTGAATGTGACTGCAAATAATTGCTTGAATATAATCTTGCACAAAATTATTTCTTTGCTCTCTGCCTTCCAGAGATTAGATTTATGAAGATATTTCTAGATATACATAGTCATTTATTACCAAGCTCTGGGAAAGATGGATTCAAAGGCATGTAAAGAGTTAATTTATGGATAGTATTACATTCCAGATCATATATTTCCTCAATTTGAAACTCGATTGCTATGACAATCAAAACACATTTCTTCCTAGGACCAATTTGGGTCACAGCATAAACTTGCAAAGTATTATTGCAGGTTATGTGACAGATGAATTTAAAAATGTCAATGATAATAAAGTTAAAATTTAATAATAAAACCAAGAAAAATAATTTCTTGAAGCAGTCACCATGGAAAGTTGCTAATTAGTCTGTACCTCAAACAGATTCTGCTCTCCAAAATAGATAATGTGAAATAAAGAATGATCCAGAATTAGAAAATTTCATACCTTACCATATTTGGTATTTGCTCTTAGATATAAATGATAGATCACAGGGAATTTGTACACTCCCCAAAATACGTCTGCTGCTTAGAGACCAACAGTATGTAAAACATTTTGCTTAATAAGTTCAAGATCAGATATTCTGTTATAGTTATAATTTGCAACCTATGTTGAAAGGAGTACTAGAACAAGAAAATAAGCTATATATTTAATGCTTGAAGTTGTTTTGCAGACTTATAGGAAAGAAAACACACCAAGCTTACTCATCTGCGGACCCCACTGAAATCAATAATAATCTGCCTAATGAAAAATTCCCATAAGTATGGAAGTGCCTTGGATGCTGTGGAGGTAACCCAATGCTTTATTATTGGGTTTAAACCCCAATGTACAGAAAGAACTTCACCCCTGGTACTGCAAATCTGGTGAAGAACAAATAGCTGGAGACTTATAGGTCCCAGATATTTTGCTAAATGGAGAAAATACTAAAGTATCATCTAAATATTTATTTCTATAAATATAGATTAATTCCGATCCTGGTCCTCAGCAAATGAATATATATTCTTTCAGCAGCAAAATTCAGTTAGTATAGAGACTTTACAATTGGTAAAATGAGGAGAATATATTTTGGTGGAGTGTTCAGTCATAATTGTGGAATGTCATATCTTGATCACAAATATCAAGGATTGCTCCTGAAATAAAAATGAGGAGACTAATTATAAGAGCCAAATATCAAGGAAAACTGAACTAAAATAGTGTTTTCCAAATACAAGTCCCTCAAATTGATGAAGTCACAAATGCCATGCTTGCCTACATAAGACTTGCCCAAGATCAAGCAGTCAACATTACAGCACAGATAGATTCCATTTTCTTCATCTGAGAAGTTATTGGATGCTGATTTCCCTTAGAGCAAAGCTGGCTTTCTATAGGAGTATGATTTGTTATCCCTTGTAAGTTGTCCATATTTGAGTTGATGACCTCATACCCAAACATTTCCTCATGTCTGTGGACAAATGAGACGTTTTAGAGGTAGTACTGTGTACTTTTTCAAACAATGAAAAACATTCCATCCTCCTTGAGCCTAGGCATTTGGGATGGGTATAGCATTCATTCCTACTCAATGAGCCTATAGTGGCAAATTCCTGAAAACATTTCAACTCTTCTTTGAGCAAGCTGAGTGTCCTTTTCTTCTTTTTTCCATTCTTTGTGTATATTTTTATGAAGGGATGATACCTGTAAGTACAGAGTCATCTTATCCACCAAATAACACAAACGTTAAATATTGGTGCAAGTAATTAAAATATTTGTCATGAAAACATAACATCACACTTTTATGTCCATAATGATTACATTGGTGATCCCTGTAATTAACAGCAGAGAAAACAACTGCTAAGTATCTATCTCTGATATTTAATTGCAATAAAAATAATGGAAAACACAGCTAATTTTTCTTTCATTCTTTGTTGATATTTTTTAAGAATCTCACCCCAAGGCCATATGTGAAAACCTAAATCCATGTATAAAAATCCTCTGTTGATATTTCAATGTATAGAATTTCAGGTAGTGGAGCCAGGAGGAAATAAATTAACTCATTTGGGGAGTATTTTTCAAGGGTATTCTGGAACTTGTATTTGTCTTTACTTTCATGCTATCCTAAGCTAAGCACTATTGCTCTGCATACACTCCACCATGCCTATTATAATCCTGCATACACTCCACTATGCCTATTACAATCCCACAATATTGGAGATGAATGATCATGAACTGACACCTAACCCCCTCTTCCCTTACTCTTTTTCTCCCTTCCTTGCTCCTCTCTTCTCTACCTCCCTCTTTTTTCTTTCTCTCTCTCTTTCTTTCTTTCTTTCTTTCTTTCTTTCTTTCTTTCTTTCTTTCTTTCTTTCTTTCTTTCTTTCTTTCTTTCTCTCGTTTTCTCTCTCTTTCTCTTTCTTTCTTTCTTTTTTATTTCCTTATTTATTTCTTCCTTCCTTCCATTATCCTTCCATCTTTTCAAATTAAATACTGATGAAATTTAAAGACAACTAACACACATATTCCACATGAAATTATCTGGATTAATATGCTAATTTTAAAGTTATATCTGAAAAAGTTAGATGATGTTAATACATGCAGGAGCAGTAGTAGCAACTACAAAAGTAGTCAATTGCTTTGCAGAAAAATAGAGATAAAAAGCACTTTTGCCTGAAACTCACATCTAGGATAGAAGAGACATGATTATAAGGACACAAATACATATTTATCTATGGAAAGGTGACCTTCTTAAGTAAAAGCCCAGGTATTAAATTTCCTTCAAATTAGAAGAAAGTAGAATATGAACTACCTGTGTTGCCCTCACAGATTAATGATAAAATTATTGGCAAGGTTACTTTGAACAAGGCAATAGCACTCATGCCATATTCCTCACACAGTCCCATTGACATGCAAACCAAATAATGAAGAGAAATGATTTTAAAATCAAAAATTATCATTATCTTTAGAAGGCAAGAATATGTTTCACCAGTACGGAACAGATATCTTGATAATATGACTGTTCTCAGTGGACACAAGTTCAATTCCCAGCATCCATATTTCTATCTCCAGGGACTCCAATGTCCTCTTCTGCCCTCCACAGGTATCCATATCTATACATACAAATGTTCATGTATGTGTTTGTGCATGCATGTATGCACACATGTAACATACTCAAGACTTTAGCATATATATGTATATATATAATTTCATATTATGTATAATTTATAATATTTTCATCTTTAGTATATATAGATTTATGTGTTGTTTTATAAATTACTTAGCCTACCACATTTGAAGCATGCATTTCCACAAAATTTATTTATAAACCATTTTTTAGATGAGAAACATCTGCTGATGGGAAGATAACATAGCTACTGTTTACAATTTTCACATCTAGAGCTAGGCATATGGCAGACAGATACAGAACCTTTTCTGAAAATTTGTGGACCAGATAGCCTGCCATAGGCAGCAAAAGATCAACAAAGAGATATTGTCATAAAAAAAGTGTATGCTAAGGAATGTCATTTGAGATTGTCTTCTGACATGTGTACCACCACATGCAAAACCCAAATCCAAACACATAAGCACCCACCACACACACACAGACACACCACAAATACACAAACTTGCGCACATGCATGAACTCAATTTATAGAGATTTGTAACCATATAAAAATAAGTATTAGAAACATGTTTCTTGCTATTTTGTCCTATTGACAGTGTCCTTTGCCTTACAGAAGCTTTGTAAATTTATGAGATCCCATGTCAATTCTTGATCTTAGAACATAAGCCATTGGTGTTCTGTTCAGGAACTTTTCCCCTGTACCCATGCATTTGAGGCTCTTCCCCTGTTTCTGTTCTATTAGTTTCAGTGTGTCTGGTTTTATGTTGAGGTCCTTGATCAACTTGGACTTAAGCTTTTTACAAGAAGATAAGAATGGATCTATTTGCATTCTTCTACATGCTAATTAAAATGGCAACCAAAAGATTTGGAAAATATCTTTACGAGTCCTACATCCAATAGAGAGCTAATATCCAAAATGCACAAAGAACTCAAGAAGTTAGAATTAGGAGACTCAAACAACCCTGTTAAAAACAGGGTACAGAGCACTTCAAAGTATTTTCAACCGAGGAATATCAAATGACTGAGAAGCACCTAAAGAAATGTTCAACATCGTTAATGATAAGGTAAATGCAAATCAAAACAACCCTTAGATTCTACCTCACACCAGTTAGAATGACTAAGATCAAAAACCCAGGTGACAGCAGATGCTGGCGAGGATGTGGAGAGAAAGGAACACTCCTCCATTGCTGGTGGGATTGCAAGCTGCTACAATCACTCTGGAAATCAGTCTGGAAGTTCCTCAGATAATTGGACATAGTAATACCTGAGGGCCTAGCTGTACCACTCCTGGGCATATACCCCCCAAAAATGCTCTAACATATAACAAGAATACATGCTCCACTGTGTTCATATCAGTCTTATTTATAATAGCCAGAAGCTGGAAAGAAACCAGATATCTTTCAATAGAGGAATGGATACAGAAAATGTGGTACCTTAACACAATGGAGTACTACTCAGATATTAAGAAAATGAATTCAAGATATTCTTAGGAAAATAGATGGACCTAGAAAATATCATCCTGAGTGAGGGAACACAATTACAAAATATCACACATGGTATGTACTCACTGATATGTAGATATTAGCTCAAAAGCTTGGAATACCCAAAATAAAATTTACAGACCACAGGAAACTCAAGTAGTAGAAAGACCAAAATGTGGATGCTCTGGTCCTTCTTATAAGGGATAACAAATTATTCATGGGACTAAATACAGAGACAAAGTATGGAGCAGAGAATGAAGGAAAGGCCATATAGGGAATCCATCCCACATAGAGTCACCAAACACAGACACTGTTGTGGATGCCAAGAATTTCATGCTGAGCTGACAGGAGCCTGAAATAGCTATCTCCTGAGAGTCTCTGCCAGAGTCTGTCATATATAGAGGCAGATGCTCACAGCCAACAATTGAACTGATAGCTATTGAATGGGAAAATTGCAATTGACTCATATTTCTATGTATTTGAAAATTTATCAAAATATATTTTTCTGTTATTATTCATGTTAATTTATTATGAACTTGTTCTATCCCATCATGTACTCCATTAAAGATGGGTTGTCTTGTGAGTCTAACAATAAATGATATTTACTCCAGCCATCAGGTTCACAAGTTCTTGCAATACATTGCAAAAGATCCTTGGTGTGAATTCCTCCTTTCTCTAGTGAAAATGCAATTTTGTTCATTATTAATGAATCCTAACTTCAGAATTCAAATTTTGGGACTGATCTAGCTGCTTAAAAATCTTAAAAGATTATTTTAAGCATCCAGGTGTGCCTTGCTCTGCAAGGGTGAGAAAAACAGGGCTTGTCTATGTCAAGCATAATTGACATAGATGAGCCGTGGTAGTTGAAGCCACATTTAATTCAAAATTATATTCTTAAAATCAAATATATATTCATCTACTTAATGATATTTTTACTTAAAAGTTGCTACTTATTAATGTTATGGGAAAAATCAAACTTTTCCTAAGTACTCAGATTCAAAACCAATTCTATGAGATAGAATCCATACCTGGTACTGTAAACCAGGCCTGGAACCTATGGTTAGATAGGTCATAGGCTAATATGAGAATATACTATTATTTAACTAATTGTATTCATCATATGATCTTGCAACTTTAACAGGGCTCTTAATGACTCATTGTTATATCCACAAATCAGTGAACTATTCTACTTTCATTAGAGAAGCTTCTTTTTTAGTATTAACACAGAGACCCAGAAATTGTCAATATTTAGAGACTATGAGATCCTAATGTATTCATCTCAAATGTGATGTCTATATCTCATCCCTTCCCTCAAGGGTTGGAGATCTTTATGGAAGAAAAAATAGGAAGATATCAGAATCCAGGGGGTGGGAGGATCTCTTCAAAGAAATGGTATTTTCTGGACCTATCATATTACATATATGAGCTCAGTGACTGTGACAGAGTTCAGTTATGCAGAAGCACGAGAACATCAAAATCCCAGATTGGAAGCATAGTGATGTGGTGGTAGCATAAATTCATACTCCTAGCTAAGGAACTCTTATATTTGATAGCTGCTTGGGAAGGGAGTATTTTCTTGAATAATGATCATACTCAAATGATAACCCAAGAAGTACTCATCAAAATAAAAAGGACTTGATATGTTTGGAGAAAAAGGAAGAGAGAGAGAGAGAGAGAGAGAGAGAGAGAGGCAGAGACAGAGACAGAGACACAGAGAGACAGAGACAGAGACAGAGACACAGAGAGACAGAGACAGAGACACAGAGAGACAGAGATGAAAACACAGAAAGAGACACAAAGAAATATAGGCAATATTTAGGTCATAAAAGTGTCTTTATATAAGTGGGTTTCAAATCTACATTTGGACTTTAAAAATATCAGTGATTAAAATAACTACTTACATGTAATTAATATCTTATTAAGTTCTGTGATTTTAATTGTATATATGATTGTTGTAGTGTATGTACACAAGTATATACTTATTCATGGAGAGCAGAGAGAGACATTGATCATCTTTCTCAATTATTTTCTGAACATAGTGTCTCTTACTGGGACCTTCTACTGGCATCTTCTATAGGAATCTCTTACTGAACCAGGAGCTAATCAGCTTTGTTTGAAATGATTTCCAAAGGTCCCCTTGTCTCTGCTTTCTGAATCCCTAAATTACAGACATTGGGATGACATTCCTGGCTTTTCCCATGACTTCCGAAAATCTAAACTCCTGTTTTTTTCAGTTTCTCATACTTTCGTGGCTATAGTTAATAGTTACTGACTAATCTATCTTCTTACTCCTGGGGTTGTATCTTTAACTTATACAGACAGTGCTGGATTAACTGGTCATACATTTTGGGAATCAGGTCTGGTGTATGAGGATTATTATAGGAAAGGCAGAAAGAAGACTGAGGAGACATGTATGGGAGGGTCACTGGTTAAAACCATGGCAGTGAGCAAGTATATTTTGTCAGTGTCTTCTAAAGATGAGAAGCAAAAAATATGACTAATTACAGGAAGATAAAAAAAGACCAAAAATCCGTACATGGCAAGTTTATGGTATACAGAATCTATGTTTGACTAAGGCTGTTACCTTTAGGCATGGACAGTCTCTGAAGGATGTGTGAAAAAGTGGAAGATATTGACAGTGTATAATGCACATTTAATTACAGACAATGACAAATGCCACCATCAGTCTCGTTTATGGTGAATCACAAACAAGAATTAAGGCAAAGTTAACTTTGCCTTAATCCAGAAGTGCTCTCCACATGACAAGAAAATGAGAAACACTTAGTACTAGTTCTCTGTGCTGTTCTGTGTAGTTGGGTTTTCTTGTATGCTGTGCAGGGAAATATGAGTCACACAGGGCCATCATTTCCATGTATTTATTTATTTATTTATTTATTTATTTATTTATTTATCTATTTATTCATTTTTTAATAGAAAATAAAATTTTCTCATGCAGTACATCTGAAGAGGTTTCCCCTCCCTCTCTTTCATTCTGCTAACCTCATCTGCCTTCTTCACAAGATTCATTTCACCCCCCATTTTCTTTTCAGAAAACAGCAGGACTCTAAGAGATGATATCTGTACAGGACTAAATAAGGTACAGTAAGACCTTCCCAATGCTGGGAAGGAATGCCAGGAGGAGGAAAATGTCTCAAGAGGAGGGAAAAGGTCATAAATACACTCACTCCCACTGTTAGCATTCCACAGAAACATCAAGCTAACAGACATAATATATATGCAGAGAACTTACCAGAGATCCTTGAAGGACTTGTGCTCGTCACTTTAGTCTCTTTGAGCCCTACTAATTCAATTTAGTGGGCCACATTCTCTTGATGAGAAAATATTCTGTAGGCTGAGGAAAGAGAAACTTAGATATCAACAAAGCCACAGAACTCTCAAGCTACAACAATCTTTCCTGAAAGATGTGCTGGGGTAATGGTAGCAAAGAATTTGTGGGAATGGCTAACCAATGTTTGCTGTGAATTGGCACCCATGTCATGAACAGGAACCCATACCTAGTACTGACCAACAGACAAATACCAGAGGCTGGATAGCCCAAAGACCTATACTTTGGACTAGGGTAGAAACAAACATGACTGGAGGAAACTCAAATGAAGTAATTCCTATTGAAATTTTCCTATATTCATAGATGTGCTTCCTCCAGCAACAGATGGAATCAGATACAGACTCCCACAGGTAGACATGTGGATAGAGATTTTAAATTAGAAGTCTCCATTGATTCTCACCCTTATTCAATCATGGAGCACCATGGACTAGGTGAAGATTGTGTACTTTAAAGAATTGTGGTTTCTATGTATGAGATTGGGTTAGCAGCTTTACTTAAAAGTCTACTTGCTTTTTTTCTCTTTATTTCCTCATGGTGTCCTTGACAGAATTTTAATTATTAAATTTCTAGATAACAATATTTATTTGTACAGCCCCAAAAGCTACAATTCTAATCACAAATTCACAAGTTCACCTTTCCCCTTGCCATTATCTACTAATATGGACAATTTTGTGATGTCATTTTGTTTTTAAGTAACAGGGATTTAATTATCTAGTCCTAGGTTTCAAGCCCAGGCCTTACCAGTATAAAAATTCAAAGTTCCTGTTGATAACTTATATGACAGAATATATGTTGCTAGAATTTGGAGTGATTTCTCAAATATGTATGTGTATATATATATATATATATATATATGTGTGTGTGTGTGTGTGTGTGTGTGTGTGTGTGTGTGTGTATGTATACATTTTATTTATTTTTATGTTATATGCTTTTGCTATAAAACAATATGACACACATTTATATATTTGACAGAAACACAATTAAAATTTAAAATATCACATTCAAATGGAATGGGAGGAATAACATTGAAGATATTTGCTTAGCAGGAAATAATGTACAAAATTTGAGTGAGGTTGCTAAATATGAAATAGCAATTTAGCTGCAGAGCCACAATTTGTTATTTATCACCTATTAAAATACAACAGGGACATGGATGAATAAAGATAACAAAGAAATTAAGAAGAAAATGTACAAAACAAGCAAAATAATAAAAACAAACCATTAGAATATATTGACCCTCCCTTTCCTGTTCCCTTCCCTCTTGTCTCTTTTCTTTACTCGAGTTATTTCTTTCCTACAAATACCACTTGGTCATTTTTTTCTTGTAGATAGTTCTTCCATGTTCCTTGGACTTTTCTCTGACACCTTAAGAATATCTATGACATTTTTGATACTGGCTACAAAGTATAGCACTTCTCATGCTAAAAAGCACACTACCTTTGAGCAAAATTTACAGCCTAAAATCTCTGTCTTGTCAATAATCAATTAATATATATGTAAAAAATTGCAGTACCTACTGATGTTACTTTCTTGGTGTACAACTTACAGATATAAGTATGTTTTTTAGGGTGAGATATCTTATGTTCAAATCTAAACTTTGATCCAATTTCTATCAGTGATTATAGAAAATTAGTTAGTGCTGGGGAGGGAGAGAAGTTTTCATTTAGGATGTAGCCACGGAAAACTTGCCCATGATCTTGTAAACAAACTCTTCCATATGTCCTTGTAATCAAGTCCCCTAAAACCTATTTCTTTGGAATAAGAGACATACATTTTGAGGTGAAGTTATCTGGGAATGTGAAAGAATAAGAAATTGTGGGAGAGGAAAGAGGGTAATACTGTGAATATGTTGAAAATACAAAATAAATCACATATGCCTATGGAAAACATGATGAAATTGAATACTAATCATAGTTGTAATATGCTAACAAAACATTGGAATATCACATAATTTCAGTGAATTTAAAGTTCCTTTAATTATTTAGGTGCTATAGTGTAAAGGCAATTTCCTCTTTTGTTTATTCCCAGATATGTCATATTGAGCATCTTAAAATTACTGCAAAAAAAATGTTGTACCCACAAAGTATTACATGCTACTATTATTCGTTAAAAAGAACCTTTCTCCCAAATGTGTATAATATAACCTGGGTCTATGATGCCTTATACAATATAATATATATAGAAGGAGAACATTTAGTTTCTGTAGCAACATTAATAGCAAATGATATCTACATTTTTTTTGTAGAGGACTATACTATCAAATATTGGTAAAGTTGATACAGAAACATTTTGAGGATTTCCTTAATATGTGAATGGCTTAAAAAGGATGTCCTAAGTAACATATTTCTGCTATTGAATCCTTTTAAGTGAATCCTTGCTCCCAAAATAGAGCTCAAAAAGTGTTCCCAGGCAATAGCCACACATTTCAGAGTGTGAAGTTCAGTGAGTGCTGCAGAATCCACTTAATAATAAATGCCAGCATGTGGGGAGGAATCTAATGTAGGTGATACATTGATTATAGTCCTGCTAAAATATGAACTTTTCTGCCTCTCTCATTGTCCCCAAATAAGAAATATTAAATCTTCTTGGAGCAATTAGCAGGTGGATGAATTAAACTGATTCTATTACACTACAGAGTTAATATTAATAAAAGAATGAGAGACTCTTATTCATTCTCCTCTTTTTCAAGGAAACTAGAGGCCAAGGCCCAGTGGCCATTACTGTTCTTAATTTGTGGTGAATACTTGTAATGATGGTGGTGATCAGAGTATGGTGAGAATTTTGAAGCAGGCTATAAAAATTATCCATGCTAAGAGGAATGAGGTGGGGAAGAAAAGAAGACCTCATTGTTAATACAGACAGCTATACATATGCTTAAGAGCTATGGGTAAGGAAACAAAGGCATATATGAATTTTAAAATCTGTAGGATTTTCATTTGGAATCTTTCCAGTGGTATGCCTTCTCCCGTAATGCCTAGGAGGTATGTACAAAAAGGAGTAGCTTGGCTGTAGTAGTTGATTAAGTCATTCTCATCTTGTGGATAACACCATTCCCTGAATTTGGTCCAGAAGAAAACAAAAGTGGATGGAACAAGTGAAAGTATGAATTCGTTTAGATGTGTTCTTCGTTGCAGATGTGATGTGAATAGATGTTTTATGTTGCTGCTTACTTGATAGCTCTGTTCTAATAAACTGTAACGTGAACTTGTAAGCTAAATTAACAATTCTTTTGCTAACTTTTTATATTTCAAGATATTTTATAGCAGCAACCGAATGGAACAGGAATAAACAATAAAGATTGTCTTTACATACTTATACAGAGATAATGTTTCCTGAGCTACCATCTTTAAGGATTTGTTACAATTTTTTTGAAGGAAAGCTTTCATGTTTAAAATTGCATAACAGTTTTGAAATAAAAATGAAGAGCATTCATTGAAAAAGGACCTAAAATGCATATTAACTTAGTTTATTTTTGTTGATGCTGTTTCTTATTTTGATTCATTTTATGAATCATTTTTCTGGAGATTGGCCTCCAATTCATGATTCTACTGTCTGAGTCTTTTAAATTCTTCATTTGCAGGTGTATGCTACAATGCCAAGTAATTATCTGGCTTTATTTTAGGAAAATGATAAATTATGTAGAATTATTACAATACTTTTTTCTTTTTCACCAAAACTAATATATGTACTCAGATTTGTCAGAAATTTACCTCTACATGCTAGTCTGTCCATATTCTAGGATACTCTTGGCTATTAATTCGAAGTTGACCTTCCTGCCATGTTCACATTCATGGTGCTGTTCCATACTTGCTGTGTGATTTTTCTCATTCTCAGCTTGCTTGATTAACAGCTTTGTACACTCCTTCATGTGTGACAGTTTCCTCTATACTATCCAATTCCTGTCCAAAATATGTGGACACTGACAGAACACAAAATGCATACCATATTGAGACTATTCAAGATAATCAGATGCTCCTGCCCTCTTTTTCTGAGAATCACTACATTAAGTGCTTTACACTATAACTTTCATGCTAAGATCATTTTCATTTGATGAGAATAAATGGATTTATTAACAGGTATGGCATTTCTCAATTCTTGGTGATAGAACCATGGTCCTCTGCTTTCAATGCACAGCAAGCACAGTACTCATTGTGGTATGTCTCCAGCCTGGAACTTATGCTTTAAATAAAAGTTTTACCACTCACTCCTGATGCAGGGAGAATTTTCCAATAGGGCCATTAGACCAATGCATTCTGTCTTAAGATTCCTATGGCAGAGACAAATCTTTTAAGTCTTAGATTTCCTCTGATATTTTGATATCTTCTGACCCTCATCTTGCATAATTCAAAGTCAGAAGTGTTTTCTGTACTCATATTAATTCTTTAAGGCCAGTAATTCCCAATATATTCTCAGTGGTTTAGTTTGGAGGCTAACTACTCTACCCTACCTAATTCCACCCTTAATCACCATGCATGTGTACTCTCTGAAGATTTTTGTTTTCTAAATACCTTGAGTTAAATCGTATTTACCATTTGTACATTTACACAGAAATATTTAAGATTGTAACTTTAATTGTGAAATAATATAAAACAAGTTTTTAGGAACATATGTTATATGCTGGTTCATTTATTCTAAACAAGGTATTACTATTTACTTACCTGCATCTTAAGTACCTGAATTCACAAAAGAAACTTAAAGGGGAAAGGGGTTGTTCTGGTACACTGTTGCAGGTTTTAGTTCCTCAATGCAAGGATATCACAGCAAGAAGAAATCAAAGTAGCTAATTCTATCACATTCATAATCAAGAGCAGAACAATGAATGGATGTATACAGGCAAATGCTCATCTCACTTTATTTATACAGTTTTTATCCTGTCAACAATTAAGATGAGCTTTCCCATGTCTATGAAGAAGATAAAGTTAACTTTCAAGGGCATTTTCAAAGGCCCAATTCTTAGATGATCCTAGATTGTGTTAAGTTACCAATTAATATCACTCAAGATTTACAGCATATTTGCAGAGAGAGAGAGAGAGACAGAGAGACAGAGACAGAGACAGAGACAGACAGAGACAGAGACAGAAAGACAAAGACAGAGAAAGAGAGACAGAGACAGATCATGAAAAAAAGAAGTTTCAAAAAACAGCTCATTGTTGTACCATTTTCAAGTGTAGACTTCCTAGATGATAACATGATGCAATGTCAAAGTGTCGGATTATAGGTTAATGTATATACGATGAGTCAATGTGTGTGGAATAAGTAACTGTGGAGTGTTAAGCCCTAGAATGGGATATCTATATCATATTCTCTCACATGCAAGGTCCTGAGAACATTACAGAAGGAGGGACAGACTAGTAGCAAGAACCAGAAGTTGTAGAAGACTACTGGAAAAACTGTTTTCTGGGTAGGAGTGAGTTATCGTATTGTTTAATTCATGGAGGCTATGGTTGATTTTGTGAGAACTCTGCCAGTGCTAGCCAGTTAAAACACCAACATAGATGGAAGAAACTCCTAAATTCCTACTGCTAGTATCAGATCTATCCACAATCAATGGACACTGGGAAGGGGGGGCCAGTTTTTGTTAGATGTTGCCTATGCTATATCATATTGCCCTACACCCATGTATAAACTGGTAGTACTGACTGAATTTAATGGGTTAAATAAGGACACAGAGGTGGAAAAATGTGAGATGTCTCTGGAGAAATCAATGAAGAGAATTGTGGATAGATATGCTTAAAATATTTGGTAGGCTTGAATGATACTCTCAATGCAGACATACATATATATTTTCTATAATTGGGCATAATTTATCTTAAGAATTTTCAATAGTATTTTAGAGCTTGTCAACAAGGACAAATTAGAGGTGGTCATGGAAACAGAAAGTCATCTTCCTAAGCTCTGACAGTTTTGAAATCCATTTCTATCAGTTTCATCAGATAATAGGTATGCTATAATAAATGTTTAGTTCCCTATACCTCTGATTAAGTATTAATATTCAACCTTGAAAAATAAGATTATCTAGTCTACTGTGGCTATGTATTTTGCAGATGGGCAGTGTTCATCAAGTCATATTCTAAATTAATAATGTTCAAAGGCAATTACAATAATTATTACTATTTTTCATTCTTCTTTTATATTTTCTACTATTTTTCATTCTTATGGCTACATTTTATTTAGAGGAGTTCTCCGATTTTAAGTGTATTAACAGATTAAAATAAATATCTTTTCCTGTGAAATGCATTAGCATTGTTGACTTTATTGTGTAGATTAATCACTGGAGACTACTGTGAGTAGACCAGAATTTTAATTACCTTTTGGCTTTCTAACAGTTGTTCATAGGTAGCAAGTGGTGACATTAAAATTGAGAAGGATAGATTTATAGACAATCACTGTGAAAGATGGACAAATAAATTCTGCTTCAAGTAAATTAAGATAAGCCTCAGTTCACATTAATAGCATTCTTAAAATCTTAGGCATACTTTGAAAAATATAATGTACTTGTTTAGATGAAGGCCTTTTGAGACTGAGAGGCATGGGTTCAAATCTTAACAAAACCACACATTACTTTTACAGCTCTGTTAGATTTCTCAATCTTCTTGAGTCTCCAATATAAAAGATTATCATTAATAATCATTTTCTCTTAATAGGTGTTCTAGTTTCATTTTTCTTGATATGATAAAGTAACCTGACAAAATTAACTTGGAAGACACGTATTTTATTTAACTTATAATTTCAGGTCATTCTCCATCATGGTAGAAAAGTTAAAATAGGAAATAAAATAGCTAGTCCCATCATATCCCCTGTCAAAAACAGAAAAAAAAAATGGAACCACTATTGACCATATGTTAGCTAGTTCATACTCAATGCCCAACTTCCTTTTCTCACACTATTTAGGAACGCTTGCTTAAGAAATTGTGACAACTTTTGCTCCTGTGACTTAGTAGATGGGTGCAGCCAGGAACGCAGGGAACATTCAAGTGCAAGACCACTTGGGTCACAGTCCACCAGAGCCCCAACTGCACCCAGGAGCTGGGCAGCACCACAGCCATCTGTGCACCTATACTGCCAGGGAACATTTGCCCTGCAGGAAGTCCCACAGTTAGAGGTGAGGCCGCCATCTTCACTCCTGCTACTGAGTGGGCCAATACAGCCAGGAACACAGGGAACACCCAAGTGCAAGATCACTTGGGACTCAGTGCAACAGGGCCCGACCTGCACTCAGGAGTTGGAAAGCACCACAGCACTCTGTGCCAGGGGAGAGTAGGTCACTCAGGGGTGCTGAGAGAAGCTTGCAGGCACAATGGAGGGATAAATGCCAGCCAGAGACAGCAGGACCAACTAACACCAGAAATAACCTGATAGAAAAAGGTAAACATAGGAATGTTACTAACAGAAATCAAGGCAACATGGCACAATCCAACCCCAATTTTTCCACAATAGCAAGACCTACATACCCCAAAACACCAGAAAAGCAAGTTCTGGTTTTAAAATCACAGATCATGATGCTGATAGAAGGCTTCAAGAAGGACATGAATAACTCCCTTAAAGAAATACAGAACACAAGTAAACAGGGAAAAGCCCTTAAGGAACTACAGGTAAGCACAGCAAAACAGGTGAAGGAACAGGTGAAAAAAACCATCTAGGATCTAAAACTGGAGGTAGAAACAATAAAGAAATCACAAAGGGAAACAATTCTTGACTTAGAAAACCTAGGAAAGCGTCATGGACACATGCATCAACAACAGAATACAAGGGATAGAAGAATCTCAGCTGCAAAAGATACCATAGAAAGCATTGACACAACAGTCAAAGAAAATGTAAAATTGCAAAAATCTCCTGAACAAAAACATTCATGAAATCCATGACAAAATGAGAAGACCAAACCTAAGGATTATAGATATTGAAGAGAGGAAAGATTTGCAAATTAAAGGGTCAGTGAATGTCTTCCACAAAATTATAGAAGAAAACTTCCCTAACCTAAAAAAAGAGATGCCCATGAACATACAGAAAGCCTACAGAACTCCAAATAGATTTGACCAGAAAAGAAATTCCTCCCATCACATAATAATTAAAACCTCAAATGCACTAAACCAAGAAAAAATATTAAAAGCCGTAAGGGAAAAGGTCAAGTAACATATAAAGGTAGACCTATCAGAATTACACCAGACTTCTCATGAGAGAATATGAAAGCCAGAAGAGCCTGGGCAGATGTCATACAGACCCTAAGGGAACACAAATGTTAACCCAGGCTGCTATACACAGCAAATCTCTCAATTACCGTAGATGAAGAAACTGAGGTATTCCAAGACAAAACTAAATGTACACAATATCTTTCCACAAATTCAGCCCTTAAAAGGTAAATGAATGGAAAACACCAACAAAAGGGGGGGGAACTACACACTAGAAAAGGGAAGAAATTAATCTTCTTTCAACAAACCCAAAAAAGATAACCACATAAACATAAAAACTACATCAAAAATAACAGGAAGCAATAATCACTATTCTGTAATATGTCTTAACAAAAAAGGTCTCAATTGCACAATAAAAATACACAGACTAGCAGACTAGACATGTAAATAGAATCCAATATTTTGCTGCATACAGGAAACATATCTCAGTGTCAAACACAAACACTACCTCAGAGTAAAAGGCTGGAAAAAAAATTCCCAAGCAAACGGTCCCAGGAAACGAGTTAGAGTAGCCATTCTAATATCCAATAAAATAGATTTTCAACCAAAATTCATCAAAAAAGATATTTAAGGACACATTTTACTCATCAAAGGAAAAATCTACCAAGACTCACTCTTAATTCTGAACATCTATGCTCCTAATACAATGGCACTTTCATTCATAAAATAAAGTATTCTAAAGTTTAAAACACGAATTGCACCTCACACAATAATTGTGGGTGACTTCAACATCCCTCTTTCCCTAATAGATAAATCAGGGAAATGCAAACTAAACAGAGACACAGTGAAACGAACACAAGTTTTGTATAAAATGGATTTCATAGATATCTATAGAACATATCAATCTAAATCAAAAGAATATACCTTCTTCTCAGAACCTCATGATAACTTCTCCAAAACTGACCATATAATTGGTCACAAAAGAAACCTCAAGAGATATGAGATGATTGAACAAATCCCTTGCCTCCTATCAGAAACAATAGAGTAAAGGTGATCTTCAGTAGCAATAAAAACAACAGAAAGCACACATACACATGGAAGCTCAACAATGCTCTTTTCAATGATACCTTAGTCAAGGAAGAAATAAAGAAGAAAACAAAAGGACATTTTCGAGTTTAATGAAAATGAAGGCACAACATACCCAAATCTATGGGACAATAAAAGCAGTGCTAAGAGGAAAACTCATAGTTCTGAGTGCCTCTAAAAAGAAGCTGGAGAGAGTATACACTAGCAGCTTAACAGCATACCTTGATGCTTTAGAACATAAAGAAGATAATACACCCAATCATCAAACTCAGGGCTGAAATCAACCAAGTAGAAACAAAAAGAACTATAAAAAAATTAACAAAACCAGGAGCTGGTTCTTTGAGAAAGTCAACAACATAGAGAAAACCTTAGCCAGACTAACCAGAGGGTACAGAGATAGTATCCAAATTAACAAAAGCAGAAATGAAAAGGGAGATATAACAACAGAAATTCAGGAAATTCAAAAAATCATCAGATCCTACTACAAAAGCTTATACTCAACACAACTGGAAAATCTGGATGAAATGGACAATTTTTTGGACAGATAACAAATACCAAAGTTAAATCAAGATGAGATAGACCATCTAAACAATCCCATAACCCCAAAAGAAATAGAAGTGGTCATTGAAATTCTCCCAATGAAACAAAGCACAAGGTTTTAGTGCAGAATTCTATCAGACCTTCAAAAAAGACATAACATCAATACTCTTCAAACTATTCCACAAAATAGAAACAGAAGAAACATTACTCAATTCGTTCTCTGAAGCCACAATTATGCTGACACTAAAACAACACAAAGATACAACAAAGAGAACTTCTGACCAATTTCTCTTATGAATATTGAAGCAAAAATACTCAATAAAATTCTTGTCATCCTAATCCAAGAATACATCAAAACGATCATTCACCACGATCAAGTAGGCTTCATCCCAGGAATGCAGGAATGGTTCAATATATGGAAATCCATCAATGCAATGCAATAAATAAACAAACTCAAAGAAAAAACCACAGGGTCATTCCATTAGATGCTGAAAAATTATTTGACAAAATTCAGCATCCTTACATGTTGAAAATCTTAGACAAAACAGGAATTCAAGGCCCATAACTAAACATACTAAAAGCAATATACAGCAAACCAGTAGTCAATATCAAATTAAATGGAGAGAAACTTGAAGCAATCCCACTAAAATCTGGTATTAGACAAGACTGCCCTCTCTCTCCATATTTATTCAATATAGTACTTGAAGTTCTAGCAAGGGCAATTTAAAAACAAAAGGAGGTCAAAGGGATACAAATTCGGAAGGAAGAAGTCAAATTATCACTATTTGCAAAGGATATGATAGTGTACTTAAGTGACCTAAAAAAAAAAAAAAAAAACTCCACTAGAGAACTCCTACAGCTGATAAGCAACTTCAGTGGTCGGATATAAAATTAACTCAATCGAATCAGTAGCCTTTCTATACTCAAAAGATAAACAGGCTGAAAATGAAATTATGGAAACAACACCCTTCACAATAGTCACAAACAACATAAAGTATCTTGGTGTGACTCTAACCAAACAAGTGAAACATCTGTATGAAAAGAATATCAAGTTTCTATAGAAAGAAATAGAAGACCTCAGAAGATGGAAAGATCTCCCACGCTCATGGATTAGCATGATTAATATAGTAAGAATGGACATTTTGCCAAAAGCAATATACAGAATCAGTGCAATCTTCATCAAAATCCCAACTCAGTTCTTCATGGAGTTAGAAAAAGCAATTCTCAAATTCATCTGGAATAACAGAAAGCCCAGGATAGCTAAAAACTATTCTCAAAATTAAAAGGACTTCTGGAGTAAGCAGTATCCAGGACCTCAAGCAGTACTACAGAGAAATAGTGTTAAAAAACGAAACACAAACTGTATGGTATTGGTACACTGACAGGCAGGTAGATCAATGAAATAGAATTGAAGACCCAGAAATGAACTCACAAACCTATGGTCTCTTAATCATTGGCAAACAAGCTAAAACCATCCAGTGGAAAAAAGACAGTCTTCTCAAAAAATCGTGCTGTTTCAACTGGTGGCTAGCATGCAGAAGAATGAAAATCAATCCATTTTTATCTCTTTGTACTAAGCTCAATTCCAAGTGGATCAAAGACCTCCACATAAAACCAGACACACTGAAACTAATAGAAAAAAAAAAAACTAGGGAAGAGCCTTGAGCACATGGACTGAGGGGAAAATTTCCTGAACTGAAACACCAATAGCTTATGCTCTAAGATCAAGAATTGACAAATGAGACCTCATAACATTACAAAGTTTCTATAAGGAAAAGGACACTGTAAATAGGACAAAATGGCAACCAACAAATTGGGAAAGGATCATTACCAACCTTACATCCAACAAAGGGCTAATATCCAATATATACAAAGAAGTCAAGTAGTTAGACTACAGATAGCCAATAGCCCTATTAAAAAATGGGGTACAGAGAATTTTCACCTGAGGAATATCAAATTGCTGAGAAGTACCTAAAGAAATGTTCAACATCCTTAAGTCATCAGGGAAATGCAAATCCAAATAACCTTGTGATTTCACCTCACACCAGACCGAATGACTAAGATCAAAATCTCAGGAGACAGGGGAATGTGGAGAAAGGGGAACACTCCTCCACTGCTGGTGGGATTGCAAGCTGGTACAACCACTCTCGAAATCAGTCTGGCAGTTCCTCAGAAAACTAGGCATGATACTATAAGAGAACCCTGTTATACCACTCCTGGACATATACCCAGAAGATTCCCCAGTATTTAATAAGGACACATGCTTTATTATATTCATAGCAGACCTATTTATAATTCTCAGAAGCTGGATAGAAGCCAGATGTCACTCAGTGGAGGAATGGATACAGAAAATATGGTATATTTACACAGTGGAAACGAACTCAGCTATTAAAAACAATGAATTCAAGAAATCTTTAGACAAATGGGTGGAACTTGAAAATATCATCCTAAGTAAGGTAACCCAGTCACAGGAGAACACATATGGTATGCACTCACGGATACGTGGATACTCTCTCAGAAGCTTGGAATATCCAAGACACAATTCATATATCAATGGTGCCCAAGAAGAAGGAAAACAAAGTATGTATACTCTGGTCCTTCTTAGAAGGGGGAACAAAATACCCACAGAAGGAAATAAAAGACGAAGTGTGGAGCAGAGACTGAGGGAAAGATCATCCAGAGACTGCCCCATCTAGTGATCCATCCCATATACTGCTACAAAACCCAGACACTATTATTGATGCCCACAAGTACTTGCTGGCTGGAGCCAGTTATTGCTGTCACATTGGAGGCCCTGCTATTGCATGATAAATACAGAGGGGGACACTCTCAATCAGCCATTGAATTGAGCACAAGGTCCCAAATAGTGGAGCTAGAGAAAAGATCCAAGGAACTGAATGGTTTTGCGGTGCCATCAATGTTATGAGTCACCCAGTATTCTCAGAACTCCCAGGGACAAATACATCAACCAGATAGTACACATGGTGTTACCCATGACTCCAGATGCATAGGCAGCAGAAGATTGCCTTGTTAGATATCAAAGGGAGAAGAGGCCCTTGGTCCTGGAAAGGCTAGATGCAGCATTGCAGGGAATACCAGGACAGGGAGGTGGGAGGGCATTGATTGGGGAACAGGGGGAGGGGAGATGGCTTATGAGACTTTCAGTGTGTAGGAGGGACCAGGAAAGGGGAAATCATTTGAAATGTAATTAAATAATATATCTAATTAAAAAATTAAAAAAAAAGTAATTGTGATAGCAACACTAAACTGGGACTTCTCTATAATTATCTAAATTAAAACACCCCACTCTGACATGTCACAAGTCAACTCAATGTAAACAATACTTCACTGAACACTCTTCTGGCTGGTATTTGAGGCTGTATCAATTTGAAAATTCCATCTTACCATCACCAGTAGTTAATTATGAATGGGACCTTCTTGTTTTCACATGCCAATTCTCTCAACTATTGAAATGAGAGAATGAGTAGAAGCAATGATGTTTTTCTTCACTAAAAATTTAGTAAGAAAGAAGCTTTAAGGAGTTGGAGAGATTGTCATATGATGAATCATTTTCCATGTAAGCATGATGGAGATCTTTGCTTTTAATGTTGATGCAGTAGAGGTGGAGAGGAAGAATATATGTTGATCAACTCTTTAACTATCAGTACTGAAATAGTGAGCTCCAGGTTCAGTTCTCAGTTCCTAGTCTTAAAAACTATGATGCATAGCAGCAGAAGAAATTAACCTGACACACACCTCTGGTCTCTACTTGTAAATAAATATGGGTATACCTGCTCACACTTGAACACACACACACACACACACACACACACACACACACGCCCACACATACACTCAGTGAAAAGGAGAGTCAAGTGTCATTATGTAATAATTCAGAGGACAATTCAGTAAGAGGACACAGTAATTGGTATGACATATCAACTTTTCCATGCAAAACCTATGAAATGAAGGAATCTGTTTATGGGCATGAATGGACAATTGATAACAGAATGAGAGTGCAGGAGAAATAGCATGAGGGCCATATGAAAAAAGTAGATCTCATATCAGCAGAGAGTTTAGACCAAAAATCTCACCCCAAAACATTGTGAGGAAATAACAGATATATAAATTCAAATACTGAACCCAGTACAAAGCCTAAGCTGTCAACAGGAAACAAAATAAACAGTATACAATTCATGCTTAGCACAAATATTATGAGACAGGATGTTGTAAGCTATGGATTATAAATAGAAAATAAATTATCTGAAATCTCAAAATCCTGCCAAGATGAATCAACTGAGCTGATAAAACCACTGCACAGCACTCAAATCTTGAGATCCATAAATGGGAAAGGGCCCTTGGTGCAGAAAATAAAATAAAATTTCTGTGAGGTGGGTCAAAACACCCTCTATGGCAATTTGGAAGGCATAAGAGACTAGAATCTGTTGGAAAATTGAGCTTCCAAGAAAAAACAAGGGAGAATTTGAGAAAGTCAATTCCAGGTATGGAAGAAGAGAGTAAAGAGAGGAAACTGATAAGAAGAAGAGAGTCTAAAAGATACAAACCATGGTATCATTATCCTTCTAAAACCATATTTAGTATGTGATACTTCATAATTTTAGAATAAGCAGTGGAATTGTACTGAGAAAATGTGTAACTGATACTTATTCTGACTGATATAGTGGACATTGCTAGACACAGAAAACTAAAGTGCCTGAAGAAACAAGAAAAAGGTGTGAGAACTTCATATATAACTCATCTTAAGGAGAAGAGAAAATAAGGAACAAACTTTACACATGATGAAAGAAAGACTCTGAATATTACAACACTCAGCAGCTACAGTCAGTAAGACATAAAGTACCCAGTGATACACAATTGCAGGTAGTTTATAGATTCATAGGTTCAGTCTATTGTCCTTATATCAGGGACTATCAAAGCACCCAAGAAAACACAGTGATGAAGAATGAGCAAAGAGTTCTATATCTTGAGTGGAATAATGCATAAGTAAATATAAGTATGCATTCATTTACAATAAAAACTTATCTGGAAGAACAACTCCAAACTCCCCACCCCCTCTGTTTGTCATATTACAATGTGTGTGTGTATTGTGTATGGGTTCATAAGCATTGAGATGAACAGGCTTGCTGCCCTAATGACCCAAATTCAACCCTCAATATCCACATAGAAAATAAAGGAAACTACACATGCACACAGTGACAAGCATTATTATACACATATATAAATTAATTGAAATGTAATAGCATTATAAATATTAAATATGCAGAAAATACATGTAATTTGATTTAACTCTACACTATAAATTTATTATATACACATAATTGCTTTGAATTATTTTAACTAACAGGGCCAACAATAGTATGTTTGATGTGCCCAGTTCTTTTAAAATGCATTTTACTTCTTCATAGAAATACAAAGACTTCTTTTCCATTTATATGAGTATACCATATGTATATATAGCTAAACAATAACAATAGTATTACTCTAGATCAACACACAAAATGTTTGAATAATGTTTATATGTAAAGTAAAAGATATCCTTAAAGTGAAGATTTTGAGAGATGATGGATTCCACTGGTTTGGAGCCAAGTGGATGGTGACTTGGTCATGGGAAATTCCCCCAGAAGACATTAATAAGTTTAGGAGGTAGAGTAATTCTTGTGAGGTTGGTTTACAATAAAGGAATAAGGTATACTATTTTCATTTTTATTTTTAGCTCACATAAGTGTCTCTTCTGCATATTGTATTTTCATTTTCCAGTTCTCATGTATGATTAGATGCAATTATCTGACATTTACCAGAAGCTGACACTATCCTAACATCGTCCTGGACTTCTCAGACACTGCAATAATCTTTCAGATAAAAGTATTTTCTTATATATTCTTTAGCATCAAGTGTTTTCTTGAAAATAATAGAAAATAACCAAAGATAGACATGACAAATATTTCTGCCACACAGTAAATGTGTAAACGCATTTCTCTTGACACAGAAATAGGATAAGACATAGCTAAGGTAAAATTTCTGAGCAGGTAAAGTAGGATTACTGTGTCATACAAGGTCTTACAAACAATTTTCCAAAGGGGTTTGAAGAGTTTTCAATACTTGTTTGCCCTGGCCACTTCCTGCCCTGTCAGCATGTCTTTCTCATGACTCAAGAATGTAGTGATTTAATGCTTTCCACTGTGTCTTTCCTTCCATTGTTACCACAGTGTTATGGCCTGGGTCATCCAAGCACTACACAATAGCAACTCCTCTGAAAGGCTATACTCATGGAAAAGGTGCACTGTTTATGAATGGTAATTGACCAGTATCTTGATACAGAACATGAATCTGCATTTATAAATTCATTACATTGATTTACTCAATTAAACATTGTTATCTGTGAGGAAATGAAAAAAGTAAATAAAATATTTAATCTGAATAGTATAATAGGGGACTGCACCAATTAATTGATTCAATGAATTTAATTAATTTCATGATAAAATTAAATTATTAACTAAATAAAAGTTAAAGTTTGGTTCTAGAACAGTAGCTCAGTTCATAAACAGCTTACCTAACACACAGAGGTATCTGGATTCTTTCACATAAACATAGCACACCAACATATAACTTTATTCACAGGACTCAGAAGGGAGAAGGTAGCGAGAGCAGAAGGTCAATGTCATCTGTGTCTATACAGTGATTTCAAGACCACTTTAGAATACATGTGAACATTTCTCTAAACCAAATGGAGTAAAATGAAAGATTAGCTTCACCAAGCACAATAAAAAAATCAAAAATATCAAAAATACAGGCACAATAACAAATCAAAAGACACTGTTTTAACTCTTCCACAAAGTAGAAAGAGAAGGGAGACTACCCAATTTGTTCTATGGAACCACAATTATACTTATACCTAAACTACACTAAGACTCAACAAAAAACAGAGTTCTTCAGACCAATTTAACTCATGAATATTGGTGCAAAATACTCAATAAAACTCTTACAAACCAAATATAAGAACATATCAAAAAGACCATTCAACACAATCAAGTGAGCTTCAACCAGGGATCCAGAGATCTTTCAATATATGGAAATCAATCTATGTAATCCACTATATAAACAAACTAAAAGAAAAAAAAGCATATGATCGTCTCACTAGATGTTGGAAAAGCATTTCATAAAATTCAATACTCCTTCATGGTGAAATTCTTGGGAAGATCAGGAATCCAAACCCCTACCTAACCATAGTAAAAGCAACACAGAAAACCAGTAGACAACATCAAGCTAAATGGAGAGAAACTTGAAGCAACTCCACTGAAATCAGAGGCTAGACAAGGCTGCCTACTCTCTCCCTATCAATTCAATATAGTACTTGAATTTCTAGCTAGAGCAATTAGACAACAGAAGGAGCTCAAAGGGATACAAATTGGAAAGGAAGAAATCAAAATATCACTACTTGCAAACAATATAGTAGTATACTTAAGCAATCCCAAAAACTCCTTCAGAGAACTCCTAAAGCTGATAAATAACTTCAGCAAATTGGCTGGATATAAAATTAATTCAATTACATCAGTAGCCTTCCTATACTCAAAGAATAAACAGGCTGAGAAAGAAATTAGGGAAACAACAACCTTAATAAAATAAATTTAATTCACAAATAATATTGCACACTTTGATATGACTCTAATTAAGCACATGAATGACTTGTATGACAAGAACTTCAAGTCTCTGAAGAAAGAAGACCTTAGAAGATGGAAAGATCTCTCATGCTCATGGATTGGCAGGATTAATATGGTAAAATTGGACATCTTGCCGAAAGCAATCTACAGATTCCATGCAGTCCCCATCAAAATTCCAACTCAATTCTTCATAAAGTTAGAAAGAGCAATTTGTATATTCATTTGGAATAACAAAAAACACAGGATGGGGAAACAATTGTCAACAATAAAAGAACTTCTCCAGGAATCATGATCCCTGACCCCAACCTGTATTACAGAGCAATAGTCAAAAGAAATTGTATGGTATTGGTACAGAGACAGGCTGGATAATCAGTGAAATAGAAATGAAGACCCAGAAATGAATCCACATACCTATGGTCACTTGATATTTGACAAAGAAGCTAAAACTTCCAGTGGATAAAAGACAGCATTTTTAACAAATGGTGATGGTTCAACTGGAGGTCTGCATGTAGAAAAATACAAATCAAGCCATTCTTATCTCCTCGTACAAAGCTCTAGTCTAAGTAGCTTAAGGACCTCCACATAAAACCAGATACACTGAAATTTATAGAGGAGAAAGTGGGGAAGAGCCTCAAACAATTGGGCACAGGGGAAATTTTCCCGAACCAAAAACCAATGGTTTCTATTCTAAGATCAATAAGCAAAATTTGGGACCTCATAAAATTGCAAATCTTCTCTAAGGCAGAGGACACTGTTAATAGGACAAAACAAAGACTAACTGTTTGGGAAAAGTTCTTTACCAAGCCTATATCCAAATAGAGGACTAATATCTAATATATGCAAAGAACTCAAGAATGTGGAATCCAAAGAATCAAATAACCCTATTTAAAACTGGAGGACAGAGTTAAACAAAGAATTTTTAATTGGAAGAATATCAAATGGCCAAGAAGCACCTAAAGAAATGTTCAACATCCTTAGTTATTAGGAAAATGCAAGTCAAAAGAACCCTGAGATTCTACCTCACACCAGTCAAAATGACTAAAATCAAAAACCCAGGTAACAGCAGGTGCTAACAAGGATGTGGAGAAAGAGTAACTCTCCTCAATTGCTGGTGGGATTACAAGCAGATACAACCAATCTGGAAATCAGTTTGTCAGCTCCTCAGAAATCTGGACATAGTACTACCTGAGGAACCAGCTATACCACTCCTGGGCATATACCCAGAAGATGCTCTAACATGTAATAAAGACACAAGTTTCACTATGTTCATAGCAGCCTTACTGATAATAGCAAGAAACTGGAAAGAACCCAGATGTCCCTCAACAGAGGAATGGTTAGAGAAAATGTGGTATATTTACCCAATGCAGTACTATTAATCAATTAAAAATGATGAATTCATAAAATACTTAGGCTAATGTATGGAACTAGAAAATATCATCCTGAGTAACATAACCCAATCACAAAAGAACACACTGTATGTACTCACTGATAAGTGGATATTTGCCCCAAAACTCTAAATATCCAAGATACAATTGACAGACCATATGAAGCTCAAGAAAAAGGAAGACCAATGTGTGTATGTTTCAGTTCTTCTGATAAGGCGAAGAAAATACTCACAGGAGCAAATATATAGATAAAGTGTAGAGCAAAGACCAAAGGTACAGCTATACAGAGACTGTCCCACCTGGGGATTATTCACATATACTATTACCAAACCCAGATTCTATCATGAATGTCACGAAATGCTTGATGAATGGAGCCTTATATGATTGTCTCATGAGAGGTCCTGCCAGATCCTTACAAATATAAAGGCAGATGCTCACAGCCAACCATTTGACTAGGTGTGTGGTCTCCAATGGAGGAGATAGAGAAAGGACTAAAGGAGCTGAAAGTATCTGCAAACTTATAGAAGAACAACAATATCAAACAACCAACCAACTGAGAGCTCCCAGGGACTAAGCCATCAAACAAGGGGTACACATGACTACAGTTGAATATGTAGTAGAAGAATGCCATCAATGGAAGGAGAGGTCCTTGGTCCTATGAAGGCTTCATAGATATCTCAGTTTAGAGGAATCAAGGGTGAGGAGGTGGGAATGGTGTGGGTGGAGGAGCACCCTCATAGAAGTAGGGGGAGTGATGATTGAATAGGGGCTATCTGTGAGCTGGGAAACTTGAAAAGGGGAAATGTAAATGAAGAATATATCCAATAAAAACTAATTAAATAAGAATTAAGCAAAAAAAAACAAAAACAAAATCAAAATTGATGTTACACAGTCATACACACACACACACACAGGCGCGCGCACGCACACACACACACACACACACAGAATGTTTTCCAACCCTACTTCTGATAGAGGGCTAATATCCAAAATTTAGGAAGAAATCAAAAAGTTAGATAGCAACAACATAGATGACCCAGGTAAAAAATGAGATAAAGTGCTAAACAGTAAATTCTTTGTAGAGGAATCTCAAATTGCCAAGAAGCATTTAAAAAAATGTTCAAAGTTCTTAGTCCTTAGGGAAATGCAAATCAAACCAAAACTGAGTTTCCATCTTATACTCATCAGAATGACTAATATCAAATACTCAAGTGATAGCACATGCTGGTGAAGATGTGGAACAATGGAAATGCACCCCCTTTGTGGATGGGAGTTCAAAGTTGTAAAGTTAATTTGGAAATCATTTTGATGATTTCTAAGAAAATTGAGATCAGTTCTTTCTCAAGATTTGAGTATTCCTTTCCTCAGAAGATACCCCCCCAAATGCTCTACCATCACACAAAGAAGCTTACCCAACAAAATTTATACCATCTTTCTTCATAATAGCCAGAAAGTGTAAACAACATCGATGCCTTTGAATCTCACATGGAAGGGGGAATAAAATAGTCACAAGTGGCAGATGGAGGAAGGAAAGTTGGTGGAAGAGTATATGGAAAGCAGAATGAGGTGGTTCAGGTTTGGGGAGCAGCAGGAGAGATGGCCAAGTGGCTATGAGAATGAATGGAAATCTGCAATTGACATGGGTAGGTAGGTAGGGGTCATGAGTTACTGAAGAATCAATGGGTGTGTCCTTAACTGTGACTAACACCTATGAGGATATGCAGCCTGAAAGGGAAACACCCTGTAACCATTGAGAAAGCCCAACAAAGTTATTGGGACACAAACCCACCTACAAAATTTTAACCCAAAATTTATTCTGTCTATAAGAAATCCAGGGACAGTGGATTGAGCAGAGACTAAGGGAATGGTACACAAAGAACTGTCCCAACTTGAGTCCCATCCCATTGTTAAACACCAATTCCTGACACAATTAATTATACTCTGTTATGCTTGCAGAAAGGAGTCTAGCACCACTGTGATATGAGATGCTCCATAAAGCAGCTGATTCAAACAGTCAAGCAGTGGATGTAGCTTCAGGATTCTCATGAAAGAATAGAAAGTAGGATTGTGGGCCTCTAAAGGGATAGGGACCCCACAAGAAGATTAATAGAATCTACTAAGTTGAAATTTTTGAGGATTTCAGAAAAAGAAATATGCACAAAAGAACATACACAGGCTGAACCTAGGTCTTCTATCACATATGTAGCAGATATGCAGCTTGGACTTAATGTGGGCACTGAACTACTGAAGCATGCGCTATCTCAAATTTGTTGCCTATATTTGAGGCATGTTTTAGTTGCACTGGTCTGTCTTGCTTTGGTGGGAGAAGTGCCTAGCTCCACAGAGAATTGATATGCCAGAGTGGCAGAATACCCAGCCCCCTCCCAAGCAGAGATGAGAAGGGGAGGGAAGTAGGGGTAAGGATTGGGTAAGATGTTGATGGGAAGGGGTAGAGAGTTGGATATTGTTGATTCACAACTGCCTATAATTTCAGCTCCAAAAGATCTCATGGCCATCCTCGACTCCTTAAGTTCCTACACTTTTGTTTATATACCATCTTCTCTGATACACATACACATAACTGAAAATAAAATTAACTTAAAAATATATGTTGTCTCTTGGGCATATACCCAAAATATGATCCACAATACCACAGAAGCACTTGTTCCACTATGTTCATAATGGCCTTACTTGTGAGAGTGAGAAGCTGGAAACAATTTAGTTGTCCAACAACTGAAAAATGGAGACTGAAAATGTGGTTCATTTGTACAATGGAATGTACCACCTCTATTAAGAACAAGGACATCCTGATTTTTGCAGGCAAATGGATGGAATTAGAAAATATAATTCTGAGTGAGGAAACTCAGACCTAAAAGGACATGCATGATATGTACTCACCAATAAGTGGAGATTAACCAAAAAAGTACAGAATACCCAGCACACAATTCACAGAACTCAATGTTAACAAGCCCAAGGGCCCAAGTGAAGATGACTCAATCCCATTTGGAAGGGAGAAGAAAGCAATCATGGTGGGAAGAGGGTGGGAGGGACCTGTGTGGGAGAGGGGACAGGGAAAGGAAAAGGGAAATATGGTCAGGTTTGGGAGTGGGGTAGAAGAATAGGAGTGAAGCCCTGAGGACCAGCAGAAAGAAAAGAAACAGGCAACCTCAGGAGTATACCAGAGACATGGGAGGTGAGAGACTCTCAGGACTCACTGGAAGGGACCTTAGATGAAATGCCCTACATTGGGGAGAGAGAATGTGTAGCGTCCATCTCCAGTAGAAAGACAGGGCATCAAGTGATGGAATTACCATCCCACAGTCAAAAACTCTGACCCATAATTGTTCCATTCTAAAAGAACTGCAAGGACAAAAATGGAGAAGAGACTGAGGAAAAGGAAGTCCAGTGAAAGGCATAAGTTGGGATCCAACCAAGTGTAGGCTCCAAGGCTTAACAATATTACTGATGCTATGGTGTGGTTACAGATAGTAGCATGGTGCAACTCTCCTCTGAGAGGCCCAACAAGCAGCTAAAAAGTCAGATGCAAATACTTATACCCAACCATTGGTCAGAAGCTGGGGATCCCCATAGTTGAATTAGGAGAAAGATGTAAGAAGATGAGGAGGAGGGCATCCCATAGGAAAACCAGCATTCACCAGCTGATATGATGCCACTGACAAATATACAGCAGAAGTTTGAATGATCTGGCCTCAGTGAGAGAAGGTGAACTTAACCCTCTTAAGTTTTGAGGCAGCAGTGAGTGGGGACGTCTGGTTGGGTTGGGGTTGGAGAATCGAGACTTCCTCTTGGAGATGGGGAAGTAGGAATGTGGCGAGTACAGTTTGAGGGCAGACAGGGAGGGAGATAACATAATGACTAGATTGTAAATATAGGTTAAGTAATCATCAACATCATCATCATCATCATCATCATCATCTGTGTTGCAGCCTCTCTTCCATAAAGATAAATGTAATTGTTACATGCTATGTCTATGGGGTGATGAACTCATTTCCCTTCCACATTCATAAAATTTGCAAGCAAGACTTTTCCTTAAAGGGTCATGATTAGCAACAAGTGTCCTGTTCTTCAGAATTGAATAGAGAGGTATACATTAATATAATAATGAAAACAGCAGCAATTCCAAACTTAAAGAGATCCTAGTAAATTGTTCTTGATTTAGAAATGTCACATTATTATAGAAGCTGGATGTAACTTGTCTCATATTTCATGAGGGGATTCAGGTCAGTTCTGATTATTTGCTAAGGCTCTGGTCCTGAAGGGCATTTGGAAATCATGTATGAAATCAAGAAAAAAAACACATCTTTAAATTCTGTGTAGTATGTTTTTAAAATGCACTGAATATGAATTGATTTTAAAAGTGGTGTAGGTGTACAAATGATGACTCATTTTCTTAGGAGGATTTTCACTAGGGGAGCCATAGGTCAGCATTTGGAGTTGCTCCTCAGGGCACTACTTAACCTACATTTTGATTGGAGTTCTTTCAATCTTATTAGAAGCTTATTAAGTAAGCAAGAACATTGAGCCAAGGGCTCTACTAGTCTCTTCTATTTGGTGATATGACTGAATACTTGCACTACCCCATTATGCTCTTTTTCAAATGTGGATTATGGTGATCAGGATCTGATTCTCATTTTACTGAGTCTTCCGTGGATGCTGTTAAGTCAAATTATAAAGTATGTCTCCATGTAAATAATTCACAAGGTATTTTTGGACTTTTTTATTTATTTAAAAAATAAGGAAATAATGCTGATTCCTGAAATTATTGGAAAGATTATGTGAACAAAAATCTACCAAATTGTGGATATTCCCTGAGTAGGGCTATACTAATCAAGAGATATTATTTTATTTAAACATGCCCACTTTTTATTCTATAACTGTGAACTTTTCTCACTGTGATTCAACAGTAAATAATTCTTTTCATATAATATCAGTGATTGCCAAACACTAAGTTTTGTGTGTTTATGCACATGTCTTAAGTATAACATTTTCAAATGTGAGGATAAATATAGACTGTAAGTTGAAGTTGGATTACTTCTTGTTATTCACCATAATTTTTTGACAAAATCTCTCACTGAAATTTGAACTCACTAATTTGGTAAGCCATTTGGGTAGAAAAACCCAGGGATCTTTCTGCATCTCCTTTTTTGATACTGGGATAGTGGACATAAATTCCCACTTCAAGATTCTTATGAAGATGGTAAGGCCACCCTCAGTTCCTCATTTTACAAAGCAAGTACTATAGAGATGTGGTGATCTTTACAACCTTCAAGACTTATTAGCAGCACGGAGTGGGTCTTGTAACATAGGTATTGGTTTAAATATATACACTAGCCACTGTATAGACATATAATATTGCATATGTTTGTACATATCTAAATATAAAACATAATATTTATATTATACAAAATAGTCATTTTCTATCCATCACTTCTTTTTCTTAAATCTGTTTATGGTCATAGTACCTACTCAGAGGATAAGGTGCATAGCATGCACTCAACAAATAAGAATTTTCTTAGATCAATTTGACTACAATATATGGGTCTAATACATGATGTATCCAATTATTTTCAGTGAACATCACCATACTTTTGATACCTTGTATAATACCCTAATTTGGATTTTTCCCACCAATTTTAAAAGGCAGGAAGAGGAAGAAAATGTTTCACAAATACTATTTCTACAAACTTCTTATAATTTTAGTAAAAAACATTACTATCAAATGTTTTGACATTCTTTTTTAGTGACAAAGAACAACTACATACTTTCATCAGATACTTTCTCTAAATGAAATTTAAGATTTATACATTTAATCTGTATTTCAAATTCTTCAACTCTTTATAATCCACACAATACTTTTCTGTTGCTTTTATCATTTAAAAAGAGAAGGAAAGGCAAGACTAGTATAACTTCCATATTCAAGCAACAAGTCAGGGATTAACACTTCTAAGATGATGAAAAATGTTTCATGAAATCTGATATTGTTGTCTATTCTGAGTTGGGTACATTCTTGAAATTAACAGAGTTGTCTGATTCTAACTTTGTTTATTCAACAGTAGAGTGGATACCTTTTTTTTTATTTTTCTTTAGAATCCCATTCCCAACAGGGAGCTATAGACTCTTGCATTCATTTTAAACCCACTAATTTTGACCATCAAGAAAAGTATAAAACAAAATAGTAACTTAAACAGAGGGTACACATGTGACTCTTAAGAATATTTTTGGCCTGACAGTGTCAGTGGTAGGGTTACAGAGACACATTCTCTCAACACCAGGTGACTTGTACACATTAGGGACAAACTAGAATTTCTGTCTTTGACAGTGAAAACAGTTTCAGGACTAGATTTTTCATAAAGCAGATTTGGAATTTACTGAAGATATTTTGACATAGGTTTAAAGATGAGGATTAAGAGTAAGAGAGATGCCCAAATGAAAGTAAGACATACCTGAGGATGTGAAATTTGGGTCAGTAAAGTATCACAGGAGAAAAACACCAAAATGTGGATACAGGCTTCTCACAGGAGATTCACAAAGAATTGTCTTAGTGTTAGCCCTATATACAAGTTTGATAGCTCTAAAGGTATACCGGAAATGTTGCTGAAAAGGCATTTTTTTTTTTTTTTTTTGCTTTCTCTTCTGGTAAGTTCGAAGTGTGACATGGTTCTGTAGATACCTTGGATGGAATTATAACCAGATACAGTGAAAACTAGGTTGGCAGCCATTTGGAGAATGTTTAGCACATGTCCTTCAGTTGTGTGGTTTCTGCAAAGGCTGAAAATTCTAGAACATTGTAGGTTTATGGATGAAAGAGTAACACTACTTTAAGTAGTAAATTTTATCAGCAAATAACACAAAAACTTATAAAATTTCATTTTAGAGGAATGATGATTTTTATAGCTACAATAATTTATTTTCCAAAGCAAAATGGAGTTGTATCTCTAGTATTTAGATTTCATTACCTTATGAAATCCCATGTTGGATAACAATTAAGATACTTATTAATCATCTTATATTCTTCATCTGAGTATGCACAATTTACCACTTAATGTCAAACTGCAGTCCAGGAGAGGAACTTTTACCCTCCTCCCTGCCTTTCCCTTGCTGTGCTCTAAATTTTCCCACTTGTAAGAAGAGTATGTGATTTGATTATTCTAGATATCTCCACAGGGTTCTTCCCAAATAATGTCTGCCCACCAGTAATTGCCATCCCTTGCAACTTTTTCTACCAAACTTTCTGGCCCATTGTGCTCAGAGAGAACTCAGATGGGTTCCAGTATGAGGAAATCACCTCCAACTTCTTTTCTTTTCTGTCCTAACATTTACCCTGTTTTAGCAAAAAAAAATCTGTTCCATAATTCTTACATAAATATTTTATAAAATATCTGAGTGTAAGTGCATTGGAGATAAAGATAGGTTTTAGGTGTTCACAAATATGTCAACTCCCCTCAAAGTGCTGTCATAGGACTGAAGCTCTAAATGATTGCAATTTCTATGTTTAAACACATCAGTGCTGGCAACACAACACATCTCCATGCTGTTGCCAACAGCAAGTTTGAAAATTCCTTTAATAATTTAGGGACCTCAACGTATATAAAAATCTGCCCAGTGATTTCAATCACAGAGAATCACAGTAGAAGTCAATATGAAACTGAGTTGGAGGTTAAAAAATATTAAATATAAATTATAACAAAGAAGGTTGAGAGAAACAGGGACTCAGAAATAAATAACTTCACTCAACTTTTGCTCTCTCCTTTCTGTTGGGGCCGAATGCTAGCAAGTCTTCTGCTTGAAGACACCACGCTGTGGGCCAATCTAGAAGACCCACTGTACTCAGAGCAGTTGGTAAGAACACCCTCCTCCCACTCCTATGCCCCCACTCCCGCTGAAGTCCCAGAGCTGTGCTGGGAGCCCAATGGACTCAGGAATCATAGCCCCCAAAACCCCTGCCTGTCGAATACCACTCATCTACCACAGGGTCCTTTATGCTTGGGCAGATTGCTATCTAGTCTTCTCCCTAGAAGACACCATACCCTGAGCTATCCCTGAAGATCCTCTGCACTCAGAGCAGTTGGTAAGAACCCTCTAGAAGTCTCATAGCTGCTGCTGGGAGCCCAGTGGACTCGGGAAACAAAACCACCACCTACCGAATACCACTCCCTTTACTCCCATTCCTTTCTGCTGGGGCAGAAAGCATATCATATCCTGGACCATCCCAGAAGGTCCACTGGACTTGCAGAAGTTGATAAGAACCAGCCCCCCATGAAGTCCTACAGCTGCTGCTATGAGCCCAGTGGACTTGGGACCCATCACCCACCAATACTCCAACCTGCTAAATACCTCTCCCCTTTCTTCCTGGTCCTTTCTGCTAGGACAGACTGCTAGCTTGTCGGCTCCCCAGAAGATACCATATCCTGGGCCGTTCCAGAAGATCTGCTGCACTCACAGCAGTAAGAAAGACATACAAGGAGATCCGCTGCACCCAGGGCAACTGAACAACTGATCGCCAGCTTGTCTCCTCTCCTAAAATCAGCATAGCTTGAAGGAATCCAGGAAGCTCCTCTGTACACAGAGCAACTGGGCAAGAGACACCAAACTCTGAAGTGCTCCCGGGGCCTCTGGGATATGCAGGGGAACTGACAGGACAGACTGAAAGCCTACCTGAAATTCTGCAGCACAGAAACTACAGTATATTTTCCAGGTCTGACAATTTGCCCAGGAATTTCGTGAATTCATTGTTTTTAATTGCAGAGTAGTATTCCATTGTGTAAATATACCACATCTTTTGAATCCATTCCTCTGTTGAGCGACATCTGACTTCTTTCCAGCTTCTGTCTATTATAAATAAGGCTGCTATGAACATAGTGGAGCATGTGTCCTTATTGCATACAGGGGAAGCCTCTGGGTATATGCCCAGGAGTGGTATATCAGGATCCTCCAGGAGTGTTATGCTGGAAAATATCATCCTTAGTGAGGTAACCCAATCACAAAAGAACATGGTATGCAGTCACTGATAAGGGGATATTAACCCAGAATCTTGGAATACGCTAGACACAATTCGCATATCAATAGATTTCCAAGAAGATGGAAGGAGAGTCCCCTGGTACTGGAAAGACTGGATGTAGGAGAATGCCAGGACAGAGAAGCTAGAGGGGGTTGAATGGGGAAAAGAGGGAGGGAAGAGGGCTTATGAGACTTTCAGGGTGGGAGGAAACGGGAAAGGGGAAATCATTTGAAATGTAAATAAAAAAACTTAGAAAATAGTAAGAAAAATAAAAAAATAAAAATCACAAAAAAAATATGGAATGATATCCCATCATTTCAAGAGAGGAAAAAAAAAAAAAGAAATTACAGTATATAGGCCCCCTGGGAGAACATTTTCACACAATACAAAAGTTTTACTACTGTTCAACTTCAGCCAGGGTAACAGATCAGCAGGTTTTTTGCTCCTCTGAAGAACCTCCAGTTAAAAGGCCTCACAGGTGGTTTGCTACATTCATGGCCACAGGCCAACTGGGAGACCTGAAGCAACCCAGGACCAAAGAGGCAGACTTCAGACAGATTCACCCAGACCAGCAAACAACAGAGATAACCAGGTGGCAAGAGGCAAACACAAGACCATAAGCAACAGAAGCCAGTATATTTGGGCATCATCAGAACCCATTTCTTTCATCAGAAAAAGCCGTAAATATCCAAACATACTTGAAAATCAGGAAGCTGACCGAAAATCCTATACCACGGAGATAATAGTGTCCTTTAAGGAGGATATAAATAACTCATTGAAAGAAATAGAGAAATATACAGGTAAACAAGTAGAATCACATAAAGAGGAAACATTTAAATTCCTAAAAGAAATAAAGGAAAACACAATCAAAGAGTTGCAAGAGTTGAATGAAGTGATCCAAGACCAAAAAGTGAAAGCAGAAACAATGAAGAAAACTCAAATAGAGGCAAACCTGGAAATGGAAAACCTAGGAAAGAAGTCAGGAATTATAGACATAAGTGTAACCAACAGAATACAAGAGATAGAGGAGAGAATCTCCAGTGTACAAGATACTGTAGAAGAGATTGGCACAACTGTCAAAGAAAAATTCAAAGTGCAAAAAACTCCAAACCAAAATCATCCAGGAAATTCAGGACAAAATGGAAAGACCAAATCTAAGAATAATCAGAATATAGAGCATGAATATTCCTAGCTCAAAGGACCTGAAAATCATAGAAGAAAATTTCCCCAGCCTAAAGAAAGGGGTGGCAATATAGGTACAAGAATCCTATAGAACACCAAACAAATGGGACCAGAAAATAAAATGAACTAGCTGAAGGGCCCGAGTTAGGATGCCTCAGTTTCACTTGGAAGGAAAAAGAAAGCAATCACAATTTCTTTCTTCAGAGACTTGAAGTTCTTGTCATACAAATCTTTCACTTCTTTGGTTAGAGTCACACCAAGATACTTTATATGGTTTGTGGCTATCATGAAGGGTATCATTTCTCTTACTTCTTTCTCAGTCTGCTTATCCTTTGAGTATAGGAAGGCTACTGACTTGCTTGGGTTAATTTTATATCCAGCCACTTTGCTGAAGTTGTTTATCAGCTGTAGGAGTTCTCTGGTGGAGTTCTTTGGGTCGCTTAAGTATACTATCATATTATATGCAAATAGTGATAGTTTGACTTCTTCCTTTCTAATTTGTATCCCTTTGACCTCCTTTTGTTGTCTAATTGCTCTAGCCAGAACTTCAAGTACTATATTGGAAAGATATGGAGAGAGAGGGCAGCCTTGTCTAGTCCCTGATTTTAGTGGGATTGCTTCAAGTTTCTCTCCATTTAGATTGATGTTGGCTACCGGTTTGCTGTAAATTGCTTTTACTATGTTTAGATATGGGCCTCGAATTCGTGATCGTTCCAAGACCTTTAGCATGAAAGGATGCTGAATTTTGTCTAATGCTTTCTCAGCATCTAATGAGATGACCATGTGTTTTTTTCTTTGAGATTGTTTATATAGTGGATTACATTGATGGACTTCCTTATTTTGAACCATTCCTGCATCCATGGGATGAAGCCTACTTGACCGTGTTGAATGATCATTTTGATGTGTTCTTGGAGTCGGTTGGCAAGAATTTTATTGAGTATTTTTGCATCGATATTCATAAGAGAGATTGTCCTGAGATTCTCCTTCTTTATCAGATCTTTGTGTGATTTTGGTATTAGAGTAATTGTGGCTTCATAGAACGACTTGGGTAGTGTTCCTTCTATTTCTATTTTGTGGAATAGTTTGAAGAGTATTGAAGTTAGGTCTTCTTTGAAGGTCTGATAGAATTCTGCACTAAAACCATCTTGACCTGTGCTTTCTCTGGTTGGAAGACTTCCAATGACGACTTCTATTTCTTCAGGGGTTATAGGAGGGTTTAGATGGTCTATTTGATCCTGATTTAATTTTGGTATTTGGTATCTGTCTAGGAAATTGTCCATTTCCTCCAGATTTTCTAGGTGTGTTGAATACAGGCTTTTGTATTAGGATCTGATGATATTTTTAATTTCCTCAGTTTCTATGTTATCTCTCCATTTTCGTTTCTGATTTTGTTAATTTCCTTACTCTCTCTGTGTCCTCTGGCTAGTCTTGCAAAGGACTTATCTGTCTTGTTGATTTTCTCAAAGAACCAACTCCTAGTTTTGTTGATTCTTTGTGTGGTTTTATTTGTTTCTACTTGAATGATTTCAGCCCTGAGTTTGATGATTTCCTGCCTTCTACTCCTCTTTAGTGTATTTGCTTCTTTCTGTTCTAGACCTCAGAAGATGGAAAAATCTGCCATGCTCATGGACTGGCAGGATTAATATAGTAAAATTGACCATCTTGCCATAAGCAATATATAGATTCAAAGCAATCCTCATCAAAATCCCAATTCAATTCTTCATAGAGTTAGAAAGAGCAATTCAAAAATTGATCTGGAATAACAGAAAAACCCAGGATAGCTAAAACTATTCTCAGAGTAAAATAACTTCTAGAGGAATCAATATCCCAGACCTCAAGCTGTACTACAGAACAATAGTGTTAAAAACTTCATGGTATTGGTACAGTGACAGGCATGTAGATCAATGGAACAGAATTGAAGACCCAAAAATGAATCCACACTACTACTATGGTCACTTGATCTTCGACAAAGGAGCTAAAACTATCCAGTGGAAAAAAGATAGCCTTTTCAACAAATGGTGCTAGCTCAACTGGAGGTCAACATTCAGAAGAATGTAAATTGACCCATTCTTGTCTCCTTGCACTAAGCTCAATTCCAAGAGAATCAAAAACCTCCACATAAAACCAGGCACACTGAAACTAATAGAAAGGAAACTAGAGAAGAACCTTGAACATATGGGCACAGGGGAGAATTTCCTGAATAGAACTCCAATAGCTTATGCTCTAAGATCAAGAATTGACAAATGGGACCTCATAAAATTACAAAGTTTCTGTAAGGCAAAAGACACTGTCAAAAAGACAAAGAGGCAACCAATTAACTGGAAAATGATCTTTACCAACCCTACATAAGACAGAAGTTTGTATCCAATATATACAAAGAACTCAAGAAGTTAAACTCCAGAGAGGCAAGTAACCCTATTAAAAAATGGGGTACAGAATTAAAGAGTTCTCACCTGAAGAATATCTAATGGCTGAGAAGCACCTAAAGAGATGTTCATCATCTTTAGTCATTAGGGAAATGCAAATCAAAACAACCCTGAGATTCCATCTCACACCAGTCAGAATGGCTAAGACCAAAAACACAGGAGACAGCAGTTGTTGGAGAGGATGTGGAGAAAGAGGAACACTCCTACACTGCTGGTGGGATTGCAAGCTGGTACAACCACTCTGGAAAGCAGCCTGGAAAGCGGTTCCTCAGAAAACTGGGCATGACACTCCCGGAGGATCTGGCTATAACACTTTGGACATATACCCAGAGGCTTTACCTGCATGCAGTAAGGACACATGCTCCACTATGTTCATAGCAGCCTTATTTATAATAGCCAGAAGCTGGAAGGAACCCAGATGTCCCTCAACGGAGAAATGGATTCAGAAGATGTGGTTTGTTTACACAATGGAATACTACTCTTCAATTAAAAACAATGAACTCACGAAATTCCTAGGCAAATGATCAGACCTTGAAAATATCATTCTTAGTGTGGTAATCCAATCACAAAAGAACATACATGGTATGCAGTCACTGATAATGGAATATTAACCCAGAATCTCGGAATACCCTAGACACAATTCGCATATCAATAGATTTCCAAGAAGATGGAAGGAGAGACCCTGGTCCTGGCAAAACTGGATATAGGGGAATGCCAGGACAGAGAAGCAAGAGGGGTTTGAATGGGGAAAAGAGGGAGGGAAGGGGGCTTATGGGACTTTCGGGGAGGGAGGAAACGGGAAAGGGGAAATGATTTGGAATGTAAATAAAAAAACTTAGAAAATAAAAAAAAAAAAGAAATCAATCATAAGGGGGATGGTAGGGAGGGAGGGACCTGGGAGGGAAACTCGATGGGAGGGGGAAGAGGGGAACCTGATCTGGTATTAGGTGACAAGGATTGAAGCACTGAGGGCCAGCAGAAAGGATCGGGAATCTCCAGAATGTACCAGAGACCTGGGAAGTGAGAGACTCTCAGGACTCAAAGTGAGGGACCTTAGATGAAACAACCTATAGTGGGAGAGTGAACATATAAAGCCTACCTCTAGCAGAAAAAAAAAAAACAACAGGGCATCATGTAAGGGATGGGAATGACATCCCACAGTCAAAACTCTGACCCATTATTGTTCCTGACTGTAAGAACTACAGGGATGGAAATGGAGAGGACCCTGAGAAAAAGAAGGTCCAGTGATTAGCCCAAAGTGGGATCCAGCTCAAGGAGTGACCACAAGGCCTGACACTATTACTGAGGTTATGAAGCACTCACAAACAGGGACCTATCTTGACTGCCCTCTGAAATACCCAACAAACATCTGAAAGAGTTAGATGCTGATATTTGCACCTAACCAATGGACAGAAGCTGCTGACCCCTGTGATTGAATTAGAGAAATCTGGAAAAAGCAGAAGAGCAGGGCAACCCTCTAGGAGGACCAGCAGTCTCAATTAACCTGGACTGCTGAGATCTCTCAAACACTGGACCACCAACCAGACAACATATACCAGCTAATATGAGGCTCCTAACACATATACAGCAGAGGACTACCAGTTCTGGGATCAGTAAGAGAAGATGCACCTAACCCTCTAGAGACTGGAGGCCCCAGGTAGTTTCGAGTTCTGCTCAGGAGGGGTATAGGGAATAGGTGCTAGGGACATCCTTGTGAAGACTGGGGGGTAAGGAGGTGGCAATGTGTAACAGTCAAATGGTTGACAGGGAGGAGAATAAAATCTGGAGTGTAAAAAAAAAAATAGTCAATGGTTTTATTCACTAGGATACCAAATAAAAACCATAAAACATTATTAAAAAAACCCAACTTCTCTAAGAATGTCAAACTTCATTGCCTTTACAATTATTGTAAATATAATATTTATGGGTTTTGAACTTAATATAGTTATGGAATTACTAAATACCTAAGGGGTTATCAGTTTTTAGGCACATGCACAGTTTGTCAATGGCTACATCATTGATGAGAATGTCTCTTTCTCACATTTATTTCATCTAAACCCTCTAAACATTCAGGGAAGGGTTGGGTTTTTTAACCTATTTCTTCTGTTTAGGACAGGATGCTGATGGACTAATTGTAAGCAGGTCATCTGAAGACAATTAAGAATAAAACTCAATAGGGCACATACATTAGCATACTTCTTCAGAGACTTTATTAGTATTCATTTTCAAAAATTTAGTATGAAAGTTTATGTAAAAATTCAGTCTAAATGCAGCACAACATTTTTAATGCATTGGTAATTGATTTTATCAACATTTTATAGAACAACTTGATCAACATCATTGTCCTATTTTAGTGTAACTTTAAGTTAAATTTAGAATTGAATTAATTATTTGCAGTATATCATTTAGAAAACCAATAAATTATACTCAATCAAAAATTAATACCCAAGTCTCTCTGAATAAAATTACACCCACTTATATGTGAAAAATCAGAAGTTCAAAAGAATTAATTAGCCATAATCCACTGTAGTGGTTTGAGTTAGATTTGGCTAGGCTCATATCTTTGTGTGTTTGTTCTCCAGAAACTTGAATTGTTAGGAAAGGGTTAAAACTGTTGACCTCGTTGGAATAGGTAAATTATTATTGAGGAAAGTGTGTCTCTATGAGTGAATTTTTCTGTTTGAAAAACCTACACTAGATTCTCTCTCTCTCTCTCTCTCTCTCTCTCTCTCTCTCTCTCTCTCTCTCTCTCTCTCTCTCTCTCTCTCTCTTTTTCTCTCTCTCTTTTATCTGCTGCTTCTGAACCAAGATGGAAAATTCTCAACAATTTATCCAGTACCATGTCTGTATATTTCTGTCCATGATGATCATGAACAAACCCTCTAAAATTGTAAACAGGCCACCAATTAAATGTTTTCAGTCTTTGGAACAATGATTATATTTGATACCAAAAGTGGCAGTGTCTACATTTTATCTGGATGATTAAATAAAGTAGGTTTTTAGTACTTGGTACATCTAGATCTGTATCTTTCAATTTAGTTTTATACTCTAATTTTTTCTTAGTGCATTTCTTCCCTATTTTTCTTTGCATTTAGTTCACATTTTTTATACCTTTTAATTACATTAGCAATCTTTCACTGTGTATTAAGTTGTAATTTTGGCTCATCTAATATTTACTGCCCTCACTTAGAAGACAGAAGCAAGTGCATTTCTGAAATCAAAGATTACATAGCACTTATCAAGTGCTCCAAGCCAGCCAGGATTACACAGTGAGATCTTTTCTCATAACAAACTAACAACAACAAATAGGGAGTCAGAGAAATGTCTCAGTGCTTGTGAGGATTGCTGTTCTAGTAGAGGATGCAGATTTTATTTCCTGTATCCACAAAGCAGGTCCACCTGTAACTCCAGTTTCAGAGGACACAATAACTAAGAGCAGTATACAATAATCTAAGTGCACTGGGCACACACACTGTACACACATATATATTCAAGCACTCACTCCTACTCATAAAAAAATAAGTAAATTGTTTAAAATTAGTGACTGTACCTCAAATTATCAGAATTATCTTCAGACTTATACTTGTTTAATTACAGTAAGAAAAATAGAAATTTTGGCAGAATGTAGTTATATTGTTTTTCTATATTGTATATACATACTCCAGTGTCACAAAAGAAATAGCCAGAAATTCCTAATGAGCTACCCATTCCCTTCTATATAAGATTATGTGTTTAAGCATGGACAATAATACCTAGCCATTTTTATGAGTATTAGATATCAAACTAAGCTTTTCAACCTTAGCTAGCAAGCCTTTTATCAACTGGGTCATTGTTCCATACCACAAGGAAGTGAGTTCAATTGCTAACAACCACATGGTAGCTCACAACCATCTGTAATGAAACCAGATTCCATCTTCTGGTGTGTCTGAGGAAAAATAATATACTCTTGTAAATAAAATAATCTACTTTCTTCTTGGACATGGGTAAATTCCTTAAAATCAATATGTTTATGCTGATATGTGTGAAAATGAGTGTGTCCACATGCATGTGGAAACCAGAAGACAATGTCAGGTGTCTTCTTCAATCATTCTTATCTTAAGAGATTACATTTAAATGAACAGATATTTAATTGTTTAATATTATTCAAACTATTAAATTATGGAGCAGGCAGCTTATATCAAACTCAATTCTGAGCTTACAAGTTCAATGCAAATTAAATTTAATGAGTAGTATCACAAAAGAATCTAAGATAAAGATACTTCATTTTGGATTGTAAATGACTAGAACTCTGAGGGAGAGAAACCTTTGGAAATGTTCATAAGAAGTATAGCTGTAGACAGGAAGATGTTATAGGTTGGATGTACCTCAGTGTATGAGATTACATGATTTTAAGCCAAAAATAAAAGTGTTTAATGTTTCAGCACTCATATCAATAAAAGCAAACAAACAAATATTGTTTGCCATGCATATCAGTACCTGAAAATCCAAAGCTTTTGAAGTTGGAGTCTGGAGAATTACTTGGGCTTACTGGAGGCCAACCAGCTCTTGGTTCAGTGCTAAACCATTTTTCAAGGGAACACAATTGAGTATGATAAATAGGACACCCCACATACTCTTCTGGCCTTTACCAACAAATATAGGGGCTCACATAAGTATAGAACACATACACACAGAAAGCATTTATTAATCCACAATAAACAAGTTTTGAATATATAATTCTTAACAATAAGAAAGAACATCTTAGGTCAGGAGAGCTTTTTTGAGCAGAGGAGAAAACAATGTAGTTTCTTTCTAGGCAACCCACTAAAATTATATGTCTTGTGCCAGTTGGCATTAATACTTCACATGTGTTTTTGAAAGCCTTCTTCAGAATTATGGTTTTGAATTGTAATGAGGAAACTTTCAAAGAGACAAAATAAATGAGTTTTAAGGGGTAAAAATTTTTGTGTGTGATGAATTTTTAGAGGTAGATGTTCTACCTCTATAATGAAGTCCCAAGTCACCATGATTATAGTATGGAGTAGTACTTGGAGAACAATTTAGTGAACCTTAAGTTAAAATTAATCTATTGGGGCTGTGCTTTATTAATTACAGCTAGAGCCCTTATAATAAAGAGAAATACAGATGCATAAATCAGGAACAGTTACAGACACAAACAGAAAAATATCACAAGCCATTGAAGATGCTCTGAAATGTATCTGACTAAAGTGGAAGGGAAAGAAGTAGTGAGCTTGTCCAATTGCTAAGATGCTTGCCTTGTACGATGAAGACACAAACTAAATCTTCCAATAAAAAGAAATCTGAGTGTGATGATATCCATATTTAATACCAGAATCTAAGAGAGAGACAGGAGCATCTCTGAGGTTCAGTGGACATAGAATCTAGTTTACATAGAGTGAAATGGGTCAGTGAGAAACCCTGTATTAAAAACAACAAAATAAAACCAAATGCAATAATACAAACAAATAAAGGATTTCTACTACCTGAATAATTAACTTTGATTTTCATCTCTGGTCTTTGTATATATGAGTAAAGTTGTATATCTCCCATACACACATGCCCACACATAGTCATGTAGTAAAAGTATTGTTCTAATAAGCCCATATACAAAACACCCAATCGAGATATTTTATTTATAAGCCAAATGCCTAGATTTGACAGATCTAGGGCTATTCTAATGTATTCCCCAGGTTTGAAGCCCCTTGTATTACTTGCTGTTTTTAATGGCCACACATTTCTGCCCATGGAGGCTTCCTCTACTTATCTTCCTACTTTCCTTTTCTACCTGCCTCTGTAACCATACTCCCTCCTCTGACCAATCACAGATGTTACACTTTTATTGACCAGTTAAATAGGAAAGAAATTTAACATCATTTATTAGAGTGCATAAGCTTCTTCCTGTCTGGGGCAATTACATCTTGAGGAACTAGTTTTACCATTAGAAAACTAGCAGCATAATACCAACTCATTACACACACACGCACACACACACACACACACACACACACACACACACACACACACACGCACCGAAAGAGAGAGAGAGAGGATAAGAATGAAACAAGAAAACTGATCTATTGACATATTACTGTTGAATTTATAATATCTAAAATTACAAATCTCAGCACAATTTTTCATGCTGTCCATTCTCATAATCTGTGTCAGTTATTTCTAGCAAATTCAAAAGACTTAAACAAATCAAGGTTGAAGACAATTGCAACCATTTTTAGCCATCTAGGATAGGCTAAAGCTAGCAATTGGCCTTTCTGGAGGTAGCCCATTGTGACTTGCATGGTCTGTGATAGGTGAGGCCTATGAGGCAAGGTCCCAAAGAGACTTCATCTCAGAATTGCTTCTTGTAGCTTATATGTCTTTCACATCATTATTGAATTAATATAATAATCCCTGGTAAATGGCCTACCCTTTTGCCTGTAGAGTTGGCTTTCATAATTACACTAAAAAGAGATACAGGCTTTGGACATATTTGTATTCAAGAAAAAGGATTCAGGTTCACATATTAAGCCACAAGTGTGCACTATACTACCATGCCATGGGAAGCTGTTGCTTTGAACTTATAATGAGCATATAGAATGAATACTGTTTTGAACTTATCATCAACACACTTCTGTAACTCCCATTTTGTGAGCATTTTATCTAAGAGGTAAATTTGTCTAAAAAAAATCAAAAGAAAAAAAAACAATCAAACAAAACTGAAAACAAAGAGAAAAAAATTATAAAAAGGCCACAGAAAGGAAATAAAAATGATACTTTTGTTTGGGGAGTTCTGAACCATCCATCCATCCATCTATACATTCATACATCCATCCAAATTTATTGATGTAGCCATTCTCCACATCACCCTCTGTGTTTCGGTCTGTGTAAGTGATATCTTTCCTTTCCTTTCTCTGTATTTCATGAAGAGCTGACCATATTAGTGAGTGATTAGCTTTTGGATCCCCGGATGTGAGTATTAGCAATAAATCCTTTAGCTATTCCCCCACTATGAAGCAAAAGGTGGACTTCTGGCTATAGTATAACTAAGACACAAAGAGAATAAATATTCTTAATAACAAGCAACATGTATACTTACAAAAACAAGTATTGTATCTGACTGATATTCTGCCCAATCGTCTGCCTCAGAAAGGACCTAGAGCCAGGGGCTAAGCTCCCAGCATATTATATGGTACTTTGGCGCAGGACCATCTAGAGGTAAACTCAATCAGCTGCCGTCTATAGAGGAACCATCCTGGACTGGCTCCTGACAGCTATTTTCAGCATCCCTCTCACAGATTAAAAACTCCTTTCATCACTCTTGGCAAGTCATCTTGGGCAGGTGTACCCACCTATTACTGTTCCTTGATAATTCCTGCAAAACCAACAAGTCATAGGTTTTGCCTTCAAATTTTCAGTCAGGAACTGAGTTCCCCATTCTCTTCTCTAACAAAGTACAGCTCATGAATTACTAAAGAACTGATCACTCTCATTAGTTCTCTTTGAGGAATTGTGTGTGTGTGTGTGTGTGTGTGTGTGTTGGAAAAACAAATTACAGAAGTATAAAATGAAATCTTCTGGAACATTGTTATGAGCTCCTCACCAAACTGCCTGATTTCAATGAGGAGAGGAGATGTGAGATAATTTCAACTTGGGTGAAGAAATAATTAAGTTACCAAAATTTGATAATATCAGCATCATAAAATAACAATCTAGTTTGAGTCACTTAACAATTAATATCTTAGTTTAGTTAACCTAAAACTTACATTGATGTATTGTGTGTGTGTGCATATTCATGTGGACACTTGTGCATGTGTGATCAAGCATGATGTGAGTTTGTGTGCATGTTGAGGCCAGAGAATACTTTAAAAATATGCTATCTCAGGAAAAATATACCTTGTTATTTTGAGATGGGTTCTCTCATTGAATTGGGAATCTAATATGCTAGACATGTTAACCAAATTCCCCCAGTGATCTATATGTCTATGCTTCCATAATACTGGGATTATAATTATAAACCATATTTCCAAATTTATATGTGGTTTAAAATATTGAATTCAGTTTTCCATGGTGGAAGGACTAGTATTTTGCAACCTAGTTATCTTGTCAGCATGTTGCATTGTATTAAATGAATGACATATGATTTAAAATCTTGAAGGAATGAAAAACCTTTGTCACAGAGAATTCATATTCTAGATTAATCCATTTACTCAGAATTTTCATTTTTTTACACAAAGTTATATCATATTTCATTGAATAAAATGCCACAAATAACATTTTATTTCCAATTTATCAGTTGATGAATATGTAAGCTGTTTCTATACCAAGTTACTATGAATAGAGGTCCTATAATAATAGATGAAAAGAAAATATGTGTATTTCCATAAATGATACATCTATTTCCAGAATTTGATGAAACACCAACCTGACTTTCATAGTTGCTGCACCAATTTGCACTCCCACCAACAATGAAAGAGGGCTCTCCATAACCCAGACCTTCATCTGCATTTCTTGTCTTTTATTTTCTTAATCTTGACCTTCTTACTGAGTAGAGTAAAAATCAAAGTACTTTTAATTTGCATTTCCTTGATTGGCAAATATAGTAATCACTTTTAGAAATCACCCCAAAAATCCAAGTGACTAAAAGCAGTCTAAAAACATAATAAAGAAAGCCTTAGCAATAAGGTTTCACCGGAGTCCAATGATCCTAATACAGAAAGCCTTGGATAGCCTAATGTAGTTGAAACACAAGAAAATGACTTTAATCCAATATTATGAATTTGAAAGAGGTCTTTAGAAAAAAATGTAATAAATCCCTGAAAGAGTACATGAAAATGGGATCAAATATGTGAAGGAAATTAATTAAAGTATTGAAGGCATAAAAATGAAAATGGAATCAATAAATAACACACTTGTAGCAAATGGATATCATGTGAGTCTCCTAACAAGTGGAGCAAGGGCTGTCTTAGCCCCTCTTCCATGCCACTGGATACTCTTACTGATACCTGTAATACATGATTTGACTTCATTGGAAGAGACTTTGCATAGTCCTGTGGGGTGGGATGATCCCAAATTGGGTTTTTCCTCTCTAAGGAGAAGAGGAAGGGAAAGTGGATAGAGTAGTTTGTAATGGTGGGACTGGAAAAATAGGAAGGAGGGGCTGCAAATGGTTTGAAAAATAAATTTTAGAAAGACATGAAGGAAGAAACACAAAGTGAGGGAATTCTGGGGATGGTAAACATAGGTAAGAGGACAGAAACTACATATGCAAACATCAATACAAGAGATAGAAGAGAGAATCTTGGGTATAGAATATACAATAGAAGAAACTGATTTATCAGTAAAAGAAAATGTACAATTTTAAAAATTTCTGACACAAAATACCTAGAACATCAGGGATACAATGAAAAGACTAAAACTAAGAACAATAAGAATAAAAAAAATCTCTTGGTCAAAGATACAAAAAATATTTCCAACAAAATCATCAGGGAGTAATGTCCCTAGCCTAGTGAAATAGATAGCTAAAAACATATGTGAAGTTTGTAGAATACCAAATAGATGGTTCGAAAAAAGAAAATCTTCCCACCACATAATAAGCAAACCATTAAAGGTACAGAACAGTGAAAGAATATTAAATGCTGGAATGGAAAATGTCAAATAATATATAAAAACAGAACTATCAGGATTGTAACTGGTTTCTCAACAAAAACATTAGAAGACAGAAGGGCCTGAGCATATGACTTCCAAACACTAAGAGACCACATATTTAAGCCTACACTACAATTCTCAGGGAAACTATTAAACACTATAAAGGGAGTAAAGAAGATATTATATGACAAAACCAAATTTAAACAATTTCTATCCAAAAGTTTATATCCTAGCCCTAATAAGTTTCTAAAAGTAAAACTTTGTTTCAATGAGGTTAGCTAAGCCCTGCAAAACACCAGAAAAAAAAAAACAAAACAAGAGAAATAGACACACAGACACACAAACACAGACACACGCACACACGACCAGCACAAACATCAAAATAAAATGAATTAATAATTATTGGTCATTAATATCTCTCAACATCTATGTACTCAAGTAATCAATATAAAGACACAGGCTAAGAGAATGGGTAGGAAATGAATGTCAATCATTCTGTTGCAGAGAAGACATAAAACTCAACTTCATACCCCAGAGAATAGGACTATAATATGACTATCCAAGCAAACAGACCCAAGAAACAAGCTTGTATAGCCATTCTAATATATACTAAAATTTATTTCCAACCAAAATTTATCAGAAGGGATGAAGGGAAACTAAATACTCATCTTCCACAAAGATGATGTCTCAATTCGTATCATCTATGGCCCAAATACATGGATGCCCACATTTTAAAAGAAATATTGCTAAAGCATAATTCATACCTTGAACTACACATTTAACATAGAAGACTTGAACACTTCATTCTCACTAATAGGCAGATCATCCATACAGAAACTAAGCAGAGAAATCATGGATCTAACAATCATCCAAACAGGAACGAATGTAACTACTTCTCAGAACTTTATAGAACTATCTCCAAAAATTACCATATACTTGGTAGCACAGCAAGGCTTGACATGTTCAAAAAAGTTTAAATAACTCCCTTAATTTTTTTGCTACACCATTGATTTAAGCTGGAATTCATCCACAGAAACAACAGAAAGCCTACAAATATATAAACACTGAATATCTCTCTAATAATGTCCATTGGTCAAGGAAGAAATATAAAAAAGAAATTATATACTTTCAATAGTAAAAGACAATGAATGTATATCTAATTCAAATGTATGAGAAAAATGAAAACATTGTTAACAAGAAAGTTCATAGAACTAATTATTTTCATGAAGACATTAGTTATATTCCATACTAGTATCTTAAGAATATACCTGAAAAAATATTAAAGAAAATATATACCTGAAAGCTCTAGATTAAAAAGAAGGAAACACACTGAAGAGGAGTAGAATTCAATAAAAAATAAATAACAGCTGCAGTCAGTAAAATAGAAACAAAGAGAGCAAGACAAAGAATCCATAAAACAAACATTTGGTTACGTGAGAAATTAAACAAGGTAGACAACTCTTTAACCAAACTAATTAATGGCATGAGAGACAATATTCAGTTAACAAAATCAGAAATATAAAGGGAGACATAACAAAAAACACAAAAATCTAAAGAATATTTAGGCCTTACTTCAAAAAACTCTACTCCACAAAACTGGAAATCTAAGTGAAATGGATGGTTTTCTTGATAGATTACACTTATCCAAATTTAAGTCAAGATCTACTAATAATCTAAATAAACCTATATCCCCTAAGAAATAGAATCTATCATTAGAATCTTCAAACACATAACAAAAATCAAAAATCAAAAACAAACACATAAACAAATATCAAACCAGGCCAGATGATTTTATAGCACAAAATTCTACGAAACTTGAGCTATTACCAATACTTCTCAAATCATTCCACAAAATAGAAACAAAATGAAGAGTTCCAAGATCATTTTATTAGACCACATTCACCCTGATATGTAATTGACACAAATATTCAAAAATGAAAAAGAATTTCAAACCAATTTTCTTATCAACTTTTATATAAATATCTTCAAAAATATCATCCATCATCAAGTAGATTTTATTACAGAAATGCAAGGATGGTTTGATATGCAAAATGTTGTCAAGACAATCCACTAAGTAAACAAACCAAAAGAGAAGAACCATATTATAATGACATTTGTGAAAAAAACAAAACAAAACAAAACATGGTCATCTCTATCATTAGATCCTCAAAAAGCCTTTATCAAAATCCAACATCTATTCATGATAAAATACTTTTGTACATCATAAGTACAAGGAACATATCTAAACACAACAAAACTAATATACAGTAAGTCAATAGCAAATATCAACTTAAAGAGAAAGGTAAATCCACTGAAATCAGGAACAAGAAAAGAAAAGTCTGTCCACTATCTCTTATCTACTCAATTTACTACATGAAGTTTTACCTAGAGAAATCAGAAAACCAGAATAGATCAAGAGGATACAAATTATAAAAGAAGTCAAAATGTTGCTATTCACAGATGCTATGATAGTATACATATATAACTAAAAAATATAAATAAAGCATTAGACCTCATATATACGAATGATAACATGTCTGAAAAAATAAAAAGAGAAGTAATACCCTTCACAAAAGCCACTAGTAATAAAAAATATCTTAGTATAACTCTAGTCAAACAAGTGAAAGACCTTTATGAAAAGAACTTTATGTCCCTGAAGAAATAAATTAAAGTTATCAGTAGATAAAAATATATCCAATATTCTGGGTAAATAGGATTAACATAAAAATGGCCATCCTAGCAAAGCATTCTACAGAATTTGATAGCAATTACTATCAAATTCTGGTCTTAGTCTATTTTTTTTAATTTTTATTTATTTATTTTTTACTATGTCGCTTTACATTGCATTCCCTACCACCCACACCCCCCTCCACAATCTTTCACCTTTTAGGATTCTGTCTAAACTCCACCTTACAGCTACCTGGCAATAGGCCTGGCCTACTACAAAAGGGAATACTCTGCCCCTTCTCTCTCTCTCTCTCTCTCTCTCTCTCTCTCTCTCTCTCTCTCTCTCTCTCTCTCTCTCTCTCTCTCTCTCTCTCTCCCCCCCCTCTCTCTCTCTCTCTCCCTCTCTCTCTCTCTCTCTCTCTCTCTCTCTCTCTCTCTCTCTCTCTCTCTCTCTCTCTCTCTCTTTCACATCTCTTATTCTCACACTCTCAGATTCTCTCTTGCCCTCTCTTGGTCTCTCCTTCCCTCCCTCATCTCTCCACTTGGTCATGGCCAACCTCTGCTTCTCTAATCTCTCCCCCTCTCTGCCTCTACTACCCACTTAACTCCCCTCCCCATGTCTTGAATAAACTCTATTCTATACTATACCACTGTGTGTCTGGTCTCTCAGGGGGACAGATGCTTCAGAATGGTCCCGCTGAGGCAATGAGGCATCCCCTTCCCCCGCACCACTTTAGATCATATTTTCACACCTCTTTCTCTTTTTATGATCACAGCATTGGTTCCGTGACTTGGAACCAGAAACTCTGCAGGTTTACAAAGAGGTCTGGCCCCTGGCTCTGCCATGTCCAGGACTCTGCCTCCCCTCCCACCCCCCACCCCCCCACCCCCCCATTCTCCAATCCTCCTGACAGGCAGCTTGTGCTCAGCTTCCTCAGATCAGGGCACAGGTTGGTGCTGCACAGCCACAAGCATGTTGCTAGGATACAACACAAGGTACTTTAAGTCCTTCCTTTCCCTGTCACCCACTGCTGGCTACAACTTCCACTGCTGTCAGGAAGTTCTGCCCTACAGCTACGCAGACAAGCAGTGCTGGCTACTTGCCTCCGGGCATGCCACCTCTGTCAGACAGGTTCACATTTTCTGCGACTAGACTGCAGTATCATGTAAACACACTGACCATCATAATTGGTAAAGAGATTCTCCTGTTGACCGGATGGACACTTAGGCCCAGATAAGGCTTGGCTAGCCTCTTTTGGGATAAGGGTTGGCTTCCAATGCCCAGTTCCATTGACTGGCCTCCTGACTGACATTCGTGTTAGGACATTGAGCCCTTGGGTGACTTCCCTTCTCGAAAGCCTTCTAAAATCACTCGAGCTCTTGCAGCTGCCGAAAATTCCTGGGCCAGGTTGGACTGCTTTCCAACTTTTCTGGGAAATGTCACAGAGAAACTAGAATTACATGTGAAGAGCTGAATTTCTAGCTTGGCCTTAACCATGTGGCTGAAAGTCCTCTAGAACTTTGGTATGGATTATTCAGTAACTTGCCTCCTATTCCCCTCTTACACTTTGGGTGCTAATTGTCTTTGACCATATAGTTTAAGGGATCTTCACACGTACTGCCTGCAGTCTGGTAAATGAAAAAGGCCCAGGCCTTACCTATCCGTGTTCCCACGCCCCTGGCTTGTTCTCATAGCCTATGTGCTCAGTTTGTGTCACAGGCCTAAATCTGCCTGGACAAACTCATTTTCTGTACCAGGATTTTATCCCACTGCAGCCAGCTCTTTCATTCTGGTCCTAGCTATATGTCTCTTGACTAATAAAACAATAAACTTCCCTCTACCTACACAATCTGTCACAGCTACTTAAGATTCTCATTCTTATCCTATCTTCCTATTCTATCTCACGCTCAATCTGGTCAGAAGCTTGTTGATTATTAAATTTATGACAGACAGAATTTCCAAAAGCCTCTAGCAGTTTCTCCCATGAGGTCTCAGAAGATGTGGACAGAACTACAGGATGCTACCTAGATTTTGTGTGATATGATAATCACTGAAATATATAGTGGACAAGACCAGATACTCCAGAGTCAAATTACTTAGCTAAATAAGGGTAAGCCATTTCTCATGTTATGCATATCCACAGAGTAAAAACCCTGCATCTTCTGCACTTGAAAGACAGACTGACAGCCAAAGCTTCTGTGGAGACCACAGAGAACTGCTAGCTACTATAATCTGTCATTTTTTTTTTAAATTTTATTTTCTAAGTTTTTTTTTATATACATTCAAAATCATTTCCCCTTTCCCGTTTCCTCCCTCCCCGAAAGTCCCATAAGCCCACTTCCCTCCCTCTTTTCCCCATTCACCCCCCTCTCGCTTCTCTGTCCTGGAGTTCCCCTACATCCAGTCTTTCCAGGACAAGGGGTCTCTCCTTCCATCTTCTTAGAAATCTATTGATATGCGAATTGTGTCTAGGGTATTCCGAGATTCTGGGTTAATACCCCCTTATCAGTGACTGCATACCATGTGTGTTCTTTTGTGATTGGGTTACCTCACTAAGGATGATATTTTCAAGTTCTGACCATTTGCCTAGGAATTTCGTGAATTCATTGTTTTTAATTGTAGAGTAATATTCCATTGTGTAAATATACCACATCTTCTGAATCCATTTCTCTGTTAAGGGACATCTGGGTTCTTTCCAGCTTCTGGCTATTATAAATAAGGCTGATATGAACATAGTGGAGCATGTGTCCTTATTGCATGCAGGTAAAGCCTCTGGGTATATGCCCAGGAGTGGTATAGCCTGATCCTCCGGGAGTGTCACGTCCAGTTTTCTGAGGAACCGCCAGACTGCTTTCCAGAGTGGTTGTACCAGCTTGCAATCCCACCAGCAGTGGAGGAGTGTTCCTCTTTCTCCACATCCTCGCCAACAGCTGCTGTCTCCTGTGTTTTTGATCTTAGCCATTCTGACTGGTGTGAGATGGAATCTCAGGGTTGTTTTGATTTGCATTTCCCTAATGATTAAGGATGATGAACCGCATGGTATTGGTACAGTAACAGGCATGTAGATCAATGGAACAGAATTGAAGACCCAGAAATGAATCCACACTCCTATGGTCACTTGATCTTTGACAAAGGAGCTAAAACCATACAGTGGAAAAAAGATAGCCTTTTCACCATATGGTGCTGGCTCAACTGGAGGTCAACATGCAGAAAAATGCAAATTGACCCATTCTTATCTCCTTGCACTAAGCTCAATTCCAAGTGGATCAAAGACCTCTACATAAAACCAGACACACTGAAACTAATAGAAAGGAAACTAGGGAAGAACCTTGAACATATGGGCACAGGGGAGAATTTCCTGAACAGAACTCCAATAGCTTATGCTCTAAGATCAAGAATAGACAAATGGGACCTCATTAAATTACAAAGTTTCTGCAAGGTAATCTGTCATTTTTAATAATATTATCTGTTAAATTATTATTTATTCCTCAGACTTTTGACTACATTGACAGCTAGACAGTCATCTCCTTACTGAAACTCTTTTTCCATTAAATGCTTCATATTTCCTCTTTTTGCTTGCCACTGTCCTAATATTATCTGAGTTCTTATAAATTTCCCTTACTCTAATAAAACATTCCAGTATACAATCCAACTTTCTAATCTTGTTCCTTCTGTTCCACAAAAGACTCATGAAAAGTCTTAAAGACTGTTCATGTGGTTAAATCATGTTGTTTTCTCTTTAGTAATCTTGTTAGCTACAGGAATCCTACTGATATGTATCTCTCATGTACAAAATAGACTCCATTCAGATAAGTACATCTGACCAAAGTTCCCACTTACTACCTAATCCAAAGGCTGGAATTCCTCTGTGTTTCAATTGTACGTCTTAAAAAAGATTTTTCTTTCTCCCAAATGTACTTAATCTTATTCCCTATCTATATTAATGAGTTTCAACATCTTGTCAAGTCCAGGCACTTACCACACCCAGGACAGCTCCAGAAAAGCAACCTACAGGTGTTCCAATCTCCTTTCAGACACAGACAGCTTCTACTGGCCCTGTTTTTCTGACCTACACTCAGATGGCTCCACAGACCCTAGGAAGCAGCCAACACTCCTAAGACTGGACAAACATCCCCATACTCATTTCTCTAGGTTTCCCAGGTACATGTCATTCCCAAAGTCAGGATGAAGCAGGCAGATATTACAACGAACCTATTTCTGCTTTGCCACCACCTCTTTTTATTTTATTTTATTTTATTTTATTTTTCCTTTTTAATTAAACCAATATGAGGAATGTTAGGATTCTGTCTAAGCCCAACCCCACAGTTACCTGGCAATAGCCAGGTATGCCCCTCCCCACAGTTATCTTACAACCAGATAGGCCTGGCCTACTATAAAAGGGACTGCTCTGCCCCTCCTCTCTCTCTTGCTCTTATTCTCATACTCTCACCTTCTCTCTTGACCCTTTTGGGCTCTTCTCCCCTCCCTGCTCTCTCCTCATGGATATGGCTGGACTCCCAATGACAAAGACCTTCTTCAAGAAAACAAATGACAATTGCTGTTGAGGATGAGTGGAAAGAGGAACATTTGGTCACTGCTTTGGGGTAGGTAAATATGTGCAGCCACTGTAGAATCCTGTGCAAAGGAACTTTATAAATGTGAAAAGGGAATGAATACATGACACAAATACAAAACTACTGTGTCTATCCCTGAGGACTCTAGACAACATGATATAGAAATGCTTTCACATCCATTTTTACTGCTGCACTAGTCACAATGTCCAGGAAATAAACTGGTCCCAATTGTCTATTAACAGAAGAATGGGTAAAAAATAAAATATTTACATATGCCCTACATAATTTCAAAGTAGCTATAAAAAGGAAATCATGACATTATCAAAAAAGTACTGAAACTAGAAATTAATATATTAAGCAAAATAGGCCATACATGAAAAAGCAAATAACATATCTTATGTTCTATGCAATTTCTATTTTAATATCTATGTTTTTGAATGTGTGCTTGTAGATCACACAACTGGAAAGGAGATTCTGCAATTTTACATAAAAGAATCTTTTTAAAAGATGAGAAATAGAGACAAATGAAACATATATCATAGGCAACAAGAAGGGAACAAAACTGGGAAGAAAGAGGAACTAACTGTAGGAAGGCAGTAGGGGAAGGAACTAATAAATGTAAAAATTCACTCAAAAATGATGATGACAAGTGAAGAACATTAAAATTAATAAAAAATATAAAATGCTACACAGATGCCCGGAACTCTTGAAAATAGCCACAACCCTGTTCTAGAGAATTCTGTGGAAGGTAATTCTCAGAGTCCTAGATATTAAACAATATAACAGATGATTTGATATAAAACATTAGAAACTTAAGAAACCTTTATATTGTGTTAGTTCTCTGGATAATTCTTTTATTAAATATTACGGAACATTGGAGAATAACACTAACAAAATTATCATTAAGATTTCAATAATTGAAAGCGTAAATATAAATTAGTACTAAAACATTAAATACTACAATACCCAGCCATAATACACTAAAAGGAAAGAGATGTCCTATAGCCTGATTACAGCATAATTATCATGGGGACACACAAGTTCATTTAAACCCTACACCTGAAAGCATGTTGATAATTATGGGGCCACATAGTATGGAGTAGGCTGAGCAAAATGTTTCCCTACATAATATCTATTTAGTAAAGCATCATTCATTCTAAGCAATAGCAAGATATTCTATAATTGCTAAGACATGAACTGTAAATTCTTTGGCATTAAATGAAGGATCCAGATAAGAGATGATGAATATTTGATTCCTTTGTGTTGATGTTTCCAAATGCATTTACCTAATTTCAATGGCTAGGGATATTAAGAATCTTTCATATTCCCAGAAATATGTATGTGATGATTTGCTTAAATTTCCAACCAGACAGTTTAGAACCCAGAATTATCTGGGAAAAACATTTCAAAACAAAATTTTCTAGGTTGTCTAGTGGCCATACCTAAGAAGGAATGGTAACTCTTTATTTAACTGATGTGAGAAGACCCACAGAAAATCTGAGCACTACCATGTCTTAGACTAACTAGGTCCTACACTGGATGAAACAGAGAATGTAAGCTGACCACAAGCATGAAAATACATTACTCTCTGATCTGTTTTATATTAAAACTTTTTTTTGAGGGAGGTAAGGAAAGGATTTATTCAGCTTACACTTCCACACTGCTGTTCATCACCAAAGGAAGTCAGGACTGGAACTCAAGCAGGCCAGGAAGCAGGAGTTGATGCAGAGACCATGGAGGAATTTTCCTTACTGGCTTGCTTCCCCTGGCTTGCTCAGCTTGCTTTCTTATAAAACCCAAGACTACCAGCCCAGAGATGGTACCACCCACAAGGGACCCTCTCCCTTTGATCACTAATTGAGAAGATGCTCCACAGCAGGATCTCATGAAGGCACTTCTCCAAATGAAGCTCTTTTCTCTGTGAGAACTCCACCCTGTGTCAAGTTGACACAAAAAAAAAAACAGCCAATATAATTGACACCTTGTCAACTTGACACACAAACACATCACTGTTAAGCCTCGACTCATTTTATTGATCCCCAAGATCTAAATAACTTTAAAAGTCCCAGAGTCTTGTATATTAAAAGTTCAATTCCTTTAAAATATCCAATATCTTTTAAAATCTAAGGTCTTTTAAAAATTCAAAGTCCCTTAACAGTGGACTCCACTAAAATACTTTCTTTCTTCAAGAACAAAAAGATATCATGGCACAGTCACAAACAAAAGCAAAATCAGACACCAAGAGTCCAATCTCTGGGATCCAGCTCATGATCTTCTGGGCTCCTCCAAGGGCTTCAATCACTTCTCCAGCCCTGCCATTTGTAACACACATCTTGTCTTCTAGGCTCCAGATGCCTGTGCTCCACTGCTGCTGTTGTTCTTGGTGGTCCTCTCATGGTACTGATATCTCCAAAACACTGCTGTCTTCCACTGTAATAGGTTCAACAATAGCCTCTCATAGGCTCTCTTCATGGTGCCAAGCCTCAACTCCTTTGCATGATCCCTTCAGTTTATCGATGCACAAGTACTTGGTGAATGGAGCCAGATATAACTGTCACCTGGGAGGTTCTGTTAGTTCATGGCAAATTCAGAGGGTGACACTCTCAGGCAGACATTGAACTGAGTACAGGTTCCCCAATAGGGGAGCTAGAGAAAGGACCCAAGGAGCTGAAAGGGTTTGCAGTGCCATAGGAGGAACAAAGATATGAGCCACCCAGTACTCCCAGAGCTCCCAGGGACAAAACCATCAATCAGATAGTACACATGGTGCTACCCATGGCTCCAGATGCATAGGCAGCAGAGGATGACCTTGTTAGACATCAAAAGGAGGAGAGACCCCTGGTCCTGGAAAGATTCGATGCAGCAGTGTAGGAGAATACCAGGACAAGGAAGTAGAAGAGGGTTGATTGGGGAACAGGGGGAGGGGAGCTAGCTTATGGAATTTTCAGGGGGAGGGAACAAGGAAAGGAGAAATCACTTGAAATGTAAATAAAGAATACATCTAATAAAAATAGTAATTAAAGTAAAAAAGAAAGAAAGCTGAGCAAGGCAGAGGGAGTAAACCAGTAAGTAACATCCCTCCATGGCCTCTGCATCAGCTCCTGTTTCCTGACCTACTTGATTTCCAGTCCTGACTTCCTTTCCTAATGAATAGCAATGTGGAAATGTAAGCTGAATAAACACTTTCCTCCCCACCTTGCTTCTTGGTCATGATGTTTGTGCAGAAATAGAAACCCTGACTAAGACAAATTGGTATCAGTATAGTGTGGTATTCTTGTGACAACCTGACCATATTTTGGGGAAGACTATAGAAGGACTTTGGAACTTTGGGTTAGAAGATCCACTTGGTGTTAAGAGCTCTGTGGAATGTTGTATAGGAGATTGGAAGATAATGTTGAGAACAGTACAGAAGATGGAGGCCTAGCTTGAGATATTTCAGAGGGAAAATTAAACACTCTTATCAGGGATGTTGCTGTTTTGACTGTGAATAGTCTGTGGTCTTGGTTATCTGGGGCAGAAGAATCAACTCTGATTAACAAAATAGCAGAACTACTAAAGTGAAACCTTTGCATTACTGGAACTATTGATGCTGGTTAGCTGGAGCTAAGAAATTAGCAGTGATTAAGAAGAAACCAGCATCATTTAGGTGGAATCTTCTGGTAAGTGTTTTCTAAGAGCACACAGAGGCTGTGTTCCAGAGATAACCAAGGCTATGTGTACCCTGTGCTGTGGCTGGACTTGGTAATGTGTAAGAGTCACCCAGGTGGTACTGGCTTTGAAGGAATAAAGTGGTCATGGAGAGCAGTTGAGGCTTGGTACTGTGAGAAGCAGCAGAAGGTCACTGATATTAAAACTTTTAATCATAATATACATTATTTTTATCATGTTCTTTCCCCTCCCACAACTCTTCCAATTTCTTTGCACCTCCCAAACAATGTAACATCAGATTTTCTGTCTCTCTCTCAAAACAACAACAACCACAACAACAAAAACAACAAGAGCAACAACAAGCTACATGGGAGGGTGTGCCAGGCTATATGCCCAGAAATAATTGGTTAATCCAACACAAACACCTTGTTTAATTTGAGAGATTTTTGTTTTATTATGCTTTATCTTGTTGGTTTCTGTTTGTTCATACTCTACTCTTTACTACTGATTGATGTGAGTAGATGCTTCAAGATTCTGCTGCCAGGACTCCCCACAATGGTGAACTGTGATCTGGAATTGTTGGTCAGGGTATGTTATTGCAACAAGAAAGGAAACATACACTATCAAAACCCATTCCAATTATGAAGTTATGTGAGGAGAATTTTGAGAGCTTGTGAGAAAACTCCTAGAGAAGACAAGTATCTTGGTCTTCTGTCCTTGATTTCTTCAAAACATTGGAATTTTTCTTGGAATGTATTTTGCATTGAGGTGCTTGGCAACCACATATGGCTTGTCCCTGCAATAGTTCATCTCTCTCTCAGGTAACTCCTTTTAACCCTAAGAGTACAAATTGTCTGATGCTCTGAATAAAATTTGCTATTGCCTTAGATTTTAGTCTCCCTCATTTATGGGCTCCAATCTTGCAAGTCCCACTGCCTCAAGATCCATCATAAATAACTAGCACAGGTATATCTATTTGGGCTTAGTTGATACATTTACAGTATGTTCCTTGGACTTTCCAGGTGATTCAATCAAGACTTTGAATAACAAAGATGACTTGGACACAAAAGAACACAGAGCATTTGAACTATCTTGTCAGCATCTAGTAATCTGGAATGGAAATTTTCTAGAGAATGTTTGAAAAGCAGTGAGCAAATCTTAAATTGTTGACATCCATTAATCACCTTAACTTTAGCCATGATACAAGAAGACTTCAGTAAAACTAACAGATTCAAGTTAGGCTTCTTCCAAAGCACAAAAGCAGAAAAGGAAGGGATGTGAGAGGGAGCCATCAGCCCATGTGATGTATCTAGAAAATATGAGAGCTGAAAGCCTATTCACCAAATTGCCTGTAATTTAGAATATGTAGAAATAGTCACAAAATATTTAAGTATCATATGAAAATATAAAGTTCATACATGAAAGAAATGAAATCAAATTCTCAGAACTTGAAGAAGAAGATTTACTTTTGGGTCTGGAGCATCCAAGAGTTGAAGTGGAAGCATTAGGAAGACTGTCTTGACATGTAATCAATTTGACAAGTAAAATAAAGCTCTCTCTGAAAGCATGTTTGTTCAAACACTCTGTGACCTATTTTAAGCCAGTTCAATCATCATCACCTTGGAAAATTCCTTTCATGCATATCATAGAAGCAACATGTGGCCAAGCAAGACAACTTGAAATAAGTTTCTGAGATGAACAGAGTTGAAGTAGAGAATTAATTTCCAAATTTTATATTCTGATCTACTCACATATGCTTTAACTTACACACACACACATATACACTCATATATACACATATTCACACATATACACAGAGAGTAAATCAAGTTTTTTTAAAGTAAATTATGCATATGAAATAGAACAATAGTGTTGATGGTCAATAATTTTTTTATACAGTTTTAAAAGTTTGGATTTGGTAATTTTGCAAATTTTAGGAAATTTTAATTTTATAATTTGTATGTGCGTGCATGTGTGAATGTGTGCATGCGTGCATGCATGCATGTGTGTGTGTGTGTGTGTGTGTGTGTGTGTGTTCTATGAATGTGGTCAAGAGTCAACCATTTCTGAGTTAGTTCTCTCTTTAAACTTTTCTATCCAGGGGTTGAACTCAGATTGTTAAGCATTTTGGCATGAACGACCTCATCCACTTGTTGAAGATGATAATTATGTGAATTTTCTTATGTATTTTAAGTTCTATTTTCAATATTTCTCATGTGCTTCCTTTTTAACCAGCAGTGTTTCATACTGCATGCTTCAATTAACAGTTCCCTTATTAGTGTGTATCCTGCCTTGAAGGTTCTGGGGTAGGGTGCTTGTGTAATCAGCCTGGTCCCTGTTCTAGCTCAGGCTTAAAGACCCAGCAGGTGACAGTTACTTGCAAGGAACACCAGACTTCAGCCATGCCCCTTGGGCCCTTGGCTCCTCTTACATAACAACAGACTCCCACAAGACCCCACAGATAGGTCTGTGGCCATCAGTCACATAAGAGCAGCACCAAGCCCTACCACATGGAAATAAGGTTTCCCCAAGCTCTCTGACCATGCCAGTGGGAAGTACCTTACCCACCCCAAAACTGTTTGTAAGAATCCTACCTGGAAGGATTAAAGATGTGCGAGAACTCCTCCATTGTCTGAGAGCTTCTGTCATAAGAGCTGTAACACTTGGGAAGAGGTCCTCTCTCCTGAAATGTCACCTTAAGCTACAGGCACTCCTCCCAGTCTAGTCAGCCTCTGGTTGGCCTGGCCTGGCCTGACTGAGACAGAGGTGAATCCCACTGCAGCAGTGGAAGCAGAAACAGTAGAAATGACTTGCCTTTCCTGTTCCTACTCTCGCCTATTTGCCTGAACTCTCTCGCCCTGCCAGACCAGAGATCTCCATGGAAAGGCCCCAGTACATAGGCCCACAGAAGGTATAGGTTGTACTTGCTTTTAATTGTTGTCAAAAATGTGTACTAGAGATATTAGAAGTACTGGTTCAAGTTTTAAGAAAATTGGAATGTTCAAGCTGCAGTCAGAAAAATGTTCTTCACAAAGGAAAGTCCTATGTTACCAATCCTAAACAATAAATTTGATCAACTTGTTTTTTTCCAAGTGAGCTGGCATAAGGGTTGAGGAGAATAGTTTGCAGTGTAGCATAAGTAAGGCTCAATTCATCTAGAGTAGAACTGTTTTCAAAGACATGTGTTAATACATATGCCTAGAAAATTACTTGGGGAACTTTATTACAAAGAGTATGTAATGCAAGTGAATAAAATTATAATATATACAAAATGCAGAAATGTATTCAAATAAGGACACTGAAGAAATATACAGTTTTTATGCATTAGACAAACACTAACAAAATAATTCTGAATATATAAATAAATCATCATGAATAACTGTCACAAAATGTTTGGAAGATAAAGAACTACTTCCTGAATAGGTTATACAGTACAATATCCTTTCTCAGATTCTAGGGTATGCATTTGTGTGTGCACATGTAAACACCACCATAGTCTAACATGTGCTCTCTGAGGCATCAAGATTCATCTCAAAGGAAGGCAGGTTATGTTATTCAGACAAATCCCTGCTGTGGAAGTATAGGTAGTAAATGATACATGAATCTTCTGAATAAATAAAATAACAAGCATTCATAAGGAATTACATCTAGGCAATAGAATTCTTAAAGTGTTTTTTTACTATTTTCTCTATTTTCTTTAGTTTGATGTAAATGCCTAAATATATAAAAATATTCTCTGATTAGAGAAACATTTGATTAATAAATTAGTTTGGAATGTAATAATATCTTTACAGAGATAAATCTTCATTTTAAAATTTTTTGAGTCTATGGGTGTTAAACTTGCCTTCAAATGAGAGTTTTAATGTGTAATGTGAAAAAAAAACATTTCTTTTTTCTTTACAAAATGATCTGGAGCATTCAGTCATTTAGAATAAAGTACTGGAGATATTGCTTGTTAGGAGCAGGTCCTGCTCTGAGAAAGCAAGCAATTTTGTTTTCTAAAACACATGTTGGGAGGTTCCCAAATGCCCATTTTTTCATCTTCATGGGATGTAGTATCCCTGTCTGTCCTCCAGGGGTATTATTCTCATGTGCATGTGCACACATGCACAGACATACAGAAACACAGACATATGCACATAGAAACACACACATACACAAACACACACACAAACACACACACAGAGAGAGAGAGAGAGTAAGAGTGAGAGACAGAGAGACAGAGGCAGCAAGACAGACAGTGAGAGAGATGTAAAATACAACTAAAAAAAAAAGATAAAAAAAAATTCTTTCTAACTTGAAACATTTTCTCAACTATTATTTCAGAGCTTTGATTACATCTTGGGTTTTTATTAGCTTATATATAATATTAAAAATCTTAATAAAGGGTCAAGTTTTTCTATGTATTATTTAATTAATCTTAAGTTATGTTCTGGGTTGCAATCTTGGAAACATCAGACAGATTGTGTAAATGTGGCAGAATTTGAATATATTAATAAGATGAAATAATAATCTGATTTACACATGATATTTGCTCATGTTTATTACTTTTTGTCCTGCTATTGACAATCCATTAAAAGATTTAATTGCAGAATTACTAAATGAAAATCATCATTCAAAAAATTAATGGGCTCATTTTACATGTTTCACGGGTGTCAGGAAATATGTGTCAGAGATTAGTAACATAGCTGCATGTTCTAGGGACTATCATTAGATTCATAGAACATATACCATGTGTGTGGTTTGTAACCAAATGTGGCTCCCTTTTCAGAAAATCCTTTGCCCATTATTGATCTCCACAGGTATACAAACACAAGTGTTTCTTTCAAATAGAAATAGGCACAGAGATACACAGATACAAGTAGTAAAAAAAAAAAAACTAAGAATTTTTGAAACACACTTTGCTCTGTTTTTTAAGGAAACATTTTACACATATGAAAAACACATGACATATATAGATACATACCAATATACATATCAATATATATTGATAACACAAAAGCTAAATTCAAGCCTCAATAGTAAATTGCATGGGGTTTTGTGAATTAAATGTGAGAAGAATTGGGTCATTTTGAAAATGGAAAATGTTCCTCTTTTCCACCTCCTCGCCAACAACTGCTGTCTCCTGTGTTTTTGATCTTAGCCATTCTGACTGGTGTGAGATGGAATCTCAGGGTTGTTTTGATTTGCATTTCCCTAATGACTAAGGATGATGAACATCTCTTTAGGTGCTTCTCAGCCATTAGATATTCTTAAGGTGAGAACTCTTTGTTTAGCTCTGTACCCCATTTTTTAATAGGGTTACTTGCCTCTCTGGAGTTTAACTTCTTGAGTTCTTTGTATATATTGGATATTAGCCTTCTGTCGGATGTAGGGTTGGTAAAGATCATTTCCCAGTTAGTTGGTTGCCGCTTTGTCTTTTTTACAGAAACTTTGTAATTTAATGAGGTCCCATTTGTCAATTCTTGATCTTAGAGCATAAGTTATTGGAGTTCTATTCAGGAAATTCTCCCCTGTGCCCATATGTTCAAGGTTCTTCCCTAGTTTCCTTTCTATTAGTTTCAGTATGTCTGGTTTATATGTACACTCCTCCACTGCTGGTGGGATTGCAAGCTGGTACAACCACTCTGGAAAGCAGTCTGGCGCTTCCTCAGAAAACTGGGTATGACACTCCCGGAGGATCTGGCTATACCACTCTTGGGCATATACCCAGACGCTTCTCCTGCATGCAATAAGGACACATGCTCCACTATGTTCATAGCAGCCTTATTTATAATAGCCAGAAGCTGGAAAGAACCCAGATGTCCCTCAACGGAGGAATGGATTCAGAAGATTTGGTATATTTACACAATGGAATATTACTCTGCAATTAAAAACAATGAATTCACGAAATTCCTGGGCAAATGGTCAGAACTTGAAACTATCATCCTTAGTGAGGTAACTCAATCACAAAAGAACACACATGGTATGCAGTCACTGATAAGAGAATATTAACCCAGTATCTCGGAATACCCTAGACACAATTCGCATATCATTAGTTTTCCAAGAAGATGGAAGGAGAGACCCCTGTTCCTGGAAAGACTTGATGTAGGGGAATGCCAAGACAGAGAAGCGAGAGGGGGTTGAATGGGGAAAAGAGTGAGGGAAGGGGGCTTATGGGACTTTCGGGGAGGGTGGAAATGGGAAAGGGGAAATGATTTTGAATGTAAATAAAAAAAACTTAGAAAGTAAAATAAAATTAAAAAAAAAAGAAAATGGAAAATATTGGGAAACATGTTTACCACATGAAAAAAATGAACTTATTTGAGTATATTCAAGACCAATAAGATATAATTTAGATTTGGGGATATTGTGAATACATATACCACTCAAGAAAACTAGACTATAAAACACACATAAAAGCACTCACATTTTCTAAAAAGTTATGAAAAGGAAATAGGAGGCCAATAGATAAACATATGCTAAGTATATGAGCATTATGGTTAGAAAATATAGCAGCTGAATGTGCATTCGATATTCATAAAGTTTACATTCAGAGAATTCAGTGAAATCCCATTTTACAACCAAAAGAATGTTAATATTCTGTATTTTGAAAATGTGATGTTTCTCTTTCCAGATAAAAAAATCAAAGGCAATCAAAACTGGACTCTGTGAGTAGAATGTGAATGCTTTGAGTTCTTTGATATAATATTTTTACTTATTTTGTGACATGTGCAGGGATCGTGTAAAGAAATGTATATTTGTTCTAATGAGATCACAGAAGACCAATCAAAAGTGAAACTATTGTTAATAGTTTAACAAGCATCTGAATTTATTCATGATATTTTCAGGAATACTGTTGAAGGTTCCATATAGAAGTGTATGTGATTAAAGGCAGCTCTATCACCATGACACCCACCCCAGTAGTGGGGATAACTCAGGCATGCTGCATCATCTCAAGCTCTCTGTAGCTTGCTCTGTTTGGTAATCAATACCCATCACTAACTACTAAATATAATAGCTCAGACATGGATCTAGTGAATCTTGAAATTTTCAGGGCATGTTTCTGTTTGGGAAAGTTCAAGACTTCTAAAAGAATTCACACCTGTGTCTTCAACATCCAAAGACAAGACTGGAGTCTATGTGCCTATTAGTGGGTGGCAATCTGGCTTCAGTAAGTAGAAGTCAGCAAACCCCGGTAGATTCTAAACATTCCCTCCAATCTTGAGATTACATTTTACATTAATTACTGATAGATCAACCTGCATGTCTATCTATATACTATCATTCATTCCATTTATCATCTATGTTTCCATTTACTCTTCTATCATCAACTACCTATCTGCTCTCTGGGTATATATGTATCTATACTAACTATCATGTAATTACATATATTTAAATTCTTAAGGCCTTCTGTTCTTAATCATCTAACATACAGCTAACAATAACTTAATTTTAAAAATCCAAAGAAGTATCCATGTGTTCTAAAAGCTTGCTACATTCTTTTACTAAAAAAAGATATATATGTCTATGTTTATTTATATGTGTATACACAAGTGTTTAGAGCCCAGTGGAAAGCAGGTTAATACCATGCATCTTCAATCAATCTTGGTGTTCTCTCTCTCTCTCTCTCTCTCTCTCTCTCTCTCTCTCTCTCTCTCTCTCTCTCTCTCTCTCTCTCTCATATCTCTTATTTAACACTGATGTCACAAATCAGCTAGACAAGTTAAACAGCAAACAGCAAATCCAAGGGATTCTTCCTTCTCCATTTCTTCAAGACAGGAATTATTGATACACACTTTTGAGCCAGTCTTTTTACATGGATGCTGAGGACCAAACTCAGTTTTTCATGTTTTTAAGTACTTTACTGATTGAGCCATATCCCTAGCCTTGAGAATGCAAAGTTCTTGAGAATTTTAAAACAGAATTTGTAATCTGTTGGTATTAGCCTATAATTTAAGAACCATTAGTAACCTTTATGTGCCTAATTTAAACATCGTATATTTATCTTTCTCATTACCTCAAGAGTCATCTCTCCAGCCCCATAAAACATATTTGGATTACATTATTTCCCCACCCTGTGTTACCTATAATTCCTTTCTCAATCACTCCTATTTCCCTACCCTCATCCTTCCTTTCATCTTTTTTTTTTTTTATTTTTAAAGTAGCCAATGGATTCCAACTTACGGATCCCATATATCACATACATGGTTGTAGAATCATTTAACCTCTATATGTTTGAAATTTCCTGATTGTAGAAAGCCAAAGACTATTGAATGTTCTATAGAAATTGTGAATACTTGAGCACAATTCTGGAAATCAGCTCACAATTCTGTCATTATTTATGTTAGTTTGTAGGAAAAAAAATCAATGTAACATTGTTACTTAAGGGCAACCTTGTTCTCTATTATATGTAGTATATTAAAGAGGACATTCTAAAAAGTGATTTGTACAAACAGCAGAATTTCATTTGTGTAAAATACAATTGTTTCCCATATGAGGAAAAAAAAACCCTAAGACTGGGTTATTATTCTGTGCAGTAGCTATTGGAAATCTATTTTAATTTAGATAGAAATGCTACTATTAATATTTAACATGTGATTCAAAATTTATCATGATGAGAACACTGGGATGGTTTGTATGTTAATGATTTTCTGAAGTTGCTGGTTAGTCAGCTTAATTGTTAATTGTTATTTTATATTTATATCAGTTCAGATTGTGAAACTGATTATCATAATCAGGCCTTCACTTATCTATGTACTTTTTAAAAATGTATATGATATATGTTGTGCTTATTTGTGCATGTGAATGTATGTGCATATGTGTCATTGTCAGGATGCAAAACAAAGGTCGAAGGGTGGCATCTAGTGTCAGTGCCTGCTACCTTTGATCTTCTGAGACAGGGTCTCTTGTTCTTCATTGTTCTGTTCATTGGGCTAGCAGTTCCAGGAGCTTCTAAGAACTTTTCTGTAGAATCCTTTTCGAATAATGGCTATTTTATGATGTTAATGCTGCTGACAAGTAGGCATGGGAGGTTTTTCATTCTTCCACTCTGCTATTCATTGTCCTTCCTCATATTTTTTGAAAATTTTATGGATGAGGACTTCCATACCCTTGGTTTAGTTTCTTTCTCAGTAATACTGTAGCTACCACAAATAAGTCATTTTACTGATTATTTCTCATTAAATTCAATATCAGCTTATGGAAAATTTACTGAACTCAGTATGTTGATTTTATAACCTTATACTTTGCAAATAATATTGTTTGATTTTCTTTTGTGACATTTTCTGATGGAATCTTTAGAATATTCATGTATTGAAGCACATCATCTGGAAAAGGGGATATTTTGGCATCTTCCATTTCTATGTGTATTCTTTTTAATTCTTTCTTTTGTCTTATAGCTCTTTCTAACCATTTAAGCAAATATTGAACTAAAGTAGAGAAAGTGGATTACCTTGTCTCTTAAACAATTTAGTGGAAATGCTTGTGTTTCTCCATGTAGTAGAGGATTATCCATAAATTAGCCATATTTAGCCCTTATTGTGTGAATACTTATTATGTGGAAGTACTGTCTATTTATATTTTCTTCAAGATGTAATAATGAAATATGTCAGATTTTCTCTAAAGCAGTACTACTGAACATTCCTAGTGCCACAACCCCTAAAAATAGTTTTTCATGTTGTAGTGACCCCAAATAATAGAATTATTTCTGTTGCTACTTCATAACTCTAATTTTGTTACTGTTGTGAATCATAATGTAAATCTCTGATGTGCAGCATATCCGATATGAAAATTCTGAAAAATGATCCTTTGACTCAAAAGAAGTTACAATACACAGGTTGAGAACTGCTTGTCTAAGACCTTTTCGGTGAGATAATCAAGTGATATTTATCTTAACCTCTTTTCATATGGTATACTGCTCTTATTGGTCTACATATACAGAACCATCTTTGCATTACTAGATTTGTGATCATATGTTCATATCAAATGATATTTTAATTTGTTGCTAAGTTTGGTTAGCAAGACTTTTACTGTCTGTATTACCTTCATAATCAGGAGCAATATTTAACTATGATTTGTTATCATTCTGTTGTTGGAACCTCATCAAGTTGGATAACATGCAATGTAAGTTCATATGATAAATTTGTTAGCATTATTTCCTTTCTATATTGAGGATTAATTTGTGGAACTATTAAGCTATTGAAGCTATTATTTCTTTTATAAAGTTCTAATAATATTAAAAAGGAAATCTTTCTGGTCATTTATTTTTATTTGCACTTTTAATTTTTGCTTCTTATAGATCTGATTCAGTTGTTTCCATCCTCTTGCTTTAATTTTGGAATGTATTTTGAGTCTTGAAATTTATACATTAAACTCAACTATTCCAAAACTTTAATATAGATTTGCAAAACATGTAGTAATAATCAACAGAATTATATTAGAATGAATCTGTTGTAATGTGACTCATCTCATCTGTAACTACATAAATTTAGATTCATTCTCTTGTTGCACTGACAAAAGGGAATTTACTATCTTGTTTACCTGGTTTTTTAATTTAAAAGGCCAATTCTTTTTTTATTAATTCTTTTTATATTAAATTAATTATTTTTTATTTTTATTTTTAAGTAGGATAGTCTGTCTGATCCTCAATGTCACATACTCTCTCAAACCCACAGCTACCTAAAAACTGTAGACTTGGGCCAAGACTTAGCATCTTGCATATGCTAACCTCCTATGTCCACAACCTTTATTCCACTAAAGTCATATCCAACGCTTGGGCCCAAATGAATTTGTATATTCTATACTCTTCTACAATATGTTCTGTTAATATCAGATACAAGTCTACAAAAGCAGTCCACACACCCATATCTCATTACTAAATAACATCAGTATCAATGATTAAGAAAAGATCTTCCCACAATAAAATTCCAAATGTCTTACAGAAATGTTCACTAATGAGAATTACCTAGATTCACCAAAGACATGGAATCTAAAAGCACAGCATAATTCAAGAAGACACAAAGGAATAGCTCAATGAACTTAAAGAAAGGGAATTAATTTAAATACAATAAATACCTAAAACATACCAAAACATGAATATAATGTTGATGGAAATGATAGTCAATCAAGGATTTAAAAATTAAAGTCATAAATAAATTAAAATGAAATAAAATTGGTTTTGAAAATCTTAACAACCAAACTAAAATTCTCAATAGAGAGCCATATAAGTAGAATGAATAAGCAGAAAATTGAAAATCAAAACTTGAAAATAAAACAAAATAAAATAAAATATCAGATAAAATAATCAATTAATACAAAAAATAAACAACAGAAGATAAACATGTAGGAAACATGGGACTCCATGGAAAGACAAAGAAAACATGGTGAAACAGACACATAAAAAGTAAAACAAAAACATCAGAATAACAGCTGATTTCTCAACGGAAATTCTGAAAACCAGAGGAGCTTGGAGCAATGCATTCCATTCCTAAATGACAGTGATCAATCAAAAGTGCTGTGCCCAGCAAAACTGTTTGCCTCTGTTGAAGTAGAAACAAACATTTTGCATAATATAAACAGCCAAAAATATGTATATGTAACAGAGCAAAGCTAAAGAAAATACAGCAATAGACTGAAATAATTTGATTTTTTGTTTTGTTTTGTTGTTGTTGTTTTTCTGAAGACAGAAATATGTATAGCCAAAAAAGTAAGGAAAGAAAAATGAATCTCATGTTATTTCATATTTTAATAATTAGAGTATTGTTTTGCTTCATTAGATGTGTGTTTTTGTTAATTTCCATTATCATTAATTCCTGCTCAGATTTTAATGTACATTGCCATCTGCTGGATTATATATTGCTTTTTATATTGCTTTTTTATGTTTTATTAAAGTCTTAAGATCAATTATTGAGTTGCTTGATAAGTCATTTTCTAACATAAATATTTATACCCATAACTTCCCTTATTACATTTAGCAATAGTGGGAAAATATGGGTCCCCTCTTGAGTTTCTAGGTATCATTTAAATGAAATTAAGAACTCACTCAAAAAGAGTATCAAGAACCATTTTATTATAGTTTAAAGAAAGTAATCTCAGGACAAGCAAGCTCTCAATCTCAGCAGCTTTCCAAAGAAGAGAGAAGAAAGAAAGGGCAAAAGCTATGTTGTACTGGCTGACACTGAGGTCAAAAAATACGTCAATGTAGAAGTCAATCCGTGGGAACAAGATGCTTTAGAGAAAGAGTTAGGAGGGCAGAAATACTGTGAAAGATCAACATGACAGGAAATGCACGCTTAGAGCAGAGACATAAAAAAAAGTGAAAGCTATGCATTTCTTAGTAATTGACAAAGGCTAACAGTCATTTCAAACAGCATCACTGTGCTGGTTAAGAGACTGCACTGGCATCTGGAATTTGGGGAAAGGAAAACTCAGTATCTCAATGATGGAAATATTATACCTATTTCTTTGGTATGCTTTAAGGTTAGCTCATGTCCTAGGGGTAATTCCTTAGACAACTCAATGTTAGTTCCTGTATTACTTACTTTCTTTTCATTTTCTGTGAGGAAAATCTCAGACAAAGAAATTTACAGAAAGAAGGATTATTTGTGCTTATTTTCTTTTATATCAGAGGAATGAGAGGTATTAAGGTAGCAAGATAGGTGAGCAAGCTCCAGACATAACAGCAGAAGCATGAAGGTGAGAACTCATAACCTGAACCACCTTAAGGAGAAAGTAGCAAGAGTGACTTTGAACTGTCATGAATCTCTAACCTTTCAAGGCTTGCCTCTAGTGACACATTTGTTCAAACAAGACAACCAGTCTTAAGGTTCTGTAAGCAGGTCCACCACCTGGTTATCAAGACCTCTAATACCTGGGACTAAACCAGATATCTCTAACTTAAATGACTACATTCTTCTCCCCCACCCACCAGGCTCATGGCCATATCATAAATGTAAATGTACTTATTCAAACTTCAAAAGTTCACATTGACTATCCCAATTGCATTAACGTTTAAAAAATCCAATGTCACTTTCAATCAACTTAGGAATATTTTTACACCTACCATTTTATCTGTATAATTTTTCCATGAAATAGTCAATTTTAACGTGTTTTTCTATATATTTCTTCAATTTTATCAGAGATAGTTTCCATGTATATTTACACAATGGAATACTACTTAGCAATTAAAAACAATAAATTCATGAAATTCTTAGGCAAATGGAGAACAGGAGGAGGGAAGTGGGCTTATGGGACTTTCGGGGAGGGGGAACCTGGAAAGGGGAAATCATTTGGAATGTAAATAAAAAAATATAGAAAATAAAAATAAAAAAAAGAAAACAATCTTCCCTCTTTGGAGAAAAAAAAATCCAATGTCTTCTTTGAGAGTCAAGGCAATCTCTTAGTTATAAGCCACTATAAAATCAAAAAGCAAAGTACAATTGCACAAAATATATAATACTATTCAAAATAAGAGAAATAGCTTACTAGGAAGGAATCACTTGACCAAAGGAAGACAAAACTCAGAAGGAAAAATAATAAATCCCATAGTTTAATGTTTAATGTCAAAGGGATTAGATGGTTCTGCTTCTTCAGTTGGTCTGCCTGCAAAGTAATTTCCCCATTGAGCTGTTTCTATTCTTTGTAAAAAAAAAAAAAAAAAAAAAAAACTCTCCTTAGTAGATACCTCACTCTTCTGGAAGCTCCAAAATTTTTAAATGTTTAACAAAACAAACCCAAGCTTCACTTCCAATTTCCTGCAATGCCTTCTTGAAGCCTGTTGTTCCTCTGTCCTTAATGTATGAATACCACACATTTTCTGGCTTCAGTAACTTTTGAAAATGCAGAGGAAGATTTCCTGACATTATCTCTTGTATCTTTTGTCGCTCTGAAATTTTACCACCTGAGTAGACTAAGACCCCAATGAACCACACTTGTAGCTTCTTTTTGTTGTTGCCTTTTAAGATTAGGGCAGTTCTTCTCCTTTCACAAATTGAATGCTTAGAAGGGTGGGTTCTTGCCCTGAGATCATCTTCCTTTATTCCACCGTAGATCAAATCTTCTTTTCAATATCATTAATCTTAAATTTTTCAGGACAATTTTTGACAACAACAATAACTATACTGTTATTGTTTTTGCCCTCGAACTAAATTTTTCTTTTTTTTTTTTCCACATTTGGTCTTCTTCCTTGTAGAAATATACAGCAATCATTAACAATCAGAAATTTGGAGCGTACAATCAGTTAAACATAAGGAAAAACATGAACATCCATGTCCAATAATATCAGAAGTCCTGTCTAGAGAGAAGCTTATCCATGAAATATGATACTCAAGATGTCAAAGGTATAAAGCAGAATAAAACAATATTAAATGGTATAATACTTGAAAGTCAAATCACCTAGACAGACAAGCACATTAGAATGACATTAAGTCTCTCATCTTGGCCCTATAATCTATAAAAATAGGAAATGATGCATTTAAAATGGAGAGAATAAGTAGTTTTCAATCTTTGCTGCTATATTCAGCAAAGCTCTTTATGAAATGAATGGAACATATACACACATACACAAACTAAAGTAATAAATTACAACCATTACAAACTGAAAGAATATGTCTGAAGGAGAAAGAAAAGAAGACAGTTTCATTCATGAAAGGACAGGAAGCAATAAGTTCTATTATACTAGTTCATTTTTACAAGAGATCTAGAAAGAAATTCATCAAACCAGTAACCCCTGATACTAGTTAAGGAGGAAAACAGAAACTAATGAAGATGCAACCCCATCCAAACAAGGATTAAGCTATAAGAAGTTGCAAAATTATGTCAATAATATTCTTTTTTCATTAGATATTTGCCTTATTTACATTTCAAATGCTATCCCCTTTTCTCATTACCTCTCCAACAACTCCCTATCCTATCCCCCTCCCTCTACTCATCAAACCCTCCCCCAATTTCCTGACGGGACATTCCCCTACACTGGAGCATCGAGCCTTCACTGGATGAAGTATATATATATACTTCAGTATATATATATACTGAATTTCAGGATTTTTATGTTCACAAAATAAACAGTAAATAACGTGCAACATCATATCATGTCTTTCAGAATACTCATAACAGAACTCATAAGCTATCTCTTGTACTTATGTGAATCATCCAAGCTTGTCAGTTGCTATCCCTGGCTGTTCGTTCTGGTCCTCTGTTGATGGTAGCCCAGGTGAAAAGCAAGAGGTAGGTGCAAAACTTGGTCTTGCAAGATATTTATGGTCTTTGTTTAATAATAAATTCTTTTTCTGTCTTAGGTCTAAATCACTTTGCTGCAGTACCTCAGCAGTCTGCCTGGGTTCCTCTCAGGCCAGAAAACTACAGTTTCTGGTATTTAGCACCTTATAGTAAAGGAAGGTGTGGTGGTAAGGAAAGTCACCTTTGTTCTATATCCACAGGAACTGCATGGCACTGACTCTGAGCCTGCTAGTTGAAGTTTCATGAAGTAAAAAAAGGACATTTTGAAAGTGATTTTAATTTTATTTTAACGTTCTTTTCCAGAAAGTTTTGACTCTAAATGTTCTCCAAAAGTTCTCTTAAAAGTTCTCCAAAAATGTTCTCTTTTGAAAACGTTCTGCCCTCTTCTCCTAATCTTGCTCTTTCCTCCTGCTCTGATGTAACAATACTAATGTTCTTACTCCTGATGCCTTTACCCTATGCCTTTACTCCAAATTTCCTTGCAATCAATGCCTTGCCTCATAATGTATTTTTTCTAAGAGAATAGTTCACATGTTTTATGAAAAGACTGTAACTCCCCCCCTTTTTTTTTTAAAAATGTTCACTAGAAGTACAGACATTAATTCAAATCATAAATTAGAGGAGAAATATACAGTGGAGAATATTTTAATGCATATCCATTGAGAGTATTATCTAGTATTCATTATTTGTCACTAGCTCTTGGAGCTATAAAAAACATAATTTTTATGACTAAATTGCTAGTAATGTTTTGAATAGATAAAACCAGTCAGTATTTTCTTCTGTCCTTGCACCTATAATAAATCACTAGTTCCCCTTTTAATGCCTTCGGTCAATTGCTTTACAGCATCTTGGACTGTTCTCTAAGTTGTAAATGCTTGCCTGATATCTCAGAAAAAAATGACTTGTGACACTTCAAGACTGGCAGAGCTGTCATTGCAGTTTGGACATCACAAAGGACTTAATTCTATTATAAAATATCTTAATGATGTCTAGTGTAATTTTAGGAAATCTTGGGTAGATAATTAGGAGTGGAATTGCTGGATCTTAGTTTGCTTTATTGAGGAACTGATGCCCATTTTACGTTGTATTGATGTATGACTACTTAGACTTTTTCAGGTCCTTACCTTATTTATTTTTTGCCTTAGTGGTGTGAAGTGTTATCATGTGGTTTGGGGAAAATAATTTATATAGTTGAAAATCTATACACTATCACTTACCCCACAGTTCAGCATTTTTTTTTCTGCAAGGGAAAAATTGGATTTTAAACTGTGTAAAATATCATTGCTGCAACTACTTAGCCACAGATGTCTGTAATGTGGAAGTAGCTATAAACAATTTGTAAGAAAATGTGTGTAGATATGTCCAACAAAATTTTACATATGGGAAAAGAAAAGAAATCATCTGTTTGTCTGTTTAGCATCACTCCAGGAGAATATCCTCATTTTTCTGCTGAGATCTGGTCAAAAGGATGGGCTAATAGTTAGTGATTGTTATTAATATCTTGGATATTTCTCAACCTAACCTAAAAAAGAGATATCATTATTGATTTACAATCCATGGCTGAAGCATCTCAGGATGATTACCTGCTACATTTAGCTTCACAGGGATGGCTCAGCTCAAGCTAAGATAAAAAATGTACCTTCCAGATAAATCCATAACATCCATGAACATTTTAGCAGATACACAACATATTCTAACAAGTATAGAAAGAATATATGCTCTCAAAGATTCATAAAACTTCATTTAGAGTTAATCAGCTATAGAACAAGCTTAATAATTGGAATATTTCCTTGTATCGTACAAAATGGTAATGAGATAAATACTGAAAATGACAGCAAGAGACACCACAGAATTTCCACAAGTATATGTACTTAAAAAATTGCAAATCAGTATGGAGGTTTTTAAGAACTTAAGAGGATTTCCATATGATATATCTATACCCATTCTTGCACATACATCCATAAGGTTGTAATTTGTAACACATGGACAATTGCACATGCATTATTATTGATGCATTATTCACAGTAATTAAGAAAAAAGAACTAGCCTAGGTGTCTCTGAAGCAGAGAAACAAAATGTCTCCTTGCTAGACAGAGTCAATGCAGGTCAGGGCCTGTTGGCAGATTTCGCAGCCTGCTGAGACATAAAACAGTAAGAGAAGGTACACCTGGAACTCAAGGTTAGGGGCTGAAGATTCTACTGATCTTAAAGGAAATGACAGAGACATTTAAGCTAGGAAGGAATCCCTTGTGTACACTTTAACAAATTGTTTCTGTTAGTTTATGGCCTTGTTTTCCAAGATAAGGTAAATTAATAAATCCTGAAAGAATTAAACTCATGTCTGCCGCAATACTGACTAGACAGCTCCCCCCACCCCAGATTTCTAACAGTTGCTTCTGAGTCTTCTTTTTGTTTTTTCTAAAATTACCCTCACTCCCCTCAGAAGACTATTTAACTTCATACTTGCTAGAACAGTAACCATTATCCATCAACAAGTCCATTATCTATCAAGAGATGAATGCTTCATGAAAATGTGCTATGTATCCAGAATAGAGTTTACATAGCCTTGGAATTTTCTCTATCTGTATGAAATGGAAATAATATTAATTAGCACATAATCACAGAACATGCAGTTTCTATATAATTAACATATTTTAAGTGAATACATGGAGGGTTATACATCAGGAAATATTGATAGAGATCATGGGGGGATAAAGAAACCTCAAGGGAGATGGGAGGATGGAAAACTCATGAGAAGATAATGCTATTCTTATGACATTTATTCTCATTTTACAAACTTTCCTAGTTTTTATCCCAACAGTATTCTGGTATTAGCTATGCTCTCCATAAGTTTTGAACATTTACATTGCAACTAGATTTTTTAATCTTCATAATCCTCAATGAATTTATACTAAAGACTATCGTAGAGCTTCTCCTTAGTGTTCAAAACCCTATTCAAATTGTGTGTGTTGGAGGATATATATATATATATATATATATATATATATATATACATATATATATACATACATATATATATGTGTGTGTGTGCGCACATGTGTGTGTGTGTGTGTGTGTGTGTGTGTGTAATATATGCACCTCAGTTTTCCTGTGTTTGTGAATGCACTGGTGAATGTAGGATGTGAGATATTTCTCCTTACCTTGCCTATATTAGTGCATTGAGGCAGTGTCTCTCAATGAACTGGAATCCATTCACTGTAGCTAGGTTCACTAGTCAGTGATCTCTCAGGATACACTAGTCTCTGCACCTTTAGGCTCAGAATACAAGAAGTCAAGCCCTGTCCCTAGAGTCCCATTTTCTAGCTCTTAACTTGGTACTTTTTCCAAAGGAGCATTTTGAGATATGAAAAACATCCTGCCTCCCCACAGAAAACTTTGTAGAACCCAGAGTAACCAACTTGGAAGCCTACCAAAACACCTATCATATTTGGATCTTTTCATCATCACAGCTGAGTCTGACTGGGACATAACCTTCAGATTGTGGTAGGCCTGAGATACAGTCAACAGGGTAGAGTACTATGATCACAATTGTAGGGCTAAAGGCTACCCCTACTATCCTCAGAGGACCTGCTACCACCACGATCATCCAACCAATACCAGAGAAAATGAGGTTTCTAAAGGAAGCATATGAACACAATCAATCTGGGCAACATGGCACCAACAGAGTTCAGCTATCCTGCTACAACAAACTCTTTCTACCATGATAAGACTGATGCACAATAAGAGGATCATAATTCCTTTCTCATAAGGATAATAGAGGTCTTTAAAGAGAACATTAATGTATATCTTATGAAAACATAGGAAAAGATATTCAAACAGGTAAATACATTAAAATAGAAAGCAAATAAATATAAAGAAACAAAGGAAAATGCAATCAAACATGTGATATATTAATAAAACTATTCAAGACCTGAAAAGGGAAATAAAAGCAATAAAGAGAACAAAAAGTGAGGCAACCCAGGAGTTGGAAAACCTAGAGCACAGAACATGAACTACAGATATAATCACCACCATCAAACTACAAGAGATAGAAGAGAATGTCAGGGAAATTTAAGTGAAGATTTAATAGAATAAATATATTAGTCAAAGAAAATAAAATTTCTAAAATGTTCATAACTCAAAACCTCCAGAAAACTTGGAGAGTATGAAAATACCAATGTTAAGGATAATAGGAATAAAAGGAGAAGAAGAAGAAGAAGAAGAAGAAGAAGAAGAAGAAGAAGAAGAAGAAGAAGAAGAAGAAGAAGAAGAAGAAGAAGAAGAAGAAGAAGAAAAAGAGGAAGAGAAGGAGGAGGATGTGGAGGAGGAGGAGGCAGAGAAGGAGAGGAGGAGGAGAAGGAGAAGGAGAGAAAGAGGAAGAGGAAGAGGAGGAGGAGGAGGAGGAGGAAGAGGAGGAGGAGGAAGAGGAAGTGGTGAAAGAGGAAACAGAATCCCAGCTCAATGGCCCAAAAATATGATCAGCAAAATCATAGAAGGAAATTCCCTAACCTAAAGAAAGAGATGCCTATAAAAGTACCAGAATCTTAAAGAACAATGAACAGATTGGACCAGAAAAGAAAATCCTCCTGCCACATAATAATCAAAACACCTAATACTCAGAACAAAGAAAGAATTTTAAAATCACCTAGGGAAAAACTCCAAGTAATATATAAAGGTAGATGTATGAGAATTTTACCTGATTTCTCATCTAAGACATTAAAAGCTAGAAAGACTTGAGATCTTATAATTCCTAAAAGACAACAGATGTCATTCTAAACTATTATACCCATCAAAATTTTAAAAAACCATGAATGGAGAAACCAATCTATTTTATGACAAGCACAAATTCAAATAATAATCTTCCACTAACCCAGTCCTGCAGAAGGAAAATTACAACCCAATAAGGCAAGCTGTACACAAGAAAACACAAGATATAAATAATTCATACCATTATAATAATAGAAGACAAACACACATTCAACTGCCACTAACATTAAAATAACAGTAACAATTATTGGCCATTAATACTTCTCAGCATCAATTGAGTGAATTCCCCAATAAAAAGACACGGGCTAAGAGCATGGATGCATAACGAGATTCCATCATTCTTCTCTATACAAAAACAAATCTCAAGAAAAAAGATAAACATTTTCTCAGTATAAAGTGCTAGAAAAAGGTTTTCCAAACAAATTCTCCTAAGAAAAAAGCCATGGTAATATTTTACAAAATAGTTTTTCAATCAAAATTAATAAAATACACAGGAAAGAACACTTCATACCCATTAGAGGAAAAATCCACTAAGAAGATATCTCGATTCTACACATCAATGCCCCAAATGCAAGGACACCCAAACACATCAAAGAAACCTTAATAAAGATCAAGTCATACCTTGAACTCTACAAATTAATAGCAGAATATCTCAAAACCCCATGTTCATCAGTAGACAAGTCATCAAGACAGTAATTAAACAGAGAAATAAAAAACTTAAGAGATATTTTGATTCAGATGGACCTTACTGATTCAGATGGACCTTTACTATCTGTAAAATATTTCTATTAATTTTTAACATGATTTTTCAGTTTCAGTTATAGACTCACCTTTATGTTAGTCTCTTATTTAACCAACTTCTGTCTTATTTTAGGTAATAAAATATTCTACTAATTATAAAGTTTTATTGTATAAGAAATTTGACTTTGCTTTTCATTTTGTAATTTAGAATCGTAATGTAGGTGTTATCATGATTTTTATAAATAAATTAGAAAATTCTATGAATAATACAAACAGCAAAATAGCAAGTTTAGTAGCTTCTACAGAATTCAAACATGTCTAGAATAAAATGATCATAAAGTTAATTCAAGGAAGAGTTAAAATTTGAATAAACCATTTACAATACAGATAAATGTTTGTTACTTTAAACCGTCCCACAGACAATTCTCATATCCAAATAACTTCCAATTGGGAATTCCATGTAATATTTAAAGAATTCCTTAGGGTACTTGATGAAACCAGCAATACTGTTGTACTCCTATAAATAGATATATCATATACAATATGATAAAAAATAGATCTTGTAACTCCAGCCTCAAGAAATTCAATGTCCTATACTGGAATCTGTAGCCTCTTTCATACTTATGCATATGCCATCATATAGATACATATATAAACACATAATTAGAAACCTTAAAAGTCAATATTTTAATAATCTGTGTTGTGAGCTTTCAAACTAGTATGCCTTGATGTTTGTTATGTAATCACACTGGACTCTTATTTTTGTACCATTTTTTAGCACAATACTGACTTTTAATAATTGTATGCTCTTGACCTGAATCTTCTCACTTGTTTAAAAAGGGAAAGGGACAGAAAGACAATTTGTCTAACCAATGGACTGGAAATCTGACCTGTTGCAGAGTGCAAGAGCTATCCAACCAATGATATGTTTTAAAGTTTCATTCATAAGCAATGTCCCAACATCATCTCTCATCCTGGGTTCATACAAAGCTATTTCTGGTCATCTCCTTATCTGATGAGTAACCTTCTTTTGCATTCTGGAGAAGGGGTGGCAAAACACAGTTTTTCTCAAAAAAGATGAAACAGACTTTGATGTACTATTATTTTATTCTGTTTTTCATTTCTTTCCTGTGACAGTATTTCAATTTGTAGATAATTCTATGACACAGTGAGAACATAAAGATGAAAGAGTTTATTTTAGCTAACAGTGTAGTGGGCAATCATAGGAGCAGTAGGTCTCATACACATTAATGAACAGAAAGTAATGAATGCATGCATGCTTGGAATTCATCTTCTTTACTCTTACATGCTCCATAGCCCAAAGCCCAAGATAGGTGTTGCCTAACTACAGACTGGGTCTTCTAATGTCTATTAAGATAATAGAGATAAGTTCCAATAATGGTGGCCACAGAAATATCTACTCTTGATAATCTCTAACTGAGACTCCCACCATCGGTGATCCTACACTGGGACATTGAAAATTCAAACTTTTATGCAGAAAGGAGAAATGAGACAAGATGAGTTTCCGCTGTTCCCTGGAACCAGCTATCAATATTGAGTTAAAATTAGATTATAAACTCTGGTATTGAGAAGAGGCCTAAGGTTTGTGTTGGGCCTTATACTGGGCCTAGAGGAACAGCTTGAACTTGGCTCAAATTTTGCAACCTGTCCTGGTCATTTCTGCTTCACAGTGACTCAGTGCAACCTACATGACCTGGTTGAACCCATGCCTGCCCGGCAACTACTAATGTAGATTAACCTTATAGACCCCACCAGATCACCACATAGCCCTTGCTATCTGCTCCCTAAATGTGAGAAACTCATGCAATAAAGCAAATTCTTGCTTTGACAAGACTCCTGGCTTGTTGTGTTTCTTCTTGCGTCACGGACAGCCACCATTCTGGTCAGCCCAGAAGCAACCCAGTGGGTCTGGACTTCTCTCCTCTTAGATCCCTGCTGGCAAAGAGTCTACAGGTTTTACCTTTTGCTGCTCTTCCAGAATGCAGCTTAGAAATCCCTGGAAATCCAGCTCCAGGGATCCAATACACTGACTCTTCTGGCCCTCACATACATAAATGTTCCCAGACAGATAAATACATAATGTAAAAAAACTAATACCCGAAGCTCCTCGTAGTGGATTCATACCTGTCAGGCTTGGCAGTTGCCTTTTTTTATACCAGAATCACTCCTCTTTTCCTCTTTGGTAAGATATGCCCCAGTTTAAAGTCGTCATCAGCTAGGTAATGACCTTTGGATTAATTGTTTTTTCTTTCCATTGATTTTTTTTCCTCATTCTTCCCTGGTATTTTCTAAGGTTTCTTTAATTAGTTTTCACCACTGTTCCACATAATTTCTACTATGTTGTTATGTCTCATAATTTGTAGTCTACAGAAGTAGAGACATTACTTTTTTTTTTAATTTTGACCACCCAGCTTCTAATACACATCTAAACAGTGAAGTAACTACTAATGTCTCCTGCATTAGTGAAGGATCAAATGAGTAAATGCACTAAAGAAGCATTTTATTGGAAACCTTATTATTAACAAGTTGTATGTACCATCTGAAAAAAGTAACTGACACAATAATGCAATCTTAACTTAATAAATGATATTCTCAAGATGCTGAAATGTTGGTAGTATACTGAAACCCAAATGGATTAGAGGTGATTCTAATCAGTAGGATACAGAACCTTGATAATGCATTCTTAGTCATTTTAGCCCTAAATTAAATATTGTGAGAAAGTGAGTATTATAGTACATATCTGTAACTCTTCTGATTACTGTGTATATCTTCTTTGTATTATTCAACCAAAATACAGTAGATAATTGTTTAAAAAATGCACTCTCATAAAAAGATACTTACTATGAAAGGAAACTAAATTCTGGGGAGAATAAACATAACTTTAATCTGGAAAGTGTCTTTGTTGACCTTATGAAGACAGACTCTCATAGAATACATATAAGAGATTAGTGGCTATATTGAAATATCAATAGCAACAATCTCTACATTGACCAAAGTGGAGAGAAATTCATAAAGGAATTGAATGTAAACAGAAAAGAATTTGGTTTATGCTTTATGAAGTATTGAGAGAAATGATAATACCTAGGTTGTTCTGGAATATCCTGTAATTACAAGTTTATCATTGAAGGTAATGACTTCTATCCTTCTTTAAATAAAACCTTGTTAATACTTACTGCAATATGGTTGCTCTTATCTATGTATCTCAGTGAGTCAACCCCATTCTTGTCTTTTACTCTATTGTATTTCCATTTTAGATTCCATTCTACATCACCTCTTTCAATTTCTACTTGTTTATCTGTGTTGTATAGAATAAGCACCATGCAACTTCCATATTGTTATTCTTTTAATTTTCCTCATTGTGGATCAAGACCATTTATACCAATAATAGTTTAGATGATCAAAACACTGAGAAATTATAGTATGACACAAAGATACTTTAAATAGTTTGGTATGAAGAACCCCAGTTTTACTTAACATTCCTCCCAATTCGTATATGAACACTCTGAAACACTGGGTTTGGAAACAAAAACAAACAAACAAAAACAGACAAAAAATGCTACCTATATTCACAGGGTGAGAGTGTCCCCATTGCCTTTGCTGCAGAGCATGGAGGCAAGAATCCTTTGATGCCAGACACTTTAGAGTTTATGATTTCTCCACTCTAGGATGGCACAAAAAAGTCAATCTATCTCTCAATGAAGTCATAAAGAGAAAATCAACAAGACATGCACAATGTATTAGGAAAATTCTAAAAATTCAATGAAAATGAAGGCACAACATGCTCTAACCTAGGGGATACAAGACAAGTGGTGCTAAGAGGAAAGTTCTTAGCACTAAGTGGATATACATAAAGAAATTGTAGAGTTCTCATATTAATGAATTAAAAGTTCACCTATTTTATACAAATATTAAACAGACTGACACCAAATTTAGGGAGATAATATCCTTCACAATAGCCACAAATAATATAAAATACCTTGGTTTAACTCTTTCCAAGCAAGTGAAAGACCTGCATGACAAGAACTTCAAGTCTCTGAAGAAAGAAATTGAGGAAGATATCAAAAGATGGTCATGGTATTAACCTAGGGAAAATCATATTACCAAAAGCCATCTACAAATTCAATGCAATTTCCACCAAAATTCCTGCACAACTCTTTACATATCATGCAAGAACAAATTTCATATACATATAGGTAAATAAAAGATTCAGGATAGTTAAAACAATCCTAAATGAGAAAAGAACTTCTGGAAGTATCAACAACCCTGTCTTTAACCTGTACTGGAGAGCAATAATAAAAACAAAACAAAACAAACATTTTTTTTCAAAAATGCATGGAATTTGTACAGAAAGCAAAAATGGAACCAAATCAAAAAACAACAAATTAACTCACATATGAACATTTGATTTTTGATGAAGACAAAACCATTCAATGGAAAAAAGGAAGAATTTCCAACAATACTGCTTGTCTAAATGGATGTCTACATAAATAAAAATGAAAATACATTAATATTCAGTTCAAGTGGATCAAGGACCTCAATGTAAAATATACACTAAATATAATAGAACAGAAAGTAGAAACTACCCTTGAATTCATTGGTTAAAAGAGACAATTTCTTGAACAGAATACCAGTTGCTAAGGGACTATGAACCTGAAAAGCTTCTGTAAAGAAAAGAACATCATCAATATGACAGAACAACAGCCTACAGAATGAGGAAAATAAACCTTCACCAAGCCTGCCTCTGAGAGAGGGACACTATTCAAACATATAAAGAAGTCAAGAAATTAGACAGAAACAACACAAATCACCCAATTAAAAAATAAGGTCCATATCTAAACAGTTATCAGGAGAGGATTCTTGAATGGCTAAGAAGCACTTAGAAAAATGTTCAAAGTTCTTAGTCTTCAGAGAAATGAAAATCAAAACAACTCTGTGATTCAGTATTGTACATTCAGAATGAATAACGTCAAAACCTCAAGGGATAGCATATGATGGAAAGGATAAGGAACATAAAGAGCACTCTACTATTTCTGGTGAAAGTACAAACAAGCCAAAAAAAGGATGGCTCAAGTTATAATGATTGAATCTTTCTCAAAAGGGGAAATAAAATAGGCATCAATGGAATGGGAAGGGGAGCAGAGTGAGAGAGGGGTACATGATCAGCTGTACAAAGAACAGTGGGTAGAGAACAAGAAATAGTGATGGTGATAGAGCAATCTCTTGAATGTGCCAGAGTTCTGAGATGCAGGACGCAATGTGTCTATAGTTAGACTCTAGCTGAGACTCTTAGCAGGGGCAGATATGGATCCTGAAGTGGCTATTTCCTGTAGCTAGTCAGGGCTCTCAGTAGAAGCATAAAGGCAACTCTCCACTCAAAGCCTTTGACTCAAAATATGTTTTGCCAAAAGGTTTGCGAAAACAAAGATAGACCAGTGAGGGAGGACATGACCAACCATTGAATGGCCCAAATTGAGACCAAGGCCATTGGCAAGAACCAATCCTGACACTACTCATGATACTCAAGTATGATGGCAAACAGGAGTCTATCATAACTGTCCTCGGAGAGATTCCATACTGAAACCAATTGAAAGAGATGCAGAGATCCACAGCCAAATTTTAATTTGAGGTACAGGTGTCCAATGGATAGCTAGCCAATGAAATTGGGGTCCAGATGAAAATATGGACTCCACAGGAATACCAACAAAGTAAACTATCCTGGACTCTTGGGGAATCCCAGAGACTGAACCACCAACCAAAGAGCAAGAACAGGCTAGACCTAGGCCCCCTGCTCATATGTAGCAGATGAGCAGATTGGTTTCATATGGGTCCACCAACAACTGGAGTGGAGGCTGTTCTTGAATCTCTTGTCTACTTGTGAACACTCTTCTCCTAACTGTGTGAACTTGTGTCGTCTCACTGGTTGAGGATGTACCTATAACTTCAGTAACTTGAGATTCAGGGCATGTTTGGCAAGTGATACATCTCCCCCTTCTCAGAGAACTGTTTCCAGTATCTCACTACCTCAGGGAACTTTATTCCAGTTCCAGGAATGGGGGGAGGATCTGCATGAGGGGATACTGGGTGGGAAGGGGGTTACTGATAATAGCATGTTAAGTAAATAAATTATTTTTTTAATACAGAAAGAAAATGAAGAACCATAAAAGGAAAATATTGCTGAATCAAGTGATTATATTGTAAACCATAAAATAAAATCATCAATAGGTAGTATTAGGCACTTTTTCATATGAACCACAAGGCTGCAATGCTGGTAAATATACAAGTTATATCTGAAACTGTGGTATTAGAAAATCTTTTTTTTTAATTTTATTTTCTAAGTTTTTTTTTTATATACATTCAAAATCATTTCCCCTTTCCCGTTTCCTCCCTCCCCGAAAGTCCCATAAGCCCTCTTCCCTCCCTCTTTTCCCCATTCACCCCCCTCTCGCTTCTCTGTCCTGGAGTTCCCCTACATCCAGTCTTTCCAGGACCAGGGGTCTCTCCTTCCATCTTCTTAGAAATCTATTGATATGCGAATTGTGTCTAGGGTATTCCGAGATTCTGGGTTAATACCCCCTTATCAGTGACTGCATACCATGTGTGTTCTTTTGTGATTGGGTTACCTCACTAAGGATGATATTTTCAAGTTCTCACCCGAAGAATATCTAATGGCTGAGAAACACCTAAAGAGATGTTCATCATCCTTAGCCATTAGGGAAATGCAAATCAAAACAACCCTGAGACTCTATCTGACACCAGTCAGAATGGCTAAGATCAAAAACACAGGAGACAGCAGTTGTTGGTGAGGATGTGGAGAAAGAGGAACACTCCTCCACTGCTGGTGGGATTGCAAGCTGGTAAAAGCACTATGGAAAGCAGTCTGGTGGTTCCTCAGAAAACTGGACGTGACACTCCCGGAGGATCCGGCTATACCACTCCTGGGCTTATACCCAGAGGCTTTACCTGCATGCAATAAGGACACATGCTCCACTATGTTCATAGCAGACTTATTTATAATAGCCAGAAGCTGGAAAGAACCCAGATGTCCCTCAATGGAAGAATGGATTCAGAAGATGTGGTATATTTACACAATGGAATACTACTCTGCAATTAAAAACAATGAATTCACGAAATTCCTAGGCAAATGGTCAGAAAATCTTTTTTAATCTTGGGTTTTATTATGACACTGGGGTTATACATAAAGAAAAGTGCTTAGTATATAGTTTCCGATGAGAATGGAGCCAGATGTACATATGTCTATAAACAGAAAATATTATGTTCAAGATTCACCTCATTGAAGTTGTTAAATAAAATGTAAAAAAATTCATTCATTTGCATTACTGAAGTTGAGTCTAGATGCACAAAATTTTTCCACTGGGTAAAGATTAGTATAACTTGATGAGTTAATTACTATAAATTCGTGTGAAAACAAGTAAATTGGAATTTATCATAACTACATTAAGTTAGAATATATTTTTCAGATACCCCTTATTAATTCATAAATGAATGGCTACACATATTGGCCACAAATACATCCTTTTTATGCTATAATAAATAAATAAATAATTGAAAAATAATCCAGTTTTAAAAAGAACTCATTATTAATTCATAGAATTTATATGACAATCTATATTTCATATAAAATAGAATCTTCAAAGTGAAGCTTATAGAACTATTAGTTATATCTTTTTCTTCAAAGTTGTGTACATAATTATTTATTTACTTAGTCATGTACTTATTAATTGATGAACATTTAAGGGATATATATTATTCACAATGCTATGAAATTAAATGAAAATGAGTCTTAGTATTATCATGGGGTAAATACTCCATCAATATTTCATATATAAATCAAAACAAATATTTAAAGAAATATCTAACAATTTATATATCATTTAAAGAGGAAATTGCTGGAGAGGGATATCAGTGACTTCTCTTGCAGGTGACCAAGTTCAGTTTCATAACATCCTGTAACTTTAACTCCTCGGCTATCTTCTTCCTCTGGTCTCTGAAGGTACCTAACTAGTATGCACATTCTTCTTCCCTTCCATATACACATAACTAAAACTCTTTAAATAAATATATAAATACAAGGGAGAATAAATACTACAATATGGCATTTTAAGCTATTTTTCTGAAACCTGATATTCTAGATGTCAGCCATTCTTATTCTTCTTTCTAAAAATAAAAAAAAAATCTTTATTTTTAGTAGTTAGACATTAAGTGCATAGTTACTGAATGTCAATAAAAGATCTGACCATTTCTCAAGGGAAAGAGCATTGCTACCATTTAATTGCCAAATTTAACCACAATTTTTTCTTTTCTTAAATTTATTTTCTATATTTTTTTTATTTACATTTTGAATGATTTCTCCTTTACTGGTTCCTCCCTCCCGAAAGTCCCAAAAGCCCGCTTCCCTTCCCCTGTTCCCCATTCAACCCCCTCTCACTTCTCTGTCCTGGTATTCCCCTACATCCAGTCTTTCCAGGACCAGGGGACTATCCTTCCATCTTCTTGGAAATCAACTGATATGTGAATTGTGTCTTGGGTATTCTGAGATTCTGGGTTAATACCCCCTTATCAGTGACTGCATACCATGTGTGTTCTTTTGTGATTGGGTTACCTCACTAAGGAGGATATTTTCAAGTTCTGACCATTTGCCTAAGAATTTTGTGAATTCATTATTTTTAATTGCATAGTAGTATTCCATTGTGTAAATATAACACATATTCTGAATCCATTCCTCTGTTGAGGGACACCTGGGTATTTTCCAGCTTCTGGCTATTATAAATAAGGCTGCTATGAACATAGTGGAGCATGTGTCCTTATTGCATGCAGGGGAAGCCTCTGGGTATATGCCCAGGAGTGGTATAGAAGGATCCTCCGGGAGTGTCATGCCCAGCATTCTGAGAAACCACCAGATTGATTTCCAGAGTGGTTGTACCAGCTTGCAATCTGACCAGCAGTGGAGGAGTGTTCCTCTTCTCCACATCCTCTCAAACAACTGCTGTCTCCTGTGTTTTTGATCTTAGCCATTCTGACTGGTGTGAGATGGAATCTCAGGGTTGTTTGGATTTGTATATCCCTAATGACTAAGGATGTTGAACATTTCTTTAGGTGCTTCTCAGCCATTCGATATTCTTCAGGTGAAAACTCATTGATTAGCTCTGTACCACATTTTTTAATAGGGTTATTTGGTGCTCTGGAGTCTAACTTCTTGAGTTCTTTGTATATATTGGATATTAGCCCTCTGTCGGATGTAGGATTGATAAAGAACTTTTCCCAGTTTGTTGGCTGCCACTTTGTCCTTTTAACAGTGACCTTTGCCTTACAAAAACTTTGTAATTTTATGAGGTCCCAGTTGTCAATTCGAGTTCTTAGAGCATAAGCTATTGGTGTTCTGTTCAGGAAATTTTCCCCTGTGCCCATATGTGCAAGGCTCTTCCCTAGAAGAGTGTCTGGTTTTATGTGGAGGTACCTGATCCACTTAGAATTGAGCTTAGTACAAGGAAATAAGAATGGATTGATTTGAGTTCTTCTGCATGCTGACCTCCAGTTGAACCAGCACCATTTGTTGAAAAGGCTATCTTTTTTTTTTCCCACTGGATGGCATTAATACTTTGTCAAAGAACAAGTGACCATAGGAGTGTGGATTCATTTCTGGGTCTTCAATTCTGTTTCATTGATCTACATAAATGTCGATGTACAAATTCCATGCAGTTTTTAACAGTATTGCTCTGTAGTACAGGTTGAGGTCCAGGATACTGATTCTCTGAGAAGTTCTTTTACTGTTGAGAATAGTTTTAGCTATCCTGGTTTTCTGTTATTCTAGATGAATTTTTGAATTGCTCTTTCTAACTCTATGAAGAATTGAGTTGGGATTTTGATGAGGATTGCATTGAATCTGTATATTGCTTTTGGCAAGATGGTAAATTTTACTATATTAATCCTGCCAATCCATGAGCATGAAAGATTTTCCATCTTCTTTGATCTTCTTCAATTTCTTTCTTCAGAGACTTGAAGTTCTTGTCATACAGATATTTCACTTGTTTGGCTAGAGTCACACCAAGATACTTTATACTAGTTGTGGCTATCGTGAAGGGTATCATTTCCCATATTTCTTTCTCAGCCTGCTTATCCTTTGAGTATAGGAAGGCTACTGATTTGCTTGAGTTGAATTTATATCCAGCCACTTTGCTGATGTTGTTTATCAGCTGTAGGAGTTCTACTTTTAAAACTAGTTTAAAACTCCTGGTTTTGTTGATTCTTCATATGGCTGTATTTGTTTCTCCTTGATTTATTTCAGTCCAGAGTTTGATGATTTCCAGCCTTCTACTCCTCTTGGGTGTATTTTCTTCTTTTTATTCCAGTGCTTTCAGGTGTGCCATTAAGCTGCTAGTGTATGCTCTCTCCCATTTCTTTTTGGAGGCACTCAGGGCTATGAATTTTCCTCTTAGCACTGCTTTCATTGTGTCCCATAAATAAAGTTATGTTGTGCTTTCATTTTCATTAAATTTTAAAAAATCTTTGATTTCTTTCATTATTTCTTTGCTCACCAAGGTATCATTGAGTAGAGCATTGTTCAGCTTCCACGAGTATGTGGGCTTCCTGTTGTTCTTGTTGCTATTGAAGACCATCCTTATTCCATAGTGATCTGATAGTAGGCATGGGATTAGTTCTATCTTCTTATATCTGTTGAGGTGAGATTTGTGACCAATTATATGGTCGATTTTGGAGAAGGTACCATGAGGTGCTGAGAAGAAGGTGTATTCTTTAGCTCTAGGATGAAATGTTCTATATATATCTGTTAGTTCCATTTGGTCCAAGGCTTCAATTAGATTCACTGTGTCCCTGTTTAGTTTCTGCTTTCCTGAACGATCCATTTCAGAGAGCGGGGTGTTGAAGTCACCCACTAATACTGTGTGAGGTGTAATGTGTGCTTTGAGCTTTAGTAAAGTTTCTTTTACGAATGAGGGTGCCCTTGCATTTGGAGTATAGATGTTCAGAATTGAGAGTTCTTCTTGATGGATTTTTTCCTTTGATCATTATGTAGTGTCCTTCTGTGTCTTTTTTGATGACTTTTGGTTGAAAGTCAATTTTATCTTATATTAGGATGGCTATTCCAGCTCGTTTCCTGGGACCATTTGCCTGTAAGATTGTTTTCAAGCCTTTTACTCTGAGGTAGTGTTTGTCTTTGACACTGAGGTGCGTTTCCTGCATACAGCAAAATGTTGGGTCCTGTTTATGTATCCAGTCTGTTAGTCTATGTCTTTATATTGGGCAATTGAGACCATTGATTTTAAGAGATATTAAGGAATAGTAATTATTGCTACCTGCTATTCTTGATATTATCTTTAAGTTTGAGTGATTATACACTTCTGGATTTGACTGAAGAAAATTACTATCTCATTTTTTCCAGGGTGTAGTTTCTCTCCTTGTATTGGCGATTTCCACCTACTATCCTTTTCAGGGCTGGATTTGTTGAAAATTATTGTGTAAATTTTGTTTTATCATGGAATATATTGGTCTCTTCATCTATGGTGATTGAGAGCTTTGCTGGGTATATTAGTCTGGGCTGGCATTTGTGTTCTCTTAGAGTTTGCATGAGATTTGCTTACAATCTTCTGGCTTTTATATTCTCTGGTGAGAAGTCCGATGTGATTTGGATAGGTCTTCCTTTATATGTTACTTGGCCTTTTTCTCTTACTGCTTTTAGTGTTCTTTCTTTGTTAAGTACATTTGGTGTTTTGATTATTATGTGACAGGAGGTATTTCTGTTCTGGTCCAGTCTGTTTGGAGTTCTGTAGGCTTCTTGTACGTTCATCAGCATCTCTTTCTTTAGGTTAGGGAAGTTTTCCTCCATAATTTTGTTGAAGATGTTTACTGGCCCTTTAAGTTGGAAATCTTCACTCTCATCTGTACATATAATCCTTAGGTTTGGTCTTCTCATTGTGTCCTGGATTTCCTGGATGTTTTGGATTACACCTTTTTTTTGCTTTTTGCATTTTCTTTGACTGTTGAGTCGATGCTTTCTATGGTATCTTCAGCACCTGAGATTCTTTCTTCCATCTCTTGTATTCTATTGTTGATGTTTGCATCTGTGACCCCTGATTTCTTCCCATGGTTTTCTATCCCCAAAGTTGTCTCCCTTTGTGATTTTTTAGTTATTTCTACTTCCTTTTTTATATCCTGGTTGAATTTGCACAGTTCTTTCACTTGTTTGTTTGTGTTTTCCTGTATTTCTTCAAGATATTTTTATGTTTCCTCTTTCAGGACTTCTATCTGTTGACCCATGTTCTCTTGCATTTCTTTAAGCGATTTTTGTGTTTCCTTTTTAAGGGAATCTACCCATTGATTCACGTTCTCCTGTCTTTCTTTAAGTCATTTTTGTGTTGCCTCCTTATTGGCCTCCGTCTATTGATCCATATTCTCCTGCATTTCTTTATGCGATTTTTGTGTTTCCTATGTAAGGGCTTCTACCCATTGATTCATGTTCTCCTGTATTTCTTTATGAGATTTATTTATGTCCTTCTTGAAGTCCTCTAATAGCATCAAGAGAAGTGTTTTTAAATCCAGATCTTGCCTTTCAGGTGTGATGGGGTATCCAGGACTTGCTGCTGTTGGAGAGTTAGGTTCGGATGGTGCCATTTTGCCTTGATTTATGTTAGTAACATTCCTACCATTGCCTTTTGACATCTGCTTATCTCTGATTTTAGTTGGTCCTGCATTTACTGGCTGTTGCTTGAATCTCCTGTGAGCCTGAAAGTCTATTTTTGCCCCCTTGGATGACCAGGTTTCCCCTGGCACCTATTACTGAGGTATTGCCCTGCTCCTGAGTGTCTTTTGAGCCCTGACATACCTTGCCCCAAGTGATGTTGTACTTGGGAAATCTCTGTGTACTGCAGTCTCAGTGTAGTCAATCCCCGGAGCACAGGTGGCTAAGGGGAGGCTGGTGTACTCTCTCCTGGTGTGGGTCCCTCTGCAGGTCAGACGTCCCACAGCAGAGCTGTCACATAGATGACCAGAGAACTGCCCAGCTCTTGAGTGCAGGGAACACACCAGCTGGCTGTGTACCAAGCGATGTTATGCTTGGTTATCCCTGCACCTGGAGGCCCCAACTGCTCTGTTGCCAGATCACAGATGGCAGGAGCTACAATTTTTCCATACATTTCATCAACATTTAATAAAGTTACTCAATATTTAGGTGCAAGAAGTTAAAACTTAGACATGTCGTATGTATTCAAACACACTTGCATGTATAAGTAAAATCTGTAGACTAAAGGATAATGCATTTAATTTTCTATATTCCTGAGGGAGCTTGTTTTGTACACAATTATCCTAAAGACTCATTGAGATTAGAAGCACTACCACAAATTCAGTAAAAGCACATGGACAAAAGTTGACATTGACTCTTTTAATTTCTGAATATATGATAGATAGACAACTATATAGACATACACATGTGTATGTGAACATGTATTCATATATGTAATAGTGTGTGTGTGTGTGTATGCATGTGGACACCAGAGGTCAACCCCCGATACTGTTCCTCAAGGCTGAAGGTTCATTTACTTTATTTTCTAGACAAGTTTTTTCTGTGGCTTAACAATTAACACATAGTCTATATTACTTGTCCAATAAATTTCAGGGAGAGGATGGTTTTTATTCCCTGACTTTGGAATTGCACTGTGCCTAGCACTTTTATATGGATTCTAGGCATCAAGTTAAGTCATGAATGATTGCCCACCTATTAATTCACTATGTTATCATCTCCCAAGCCACTTGTGTGTGTGTGTGTGTGTGTGTGTGTGTGTGTGTGTGTGTGTGTGTGTGTGTACCAGAAATACATAAGAGAAATTACTTAAAGGGAAAAAGACTCTTCTGGACTCACAGTTACAGTCCACTCTAGTAGATCATCCTTGGTCATTTGGTTGGATGATTAGATTTTAAACCAATGCCTTTGGACATGTTTTTGTATTCCCTCTATTTATATTCTAATAACTCATCCATTTGATTAATGTTACTGTATATATCTACCTATATCTGCAACTGCATCTGTGATTGTAGCTTGTAGAGATTTTATTTAAAATAATAGCTCAATTTTCTTCTTTCACATAAAAATATGAAACACTTTTCTAGCTTTTTGAGAATATAGGAGGAAAAACAAAATGATAATTTCAGAACTGTTTCTTTATAGTCAGCAGAATGGAGAAAAATTTGGTAACAAGTAATACCATGAAGCATATTAATTTCTACCCCATTTATTAAGATGTATTTCAATTTTCACAAGTATTAATTCAAAAATAGTTTAAATTTGGAGAAAAATGGATAGCTGCCCTTTCTTGTTAGTGTGTAAATTTGGCTACTATAATTAATGGAATATGTACAAGTATTTATAAATTAAATTCTATGAGCATATTAATCCCTTGTTAGTGCATTTTTAGCAATTGCAAATAAAAAACACATATTTCTTTTTAGTGAAATTCTTGGAGAATGTTTGTCAAACATTAACATCTACTCACACTTCTGCTACTAATGGCAAACAGAATAGACAATGACCAAGTGTTAACTAATGCTAAATGAAGATCATATTGAGCTAGTACTATAGAAATAAGCAATAAATATTATGGGAATCTTAAAAACCATGGAAATAAAACTATATCATTGGTCCTAGAAGAATGGGAAGCTCTTGTATAGATATATATTTTTGAACAGATATATAATAAGTACATTAAAAAACATATCCTGGACATCTAGTGCATCATATCATCTCAATTACTGGGAAACAACTGGGCATGGGGAGAACAAGTATATCTTCATTTTGCATGTGTGGTTAAATTTAAATACATTAGAGATTACCACAAGAATGAGAGGAGAGGCCCATGGTCCTGTGAAGGCTCGATGCCCTGTATTGTAGAATGCCAGAACAGGGAAGTAGGAGTGGTTAGGTTGGTAAGCAAGGGGACAGGGGATAGGATAGTGGGTTTTCAGAGGGGAAATGAAGAAAGGGGTAACATTTGAAATATAAATAAAGAAAATGTCTTTAAGAAGAAAGAAAAACTAAACAAGAAGAAAGGAGAAAGAGAAAGAAAGAGAGAGAGAAAGAAAGAAAGAAAGAAAGAAAGACAGACAGACAGACAGACAGACAGACAGACAGAAAGAAAGAAAGAAAGAAAGAAAGAAAGAAAGAAAGAAAGAAAGAAAGAAAGAAAGAAAGAAAGAAAGAAAGAAGGGAGGGAGGGAGGGAGGGAGGGAGGGAGGGAGGGAGGAAGGAAGGAAGGAAGGAAGGAAGGAAGGAAGGAAGGAAGGAAGGAAGGACCATTTTTTTATTACTGTCTACTACTCCTTTGGACTGTATAAGCCAAGGCCTTCTGGAGGTACTTTCCATGGGTTTCAGTGTTGCTTCAACTTCTTTCTACAATGGATAATTTTATCCATATAAAGACTGTCCTAAAATACCATAAATATTCTATTTAAAATTGTTAATAAATGTCAAGATCAATGACTGGAGAGTCTATTAAAATATTTCTAACCTCTAATGTGCATATTATTTTTATATGTTGAGATATTTTTAAAATGGGATTATTTTTCAATTCCTACAGCTGTCAAGATTGTAAGAATATCTACTGTCATATCATCTCAATAAAATAGTATTTATTTGGAACTTTCAATTCTTCTTTTCCAAATTGTATCATATTGATTTCTTTCAGTTGTCTTATTTTTCCAGCTAGAACTTTAATTGTTCTATAAAATAGGATTGGGAAGAATGGACACCCTTGTCATATTTCTAGTTTTAGTGAAATTTCTTTGAGTTGCTCACTATTAAATTTGATGTTGGTTAAAGAATTGATGTAAATTGGATTTACTATGTTATGTATGTCCCTTCCATAATTACTATCACAAAGACTCATCATTTTGTCAAAGGTTTTTTAAGCATCTCATTGGATGAATATGTTGTAATTCTCTTTCAGATTGTTTGTATAGTGAGCTATGTTGGGCCAATTTTCATACATTATATCATCAATGCATCTCTGGGATGACATATACTTGGTCATGGTTGATGTTCTTCTTTTTGTGTTTTCTTCAGTTCAGTTTGCGAGTATTTTATTGAGTACATTTCATCTATGTTCATGAGTGAAATTATTACATCATTCTTCTACATTAAATCTTTGTGTAAATTGTGTGTCAGTGTGACTCTGTCCACATAAAATGAATAGGACAATATTCTTTCTGTTTCTATTTTATGGTATAGTTTGAGGAGTACTGGTTAAGTCTTCTTTGAAATTCTGTGAAAATTCTGCACTAATACAGTTTGTGCCCAGACTTCAGTTTTGCTTGGTAGATTTTAATGATTCTATTCCTTAGCATTTATATGTCTATTTAAATCACTTGTATGGTAGGGATTTAATATTACTAAGTGGTATCTAATGAGAAGATTATTTATTTCTATTAGAAACCTTTTAAAAACCTGTACAGTACAAGTTTTTAAAGTTTTACCTGATGATTTTTTGTATTTTCATATTTTTTGTTATGACTCCTTTATTTATGATTTTGATAATTTAGATATTCCTTCTTTGTCTTCCATTTGTTTAGATAAGAATTTTTCTGTCTTACTCATTTCTTCAAAGAACAATCATCATCAGTGTGGCTCCATTCAGCAACAGATGGGAGCTAATGCAGAGAACAATAGGTAAATACTAGGCAGAGCTAGGAGAAGAGTGTAGGAGCCTCAAATATAAAGGAAACCACAAGAACAATGCCCTTAGTATCAACTAAGCATCATTTATAGGGTCTTACCAAAACCACAAACCAAATTGACCAAAAGGAACCCTGTATGAGTCTGAGCTGTCTTGTGCATATATGTTATGGTTACATAGCTTTGTTTTCCTGTAGAGGTCCTAAATGTGGGACTGAGGGGTGTCTCTCTTTTGTCTATACTTGGAACTCTTTTTCTTCTATTAGGTTATTTTTTCCAGCATTAATAAAAGGATTTGTCTTATTGTTCTTTGTTATGCTGAGTTTGATTGTTCCCTGGGTGACATTCTCTTCTTCTGAAGGAGCACTTAGGCATTGTAGTGTGAGGAAATGGGAGGAGTGGAGAAAGTAGAAAATATGGTTGGGATAAATATATGGAAAAAGATTAACAACAAAATCAACAAAGATTATAGGTATGTATACAAATATATAGTATGTGTGTATGTCTCCTTTTGTGGCAATTTTTCATGAACATCTAAAATCATCAGATCAAATTTATTAGCTCCTAATAAAATATAAATAACTTGATATGTATAATGTTTGGAAAGATCAATAACCTATAAGGAAATATGATGGCAGATTGATTGGATTGGAAAGACTTGAAGATAGGTGACACAGAAATTTATATGCTTGAATACTTATATATAAAATTTGTTATATGTAACATATTGTATTATATATGGATATGACATAGTTTAATGGGACAATTCAATATTTTCAAAAACTGTCCTGTTAAGTATGGAGTTTGAGTATCTTGCAATATATATTTATACAAGTTTATTTTCTGAGGAAACTGAAATAAGACTGTCTTAAGCTTCAGTCTATCCTGAGCTAAAGAGTGGCACTTTGTTCAAAAAAACAAACAAACAAACAAACAAAAAAAAACCTAAATGCCCCAAGATATTTTCTGAATTTAAAGAAGGAAAGTGATTAAATATATTGAAAGAGCTGAAGGTGAATCTAACCAGCTGGCTCAAGTGTGATTGTCACCAATTCTACATACCTTGTTTGGTCATGTATGCCATGTTATAAAAGGAGGGAACTGACTTCTTAGCTTGTCTTCAGATTCCCACATGTTTAGCATAGCATACATATGAACATTCAAACATACAAAATAAATAAATAAATAGTTTTGGTTATTGATAATTTTCAGAGGCAATCAGATGACATATAAATAAATAAAACCCAATTACCTATTCATTTAAAAGATATGATGAATAGTGCTCAATGTATATACTTAATCTTCGACAAAATAGATAAATGTCAGAAGAGAATTAAATGAGGGCTGATTTATTAAAAACAAATAACAATATTACAAAATTGACTAGCCATTGTGTTGAACAGAATTTGAGTCTCTGAATTTAAAATATAAAGTATAACTGAAAAATCAAATCTGAGTGAAAGCACTACAATGATGCATTTCAAGTTTAAAATATATGTTAAAATGGAAAAAGAAATGCAATTAAAACTATAATTAATGAATGGTTGTTTGATTATGCTAACATTTGACAGTAAATTTTAGATCAATCCACATGTTACAAAGAATAAACCAAAGGGTTAATTGTTGATTATGCTGATTTCAGTGCCTTTGCTGTGTTAAAATAGTCTAACAAAATGAAAAGAGGAGAAATGGTTCATTTTAGTTATCAATTCAGATTACAGTATACCACTGCAGGAAACACACTGGTCACGTGATATCCACATTCAAAAGTAATGAGTTGTGAATTAATGTATGTGTGCTTTGTAGTCAGCTCACCTTCTCCTATTCAATATCTCCAGAGTCAAGATGGTTTCTTCAGCATTCAGGCATTTGTTGGATCAAAACAAACTCAATAGAAAAATTCATGGATTAGTACAGAAAAATCATTAAAATTCTTAATAATAATTGACTTACTTTGAAGCTCTTGTGGATTAAAAGTAACATACATGTACAGACAAAATTATATAATACTTTGAGATCATTGATATGAAAAGACACTGCATTAAAATATGTGGAAAGTATCTGCAAATCTGCATTTCTAATAATTCCATATTCTAAGCCCTTTTACCCTCTTTCATGTTAACCATCTTTTCTGTGTAAATTTTTTTCTTCCCTTTCCTTTCTCTTACTCTAACTCTCTCCCATCTGAAGATGTAGAACTCTAAGCTCCCCCCTGTACTATGTTTGCCTAGATGCTGCCATGCCCTCGCCTTGATGATACTGGACTGAACCTCTGTACTTGCAAACCAGCCCTGATTAAATGTTGTTGTTTAAAAGACTTGCCTTGGTCATGGTGTCTATTCACAGCCATAAAACCCTAACTAAGACAGAAATTAGGCAGGCAGATAGAGCGAGGGTCTTAAGTTCACACCCATAGTGACACATCTACTCCAACAAGGCCACAAATCCTAATAGGGTCATTCTCTGGGTCAAGCATATACAAACCATCTCAGCTCTCTTAGAAAATACTGAAAATAATTCCACCAAAACTCAGGGTGACTAAGATTTTAATAAACCCAATGACAGTATATGATTTCAATAAGTAGATAAGATATCTAGAGAGGAAAAGGAGAGAAGCATTGCAGTTAGGTGAAATTATGGGTGAAATGGACACAGCACAGATCTACAGAATAATCCAACCCAACAACTAAGAGCATGAATTGTAGTCAGCGACAGATAGAATTATGTTTGTAAGATATATCATTGGAGAGAAAGCATTGAAATTAAGGCACTAGGAGCAAGAAGATAGTTATATCAGAGCAAGAGAAAAGAGCAAGATTAGAAGGAGAAGTCAGAATAGAATTACTTAGAAATTATAATGCAACATAAGATATTAGGAGTGAAAAATGCAGAATGCAAAGGGAAAGAGGAAAAAAGAAGCTACAGAGAGAGCAGAAGTAGCAGGCAGACATCTCATTATGGTGCAGTACAAGTCTTTTCTTAGTAGCAAGGCAGGGTTGTTCTTACTAAAGAGAACAAACCTTAATTCTTACAGATTAGTATTAATTCACTTAGCAACAAATGAATAGAAACTTTTACTTTCTCTATGCAATAAATATTGGAGCATATTTTTCATCCTGAATGAGTGAATTCTTTCTACACAGGTACTTGGTCTTTTCCACAATGTGTGTGTGTGTGTGTGTGTGTGTGTCTGTGTGTGTCTGTGTCTGTGTGTCTGTGTGTATCTGTGTGTGGGAATGTAATTATGAGATAATATTGTATCCTTAGCCTAACTGGTTAAAATGCAAATTTATGAAAGTATGTGCATGAATCTGTATTTGAGTTTAAGTGAGCTTAGTCTGATTTGCTTACATAAAAGTATTTCCTTCTGCATGTGTGATGCTCTTCTCCTGGATCAATAGATATTTATTGCTCCAATTGTCCTTACCCTGACAAGCAAGAGGCATCTGAACAAGAAGGAAACAGTTCTAGCAATTAATCTTTTACTGAATTCCTGACTTTGCTATTTCATAGAGAACTTTCACAGGAAACTATTAATAGAGAACATAGAAATATAGGCAGAAATCACCTTACAAAATGTCCCTTTTTCTTCCTGGGACTTCAGCTAGCAAGCTGAGAGTTGTAGCTATACATTTCCAGCAAATCTGGAGGGGAAACATGGAAAGGGGATAACATTTGAAATGTAAATAAACCAAATATCTAATAAAAATAAATAATTATAATAAAAATTATAATTTAATTTATAATTTAAAATAAATTTAATTTAATTTAAGTAAATCAAAAAAGATAAAACAAAGGCTATTTTACTTAATTTCTTGCTGTTTTTATGATTAGGTACTAAACTGTTTCTGGCCTCTGAAGATCTCAGAAGAAAGGTATGCTACTGAAGCAAAATGACTTAAACTTAAGGTATGTAAAGATTTTATTATTATATGGCAATCCTAAATATCTCATAAGTCTAAATGTTGCTTCCACCAATGTTCTTCCCCTTCTTCAGACTCAAGAAGAACCAAGAAGAAAAACCACAGAGGTAGGGGATAACCCCCAGCAACAAAAGAAAGAGATGACCCAAATTAACAGACTAACAAATGAGCATGGGCATTTAACAGAGACCTACAAAATATAAAACAGTATAAGGATGCCCTTTAAAAACATGTAAAAACAATGAGTTGGAAAATCAAAAGAAAAACAACAAGAAGACAAGAACTAAAGCAAAACAAACAAAAAGAAACAAACAAATAGAAAAGAATGGATGAGTTTCTTGATTCATCAAACTACCAAAGCTAAACCAATATCAATGCCATAAATTGCCCCATAACAACTGGGGAGATTAAAATTATATTAAAATGTATCCAAGCTAAAGAAAATGAAAAAAGTAAACAATCCTAGAAGGATTCACAGCAGCATTCTACTTGACTTTAAAAGAAAAGCTTTGACTAATATCTTTTAAGTTCTTCAAAAAAAAAAAATAGAAAAGAGATGAATATCCTCATTGATTTTCCCCTCGGGTGCCAGTATCGCTCTGATATCCAATCTCAACTACCACAAAACCAAAAATCAACCACAGAGCAAAATCCCTAATAAAAATCACTGCAAAATCCTAAACAAAGTACTTGAAAATCTACTCTAAACACATATCAAGAAGAACTTCCAACATGTCTAGCTGTCTTATCTCAAAATACAGCATTAGTTTAATACATATAAATCAATAAATAAAGCAAATGATGTAAATAGATTTAAAGATAAAACTTATATTATTACATGATAAATATTGGTAGATACAGAAAGAGCCTTTGACAAAGTTCAACATGCTTTTATGATAAAAATCCTAGAATGAAGAGAACTGTTGGTAGATATGAATGATATACTATAGAGCTAGAATAATAAAACCAATAATGTACTGAAAAATCAGATCAGATGTGGAGACTAAGGGAATAAAATAGAAGGATTCACTATGAATACTAATAAGTATACCTATATGATATTTGAAAAAAGCAAAATATATAGATACAGTGAAGAAAAGACAAGAGGGGATGTTTATATATAGCAGAATGAAATTGTGTCTATTTACTCACACTGAAAAAAATCATATCCAAATAGATCAAAGACCTCAATTTGAAACCTGTATTCCAGTACTAAACGTTTTATAAAAAAAAAAAAAAATAGGAAGTATCCTGCAAGACACATGTGTAGAAAAGGAATTTCTAAACAGGACTCTATTATTCAAGTGCATAATGATATAAGTGCAGGTTATTGCAGAAGTAATATAATCTATTACTGTACCCTTTTGACATTTCCTTTCCCTTCTGTGTGCCTCTTTGCCACACAAATCTTCCTCATATTCTTATATTGAGAATGTGTGCACCTTGGATTCATCAGGCTGCATCATGGAATACTCCAGCTAGATTTTTGCCTACCTCACTGCTTCAGTGGAACAGTTGCGTGACCAGAATGTGTCTATTTCTATCATTATTGTCTATTTTCTCGGTAGAATTCTTGGTCCTCTCACCTCTTATCTTTGTTACATTTCTAATTATGGTTTTCAACTTTGACTCAAAATGGACTGAATTTGACTGGATGGAAATAGAAGAAAAGAATCAAAACTTTGTACAAAATTCACCCCATTCATTATGAGCAGGCCCTAATACAATATACACACATCCCATAGACATGTACACATGCAGAAGTAAATGGGAATAATACACACATTGGAGCTGAGACACATGAACACAGGCACAAATATTTAAAACACACAGGGACACACAAACATACTACACAAGTTTGTACACAGGCACACATGCAGAGACATACTACACCAAGATATACACACAAAGAAATACATATTGCATATTGAATTACGTACAGAATCACATAAACATTACACACATGTGAGCACATATACAGGGTCATATACACATAAACACACAAACACACATACTATACACATAGGTACACATAAACACATATCACCCACAGACATGTATGTAACATAGAGCACATGTTTGTGTGCACACATACACTGACACATGCAAGCTGATATACACAACACATACAGAGACATACACATATATTGCACAGAAACTAGAATGCACAATCACATTCCCTGAAAAAAAAAAGCCTCACAATTGCAAACTTACTTTTACCAAACTTAAATGACCTCGAAGTCTCTCCAGATAGTAATACAGAAATAATTTTTTCATGTCATAATTTCTTTTTCTTGATTGATAAGATAGGATAGGATTATATCCTCTCAAGGTCAAGAGCACATACTTATTTTTAAATAATGCACTATGTAGACATTCTAACATATTCTATGACTAAACCCATAGAAATAAAATTTGTGAATGTATTTCCATTTAAATGCCCAAAACATTATTCTAGAAATTACAAAATCCTAAGGAAACAAACAAAGAAGAAAACTTCAGAATTTGCAGCTTATGAGAATAAGTGAATTTCAGTATATGCTAATTATTTTCCCATGTGAGGTGTTTTTTGTGTTTTTTTTTTGTTTGTTTTGTTTTGTTTTGTTTTGTGACACAGCTATATGCCTTCTGGATTTGTAACAAAAGAATCCAAAGTCATCGTATGACTGTGATACTTCCTGGACAAAAAACAAGTAGTATATCCAGTTTGGGAATTATTTTAGTGTTAAAGAAGAGTAAGTAAAAATCGATGAAACCAGAAAGGCAGTTGTTAGTTGTACATATAAGCTCTGAACACTCATAGTTCCCAGTAGGCCATGAGTTGCAAATTTCTTCTGTAACTGTTCTGCTAATTGTTCACTTTTTAAATTGTTCATTTATGATCATTAATTGAGAAAAATCATAATTTGAAAGAAAATGTATTATTTCTGTATTTTATGGTTTACATATTATGTATAGTCTAATGAATTAGTACAGTAAATCAAATATTATATTTGCCATTATTTCTATTTCCTCTGTAATCATTAGTCAATAGCATAGATGTCCAAAACTTCTGTCTTCCAGTTCCTTCCTTGAGTTCCATTCCTGGTGTACTACAACTTTAAAATGAAATATTTCTTTATATCCTCAAGTTCCTTTTGGTCATGTTTTTTTATCACAGCAATACAAAGAAAACTTGACGTTACAAGGAAGAATGCTGCTTTCAAGCTTTCTCTCCAGGACTGTCTCAATTGTTTTCTTTTTTTTTTTTTTTAATTTTATTTTCTAAGTTTTTTTTTTATATACATTCAAAATCATTTCCCATTTCCCGTTTCCTCCCTCCCCGAAAGTCCCATAAGCCCTCTTCCCTCCCTCTTTTCCCCATTCACCCCCCTCTCGCTTCTCTGTCCTGGCTTTCCCCTGCATCCAGTCTTTCCAGGACCAGGGGTCTCTCCTTCCATCTTCTTAGAAATCTATTGATATGCGAATTGTGTCTAGGGTATTCCGAGATTCTGTGTTAATACCCCCTTATCAGTGACTACATACCATGTGTGTTCTTTTGTGATTGGGTTACCTCACTAAGGATGATATTTTCAAGTTCTGACCATTTGCCTAGGAATTTCGTGAATTCATTGTTTTAATTGCAGAGTAGTATTCCATTGTGTAAATATACCACATCTTCTGAATCCATTCCTCTGTTGAGGGACATCTGGGTTTTTCCAGCTTCTGGCTATTATAAATAAGGCTGCTATGAACATAGTGGAGCATGAGTCCTTATTGCATGCAGGTAAAGCCTCTGGGTATATGCCCAGGAGTGGTATAGCTGGATCCTCCGGGAGTGTCATGTCCAGTTTTCTGAGGAACAGCCAGACTTCTTTCCAGAGTGGTTTTACCAGCTTGCAATCCCACCAGCAGTGGAGGAGTGTTCCTCTTTCTCCACATCCTCGCCAACAACTGCTGTCTCCTGTGTTTTTGATCTTAGCCATTCTGACTGGTGTGAGATAGAATTTCAGGGTTGTTTTGATTTGCAATTCCCTAATGACTAAGGATGATGAACATCTCTTTAGGTGTTTCTCAGCCATTAGATATTCTTCAGGTGAGAACTCTTTGTTTAGCTCTGTACCCCATTTTTTAATAGGGTTACTTGCCTCTCTGGAGTTTACCTTCTTGAGTTCTTTGTATATATTGGATATTAGCCCTCTGTCGGATGTAGGGTTGGTAAAGATCATTTCCCAGTTAGTTGGTTGTCGCTTTGTCTTTTTGACAGTGTCTTTTGCCTTGCAGAAACTTTGTAATTTAATGAGGTCCCATTTGTCTATTCTTGATCTTAGAGCATAAGCTATTGGAGTACTGTTCAGGAAATTCTCCCCTGTGCCAATATGTTCAAGGTTCTTCCCTAGTTTCCTTTCTATTAGTTTCAGTGTGTCTGGTTTTATGTGGAGGTCTTTGATCCACTTGGAATTGAGCTTAGTGCAAGGAGATAAGAATGGGTCAATTTGCATTTTTCTGCATGTTGACCTCCAGTTGAGCCAGCACCATTTGTTGAAAAGGCTATCTTTTTTCCACTGGATGGTTTTAGCTCCTTTGTCAAAGATCAAGTGACCATAGGAGTGTGGATTCATTTCTGGGTCTTCAATTCTGTTCCATTGATCTACATGCCTGTTACTGTACCAATACCATGCGGTTTTTAACACTATTGCTCTGTAGTACAGCTTGAGATCCGGGATACTGATTGCCCCAGATGTTCCTTTACTCTTGAGAATAGTTTTAGCTATTCTGGGTTTTCTGTTATTCCAGATGAATTTTTGAATTGCTCTTTCTAACTCTATGAAGTATTGAGTTGGGATTTTGATGGGAATTGCATTGAATCTGTATATTGCTTTTGGCAAGATGGTCATTTTTACTATATTAATTCTGCCAATCCATGAGCATTGCAGAGTTTTCCATCTTGTGAAGTCTTCTTCAATTTCTTTCTTCAGAGCCTTGAAGTTCTTGTCATACAGATCTTTCACTTGTTTGGTTGTTTTCTTACATCACCAGGACAACCTGCAGAGAGATGATGCCATTGTCCTTGTGCCCGCCAACACCAATAGTTAATCAAGAAAATGCTGCCTAGAGTGCCACCCAGAGTGTGCAGGGTGCACTCCCCCATCTTTGCTTCAGTGTCCTAGAGGTCGGGACTCCCAGGCTCGGAGACAGACGGGCATAATATCACTTGTGTCTCGGGCAGCTTGTGTGTATGCTGCTCCCAGCAGCTACTGCTACCAGTGAGCCAGCTCTGCTGCGAGACTTCTGCCTGGCAAAAGGACACCCGCACTGGGCGGGAGCCTACCAGCTTCCGTTCCGTGACTTCTGTTCTGGTCAGCACTGAAGAGACAAGTACCCAGGTTCCCCCCAATATAACATTGCTCTGGACACAACCTGTTGGGGCTTCCATCTGGTCCCAAGAACGGGACAGCTCTGTGGTCGTGTGGGCGCCAGATTTGCTGTAAGCTATCTCCTCTGCAGGGTGGCCAGCGCCACCCAGAGTGTGCAGGGTGCAATCCGCCATCTTTGCTCCAGTATCCGAGTGGTCGGGACTGCCAGGCTCGGAGACAGACAGGCATAATATCGCTTGGGTCTCGGGCGGCTTGTGTGTATGCTGCTTGCAGGAGCTGGGCAGAGCTCCATAATCTGTGCTCCAGCTCTGCTGTGGGACTTCTGCCTTGCAGAGTGACACCCCCTTCCCCCAGCCGTGGGAGAGATCACACACCCCTGCACAGGGCAGGAGCTGACCAGCCTCCCTTTGGAGACCTCTGCTCCGGGAATCCATTAAGCTGAGCCTTTGGATGTGCAGGGACTCCCCATTATAACATCACTTGGGGCAAGGTACATCAGGGCTCCAAAGTCACTCAGGAGCAGGGCAGGCCCCAGAAATTGGTCCCAGGGGAATCCTGGTAAGCCAGGTTGGCCAGAAGTAGCTTTGCAGGCTCACAGGAGGTCCATCCAACAGCCAGTGACAGCAGGACCAACTAACATCAGAGGTAACCAGATGGCAAAAGACAAACGTAGGAACGTTACTAACAGAAATCAAAGTAATATGGCACCATCCGAACCCAACTCTCCAACAGCAGCAAGTCCTGGATACCCCACCACACCCGAAAGACAAGATCTGGATTTAAAATCACTTCTCATGATGCTATTAGAGGATCACAAGAAGGACACAAATAAATCAAATAAAGAATTACAGGACACCATGAATCAATGGTTAGAAGCCCTTACTAAGGAAACCCAAAAATCGCTTAGAGAAATGCAGGAGAACATGGATCAAAAGATGGAGGCCCACAAGGAGACAACACAAAAATGACTTAAAGAAATGAATCAACGGGTAGATGCACTTTCAAAGGAATCACAAAGACTGCATAAAGAAATGCAGAAGAATATGGGTCAACAGACAGATGCCCATAGGGGGGCAACACAAAAAGTGCTTAAAGAAATGAATCAAAGGATAGATGCCCTTACAAAGGAAACACGAGGTCTGCTTAAAGAAATGCAGGAGACGATGGATCAACAGATGGAATCCCATGAGAAGGAAACACAAAAATCGCTCAGAGAAATGCAGGAGAACTTGGGTCAACAGGCAGAAATCCTGAAAGAGGTAACTCAAAAATACCTTAAAGAAATATAGGAAAATACAAACAAACAAGTGAAGGATCTCAGCAAATCCATCCAAGATCTAAAAAAGGAAGTAGAAAAAACTAAGAAATCACAAAGGGAGACAACTTTGGAGATAGAAAACCTTGGGAAGAAATCAGGAGTCATAGATGCAAACATCAACAATAGAATACAAGAGATGGAAGAAAGAATCTCAGGTGCTGAAGATACCATAGAAAGCATCGACTCAACAGTCAAAGAAAATGCAAAATGCAAAAAACGTGTAACCCAAAACATCCAGGAAATCCAGGACACAATGAGAAGACCAAACCTAAGGATTATAGGTATAGATGAGAGTGAAGACTTGCAACTTAAAGGGCCAGTAAACATCTTCAACAAAATTATGGAGGAAAACTACCCTAACCTAAAGAGAGAGATGCCAATGAACGTACAAGAAGCCTACAGAACTCCAAACAGACTGGACCAGATCAAAAATACCTCCCGTCACATAATAATCAAAAAACAAAATGTACTAAACAAAGAAAGAATATTAAAAGTAGTAAGAGAAAAGGGCCAAGTAACATACAAAGGAAGACCTATCTGAATCACTTCAGACTTCTCACCAGAGACTATGAAAGCCAGAAGATCCTGGGCAGATCTCATGCAGACACTAAGAGAGCACAAATGTCAGTCTAGATTACTATACCCAGCAAAACTCTCAATCACCATAGATGGAGAGTCCAAGATATTCCATGATAAAACCAAATTTTCACAATATCTTTCCACAAATCCAGCCCTGCAAAGGATAATAGGAGGAAACTGCCAATACAGAGAGAGAAACAACACCCTGGAAAAAATGAGATAGTAACCTTCTTGCTTCAAACCCAAAAGTAGATAACCACTCAAACATAAAGATAGCATCAAGAATGGCAGGTGGCAATAATCACTATGCCTTAATCTCTCTTAATATCAATGGTCTCAATTCCCCAATAAAAAGACATAGACTAGCAGACTGGATACGTAAACAGGACCCTGCATTTTGCTGCATGCAGGAAACGCACCTCAGTATCAAAGACTAAAACTACCTCAGAGTAAAAGGCTGGAAAACAGTTTTACAAGCAAATGGCCCCAAGAAATGAGCCGGAGTTGCCATCCTAATATCAGATAAAATTGATTTTCAACCTAAAGTCATCAAAAAAGACACAGAAGGACACTACATACTGATTAAAGGAAAAATTCACCAAGAAGAACTCTCAATTCTGAATATCTATGCTCCAAATGCAAGGGCACCCTCATTTGTAAAAGAAACTTTACTAAAGCTCAAAGCACACATCGAACCTCACACAATAATAGTGGGTGACTTCAACACTCCGCTCTCTGAAATGGATCATTCAGGAAAGCAGAAACTAAACAGGGACACAGTGAATCTAATTGAAGCCTTGGACCAAATGGAACTAACAGATATATATATAGAACATTTCATCCTAGAGCTAAAGAATACACCTTCTTCTCAGCACCTCATGGTACCTTCTCCAAAATCGACCATATAATTGGTCACAAATCAGACCTCAACAGATATAAGAAGATACAGCTAATCCCATGCCTACTATCAGATCACTATGGAATAAGGGTGGTCTTTAATGGCAACAAAATCAAAAGAAAACCCACATACACATGGAGGCTGAATAATGCTCTACTCAATGATAACTCGGTCAAGGTGGAAATAAAGAAAGAAATTAAAGACTTTTTGAAATTTAATGAAAATGAAGGCACAACATACCCTAATTTATGGGACACAATGAAAGCAGTGCTAAGAGGAAAATTCATACCCCTGAGTGCCGCCAAAATGAAACGGGAGACAGCATACACTAACAGCTTAATGGCACACCTGAAAGCCATGGAACAAAAAGAATTAAATACACCAAGGAAGAGTAGAAGGCAGGAAATCATCAAACTCAGGGCTGAAATCAATCAAGTAGAAACAAATAAAACCATACAAAGAATCAACAAAACGAGGAGTTGGTTCTTTGAGAAAATCAACAAGATAGATAAGCCCTTAGCCAGACTAACCAGAGGGCACAGAGACAGTATCCAAATTAATAAAATCAGAAACGAAAAGGGAGAGATAACATCGGAAACCGAGGAAATTCAAAAAATCATCAGATCCTACTACAAAAACCTGTATTCAACACAACTAGAAAATCTCGAGGAAATGGACAATTTCCTTGACAGATATCAAATACCAAAATTAAATCCGGATCAAATAGAACATCTATACCGCCCAATAACCCCTGAAGAAATAGAAGTTGTCATTGGAAATCTTCCAACCAAAAAAAGCACAGGTCCAGATGGTTTCAGTGCAGAATTCTATCAGACCTTCAAAGAAGACCTAACACCAATACTCTTCAAACTGTTCCACAAAATAGAAACAGAAGGAACACTACCCAACTCGTTCTATGAAGCCACAGTTACACTAATACCAAAAGCACACAAAGATCCGACAAAGAAAGAGAATTTCAGGCCAATCTCTCTTATGATTATCGATGCAAAAATACTCAATAAAATTCTTGCCAACCGGATCCAAGAACACATCAAAACGATCATTCACTATGATCAAGTAGGCTTCATCCCAGGGATGCAGGGATGGTTCAATGTAAGGAAATCCATCAATGTAATCCACTATATAAACAATCTCAAAGAAAAAAAAACACATGGTCATCTCATTAGATTCTGAGAAAACATTTGACAAAATTCAGCATCCTTTCATGCTAAAGGTCTTGGAAAGATCAGGAATTCGAGGCCCATATCTAAACATAGTAAAAGCAATTTACAGCAAACCAGTAGCCAGCATCAATCTAAATGGAGAGAAACTTGAAGCAATCCCACTAAAATCAGGGAATAGACAATGCTGCCCTCTCTCTCCATATCTTTTCAATATAGTACTTGAAATTCTAGCTAGAGCAATTAGACAACAAAATGAGGTCAAAGGGATACAAATTGGAAAGGAAGAAGTCAAACTATCACTATTCGCAGACGATATGATGGTATATTTAAGCGACCCAAAGAACTCCACCAGAGAACTCCTACAGCTGATAAACGACTTCAGCAAAATAGCTGGATATAAAATCAACTCAAGCAAGTCAGTAGCCTTCCTATACTCAAAAGACAAGCAGGCTGAGAAAGAAGTAAAAGATATGATACCCTTCACGATAGCCACAAACCATATAAAGTATCTGGGTGTGACTCTAACCAAACAAGTGAAAGATCTGTATGACAAGAACTTCAAGTCTCTGAAGAAAGAAATTGAAGAAGACTTCAGAAGATGGAAAAGTCTGCAATTCTCATGGATTGGCAGAATTAATATAGTAAAAATGACCATCTTGCCAAAAGCAATATACAGATTCAATGCAATTCCCATCAAAATCCCAACTCAATACTTCATAGAGTTAGAAAGAGCAATTCAAAAATTCATCTGGAATAACAGAAAACCCAGAATATCTAAAACTATTCTCAAGAGTAAAAGAACATCTGGGGGAATCAGTATCCCGGACCTCAAGCTGTACTACAGAGCAATAGTGTTAAAAACCGCATGGTATTGCTACAGTAACAGGCATGTAGATCAATGGAACAGAATTGAAGACCCAGAAATGAATCCACACTCCTATGGTCACCTGATCTTTGACAAAAGCACTAAAACCATACAGTGGAAAAAAGATAGCCTTTTCAACAAATGGTGCTGGCTCAACTGGAGGTCAACATGCAGAAAAATGCAAATTGACCCATTCTTATCTCCTTGCACTAAGCTCAATTCCAAGTGGATCAAAGACCTCCACATAAAACCAGACACACTGAAACTAGTAGAAAGGAAACTAGGGAAGAACCTTGAACATATGGGCACAGGGGAGAATTTCCTGAACAGAACTCCAATAGCTTATGCTCTAAAATCAAGAATAGACAAATGGGACCTCATTAAATTACAAAGATTTTGCAAGGCAAAAGACACTGTCAAAAAGACAAAGCGACAACCAAGTAACTGGGAAATGATCTTTACCAACCCTCCATCCGACAGAGGGCTAATATCCAATATATACAAAGAACTCAAGAAAGTAAACTCCAGAGAGGCAAGTAACCCTATTAAAAAATGGGGTACACGGGCGGTGGTGGCACTTGCCTTTAATCCCAGCACTTGGGAGGCAGAGACAGGAGGATTTCTGAGTTCGAGGCCAGCCTGGTCTACAAAGTGAGTTCCAGGACAGCCAGGGCTACACAGAGAAACCCTGACTCGAAAAACCAAAAAAAAAAAAAAAAACCAAAAAAAAAAAAAAACAAAAAAAAAATGGGGTACAGAGCTAAACAAAGAGTTCTCACCTGAAGAATATCTAATGGCTGAGAAGCACCTAAAGAGATGTTCATCATCCTTAGTCATTAGGGAAATGCAAATCAATACAACCCTGAGATTCCATCTCACACCAGTCAGCATGGCTAAGATCAAAAACACAGGAGACAGCAGTTGTTGGCGAGGATGTGGAGAAAGAGGAACACTCCTCCACTGCTGGTAGGATTGCAAGCTGGTAAAACCACTCTGGAAAGCAGTCTGGTGGTTCCTCAGAAAACTGGACGTGACACTCTCGGAGGATCCGGCTATACCACTCCTGGGCATATACCCAGAGGCTTTATCTGCATGCAATAAGGACACATGCTCCACTATGTTCATAGCAGCCTTATTTATAATAGCCAGAAGCCGGAAAGAATCCAGATGTCCCTCAACGGAAGAATGGATTCAGAAGATGTGGTATATTTACACAATGGAATACTACTCTGAAATTAAAAACAATGAATTCACGAAATTCCTAGGCAAATGGTCAGAACTTGAAAATATCATCCTTAGTGAGGTAACCCAATCACAAAAGAACACACATGGTATGCAGTCACTGATAAGGGGGTATTAACCCAGAATCTCAGAATACCCTAGACACAATTCGCATATCAATAGATATCTAAGAAGATGGAAGGAGAGACCCCTGGTCCTGGAAAGACTGGATGTAGGGGAACGCAAGGACAGATAAGCGAGAGAGGGGTGAATGGGGAAAAGAGGGAGGGAAGAGGGCTTATTGGAGTTTCGGTGAGGGAGGAAACGGGAAAGGGGTAATGATTTTGAATGTATATAAAAAAAAAAAAACTTAGAAAATAAAATTAAAAAAAAAAAAGAAAATGCTGCATAGATATGCCTACAGGAAATCTGATGAAGGCATATTTTTATGCATTGCTCCTTCTTCCTAGGAAACTTTTGTTAACTCATGTACCTCACCAGATTTTCCATACTAGGATCTTGAAAGGGAACATGTTATGCATAGACAATATGCAAGCAGGAATTATTTGTGCATATCCACTTTATTACTATACTTTCTCCCAAACAACAGATTTCTTTGACACGAATTTTTTTATCTCTTTTCTATTGAGTTTCTTCATATTAATACTTATTTTGTACATTCACTTATAATCTAATATTACTTTATAGGCCTTGATTGTGTTCTCAGTTTTAGCCATTTAATGATTTTCTATTGTCTTCTGCTTCCTATCAGCATATGCACAATATATAAACTAGTTTTGGTTTTTTGTTCTTCTTATGTCAGTTCTTTTCCTCTCTGGGGTACAAAAATTGGTCTTTGTACTTGCTGTGCACATGATCTACCACTGACGCCTAGACTCTAGTTCCTTCCCTGTCATGCTTTGAAGTTATAACCAAAAAGCATAAAGTAACTTACTCAAAGCTTTATTTCTGAGATATATTTTTGCTTACTCTATACTTGTTTTGGAAACAATTTGTTTATATTAGGTTGTTGCAATGCAGTGCTTTTTAAATATCAGATCTTTGATTTCATTGCATTGGACCTTTTGGGAAAGTAAATTTTGCATGCACATGAGCTATTACTTCTGGGATTTTGCTAATTTCCCTGATTTACTGGTTAACTGCTAACATTAAGTCATTTTATTCTTTATTGCTTGTACTTTGACTACTGAATTTTATTTTTATATTCATATTATTCAGTTTTCTGTTAAATGAACTTCAGTTTTTAGCTTTTCTTTACTGTTATTCTTATCCATATTTATCATAAGCAACACATAAATGAATTTTGTTCAATGATTTACTTGGTAATCTCTTTTGTTTATCATTTGTATATTATTTGTTTATCTATATATATGATGTATGTGTATGTATATATTTATGATGAATATACCAGTTCATATATATATATATATATATATATATATATATATATATATCAGTGAGCCCTTACAACATCAGAGAAACTGTAGTATCTGGCCCTATCCCTACAACTTTTTTTGAAGTACTGTCTTTCTGGATTATTGTTTGTTTGTTTTGCTGAATATATGACACTTATTTGGGAGTTTCCAGATAATGTGCCTATGTTATATTGATATGCCGAGATTTACATAGGCTTTGTGTAAAAATTCTAAGGATCATAGATGGATCATCAGAGCTTTATCCTCTGATCCATACTCTGTGTGTGCGTGTTTGTGTGTGTGTGTGTTTATGTGTATTTGAGTTCTCTGTGTGTATGTGTACATTTGGGTATGTATGTGTATTATGAGGTGTTTAGGTATATACACATAATGTCTGTGTGTATCTGTGTATGTGTGCTGTAAATGATTAAAGATGGCATACAGATAAATTACTTAAAGCCATTTTACTCAAATGTTTTATGTGCACTGACCATATTCCATCTGCATCAATCTTTCCTGTTCTTCCTCCTCAATTCTCATATATATACATATACATACACACACACACACACATATATATATACATACACACACACACACACACACACACACACACACACACACACATATATATATGTATATTTCAGCTTTCAGGATAACTAAATAAAAGCTCAAGGTATGTGGCAATGTCATTTATTTTATTGAAATTGGCTAGCAAATTTGATCTTATTTCTTCTATTTTTCCTTTTTAGCATGTAATTTCACTGTACATTAGTAATACTTATTCTTGTCATTTGCTAAAATATTTATTCTACCTACTTTTCTTAATTAAGAAATTATTTAGTGTTTTCTTTAATATATAGATATAAATTTGCCTGGATAATAAATGGAAATTATATGGTTTCAGTGAGTATACCCATTATTCTGTCTCCGTATATACCAAATTGTTCCTTTTATTTCCAGAAACCTGGTCAGAGATTCTCACAGTAACCTGAGACAATACCAGATCTTTTATTTTTTTTTTTTTTATTTTTTTGGTTTTTCGAGACAGGGTTTCTCTGTGTAGCCCTGGTTGTCCCGGAACTCACTTTGTAGACCAGGCTGGCCTCGAACTCAGAAATCCTCCTACCTCTGCCTCCCAAGTGCTGGGATTAAAGGCGTGTGCCACCACCGCCTGGCTCAGATCTTTTATTTCTCTTCTGGTTAATCTGAAACATCTAAAGCTTATTTATTAATCCTCTCTTGAATGATTTCCTCAGTAGAGTTATTTGAGTTAGTCTCTTTAAAATAATTATTGGCAACCACAATATTTTTATCTTGATAAAAAGAAAAATCTTAGAGGACTGTGCTTATAGCAACCATTTCTCTTTGTTTCCTATAAATATTATTACAATCATTTTTGTAGTGTTAAAAGGAGTAAATTCAGATCAGATCAATTTATTTTTATTTATTGAGAAAGTTTTCACTGTATTTTGAATATTTTTTAGTATGTTTTTCTTCCTTAGAGCTCAGAATTTTTATGGGGTGATATCAAAATTATGTTTTATTACCAGTCTTATTGAATGTGATAGCATTCTTAACAAGAAACTCATGTATCACTGAGAAATCATTTTCTGATTATTTAACTATATTCATACAGAAATCAGAGAGTATAAGAGAATATGGGAGAATCTATCCTACAGGATTCTAATTCAGGTTTTAAAACAAACCAGGGTCTGTTTTGTTGTGCATGTGAAACAAGGTTAATTTTTTTTAATCATGCATATTGTATCCATTAATTTTGTTCCATAATTTAAAATACCTTATTTACATTGTTTATTTTTATTTTCTGCATTTTTATTGGCATTGTATCTTTTTCCTGGGGCATTTCCTCTGTTCTCATATTGTCATTTTTTTTCCTTCTCTCTTTCCAGTGTGGTTGTACTGAAGACTGCTCCCAGTATTCCCAGCCTGAAAATATGCAAATATGCCCCATGTGCATATTGGCTTTCCAGAATAAACAGTGTTAGAATTGTACTCTCGAATTTTTCCAGGGACATTCCAAGACATGGTAGAGCTTAAAATTCCTGAGGTTAAAAATTCCCACTGCACACATTGGTTTCTCTTGATTTAATATCAGTGTACAATTGATATTAGAGAAAAATTTGGGCTCAGTTCAAAAGGAAAATAATATGAAAGACAGATACAAAAGTCATCACGTTTTTGGAACAGAGGTCATTTGTCAGAAGTTTGAATACTTAAAAAAATGATTACATTACTCAACAACTGAAGATATATCAGTAATATGTGCCTTCAACAGATCATGTCACCTTATAATTCTGGCAGTAAGGCATCTAAGTTATGTTTCACTGAACAATGTGAGTGTGTGTGTGTGTGTGTGTGTGTGTGTGTGTGTGTGGGACATTGTCCCTGTACTCTTAGTTGAGAATATTCTCATTGACTTAATATTCCAACATTAAGACATTGCAATATGATATTTTTGTGTATAAAGCTTGTATCAGATATAACAAGAGTTGATAAATCTAGTAGTGAACACAGTAGTTTTGCAATTCACGTGTATCATTACACATTAATATTACCATACATAGTATTGAGATTTCTATTTTCTCTCATTTTAAATATTGTTTTCTATATCGATTTGTTGAGTTGGGATCACAATTAGACTGGATGCTCTTAAATTAGTGTATTATTTTTATATATTCTTTATTTACATTTCAAATGTTATCTGTTTTCCTAGTTTACTCTCTTAAAACCACCTCTCCCATCCCTTTCCCCCTGCCCACCAACCTACCCACTCCCACTTCCCTGCCCTGACATTGCCATACACCGGGGCATCAAGCCTTCACAGGACCAAGGGCATCTCCTCCCACTCATGTCTAACAAGGCCATCCTCTGATACATATACAGGTGGAACCATGGGTCCCACCATGTGAACTCTTTGGTTGGTGGTTTAGTCCCTGGGAAATCTGGGGTTACTGGCTGGTTCACATTGTTGTTCCTCCTATGGGGCTGCAAACCCCTTCAGCTCCTTCTGCCCTTAATCTAGTTCTTCCACTGGGAGCCCTGTGCTTAGTCCAATGGTTGACTGTAAGAATCCACCTCTGTATTTGACAGCCACTGGAAAACCCTTTCAGGAGTCAACAACATCAGGCTTCTGTCAGGAAGCACTTGTTGGTATCCACAATAGTGTCTGGGTTTGGTAACTCCATATGGGATTGATCCCTAGGTGGAGGAGTCTCTGGAGGGCCTTTCCTTCAGTCTATGCTTCAAACTTTGTCCCTGTATTTCCTCCCATGGTTATTTTGTTCCCCCTTCTAAGAATAGCTTATGCTCTAACATCAAGAATTGAAAAATGTGACCTCATAAAATTGCAAAGCATCTGCAAGGAAAAAGACATTGTCAATAGGGCAAAATGACAACCAACAAATTGGGAAAAGATCTTTACCAACCCTACATCTGATAGAGGGCTAATATCCAATATATAAAATAAAGCTCAGGAAGGTAGACATCAAACAACCAAATAACCCTATAACAATGAGGAACAGAGCCAAACAAAGAATTCTGAACTGAGGAATACCAGATAGGTGAGAAACAACTAAAGAAATATCCATCACCTTTAGACATCATGGAAATGCAAATCAAAATAAACCTGAGATACCACCTCAAACCAGTCAGAATGGCTAAGATCAAAAACTTAGGTGACAGGAGAAGCTGGCTGGGGTGCGGAGAATGAGGAACACTCATCCATTTCTAGTGAGATTGCAAGCTGGTACAACAACTCTAGAAATCTGCTTGACACTTCCTCAGAAAATTGGACATAGCACTTCCTGAAGATCCAGCTGTATCACTCCTGGGCACATATCCAGAAGATGCTCCAACATGTAATAAGGACTCATGCTCCACTATGTTCATAGCAGCCTTATTTATAATACCCAGAATCTGGAAAGAGCCCAGATGTCCCTCAACAGAGTAATGGATTCAGAAAAATGTGGTACATTTATACAACGAAGTACTATTAAAAACAATGAATTCATGAAATCCTTAGGCAATTTGATGGAATTAGAAAATACCATCCTGAATGAGATGACTCAATCACAAAAGAACACACATGGTATGCACTCACTAATAAGTGAATATTAGCCCAGAAACTTGGAATACACAAGATTCAATTCACAAACCATATGAAGCTCAAGAAGAAGGAAGACCCAAATGTGGATAAGTCCTTCTTAGAAGGGGGAACTAAATAACCATGGGAGAAGATACAGAAACAAAGTGTGGAGCAGAGACTGAAAGAAAGGCCCTCCAGAGACTGCCCCACCTGGGGATCCATTCCAGATATAGTTACCAAACCCAGACGCTATTGTGGATGCCAACAAGTGCTTGCTAACAGGAGCCTGATATCAATGTCTCCTGAGAGGCTCTGGTAGGGTCTGATAAATACAGAGGTGGACGCTCATAGCTAGCCATTGGACTGAGCACAGGGACCCCAATGGAAGAGCTAGAGAAAGGACAGAAGGAGCTGAACGGGCTTGCAACCCCATAGGAGGATCAACAATATGAACCAACCAGTACCCCCAGTGCTCCCAGGGACTAAACCACCAACCACTGAGTACATTTGGAGGGACCCAAGTCTTAAGCTGCATATGTAGCAGAGGATGGCCTTGTTGGACATCAGTGGGAAGAGTGGGCCTTAGTCCTGTGAAGGCTTGATGCCCCAGTGTATGGGAATGCCAGGACAAGATAGAGGGAGTGGGTGGGTTGGTGAGCTGGAGGGGGGAGATGGAATAGGGGATTTTCAGAGGGAAAACCAGGAAAGGGGATAGCATTTGAAATATAATTAAAGAAATTATGTAATAAAATAGAAAAATGTAATATAGATTTTTATTTATGACAAATGAATGGCTGGCAAGATAAGTCTTGATGACTTTGGAACCAAATATTTTTGCTTATGCAAGCAGAAGTTGTACATAGACACATTATTATGTCTTGGTAACTTTCAAAATTGCTTTAGAAGTATGTTAGCATTATACATTACCCATTCTGTTGGTCCTTATATGTTTCACCTTCATTTCTACAGCCAAGTTCTTCAGGAAGTCTATATCTATTAAATCTGATCCTTTTTAGTTTTAGATGGAATCTAAAGTCTTTTATTGTTTTCTGTTGTCACAAACTGAAAGTCTCATTTCCAAATCAACATAACTTTTTTCCATTATTTTTATGTCAAAATAAATATAGATAGAGTCACCTTCGCAGATGCTTTTTTATCTACTCTGCTCAATTTTGACCTCTTCAAAAAGAAAGAATAATACCACAATTACCTTTGACAACATGAGTATATTCATGTTGATTAATTAAAATAAAACTCTATGGAATCTAAGTATATCATTTTTCAATGATTTGTGTTTATTATTACCTATTGATACAGGGTGTATTAGCCAGGGTTCTTTAGAGTCACAGAATGTAAGGGTAGTCTCTATATAGTTAGAGAATGTGTCGATGTTTTACAGCTTGTTGCCCAACTCCCCCAAAATAGTCAGCAGTACTTGTGGATGGAAGTCCAAGGATCTAGCAGTTGCTCAGTCACACGAGGCATCTGTGGATGTAAGTCCAAGGATTTAGCAGTTGCTCAGTCCCATGAGGCAGGCCAGGAAAAGCCAGAGTGAATCTTCCTTCTTCCAAAGTCCTTATATAGGTCTCCAGATGAGGGTGTGGCCCAGATTAAAGGCATGTGCAACCAGTTTTAATCCCGGATGAATTTGAACTCAGAAATCTCCTAATATTAATCTTCTGGAATTCAGAGTCACTATGCTTCAAGATCTCCATGCCAAGATCCAGGTCAATTTGCATTCTTCTGCACGTTGACCTCTAGTTGAAACAGCACCATTTGTTGAAAAGGCTATCTTTTTTTCCACTGGATGGTTTTAGCTCCTTTGTCAAAGATCAAGTGACCATAGGAGTGTGGATTCATTTCTGGGTCTTCAATTCTGTTCCATTGATCTACATGCCTGTCACTGTACCAATATCATGCAGTTTTTAACACTATTGCTCTCTAGTACAGCTTGAGGTCAGGGATATTGATTCCCCCAGAAGTTCTTTTACTCTTGAGAATAGTTTTAGCTATCCTGGGTTTTCTGTTATTCCAGATGAATTTTTGAATTGCTCTTTCTAACTCTATGAAGAATTGAGTTGGGATTTTGATGAGGATTGCATTGAATCTGTATATTGCTTTTGGCAAATGGTCATTTTTACTATATTAATCCTGCCAATCCATGAGCATGGCAGATTTTTCCATCTTCTGAGGTCTTCTTCAATTTCTTTCGTCAGAGACTTGAAGTTCTTGTCATACACATCTTTCACTTGTTTGGTTAGAGTCACACCAAGTTACTTTATATTGTTTGCAGCTATCGTGAAGGGAATCATTTTTCTTATTTCTTTCTGAGCCTGCTTATCCATTGAGTATAGGAAGGCTACTGACTTGCTTGAGTTGATTTTATATCCGGCCACTTTGCTGAAGTTGTTTATCAGCTGTAGGAGTTCTCTGGTGGAGTTCTTTGGGTCGCGTAAGTGTACTATCATATTGTCTGCAAATAGTGATAGTTTGACTTCTTCCTTTTCAATTTGTATCCCTTTAACCCCGTTTTGTTGACTAATTGCTCTAGCTAGAACTTCAAGTACTATATTGAAAAGATATGAGGAGAGAGGGCAGCCTTGTCTAGTCCCTGATTTTAGTGGGATTGCTTCACGTTTCTCTTCATTTAGATTGATGTTGGCTACTGGATTGCTGTAAATTGCTTTTACTATGTTTAGATATGTGCCTCAAATTTCAGACCTTTCCAGGACCTTTAACATGAAAGGATGCTGAATTTTGTCAAATGCTTTCTCAGCATCTAATGAAATGACCTTGTGGTTTTTTTCTTTGAGATTGTTTATGTAGTGGATTACGTTGATGGACTTCTTTATACTGAAACATCCCTGCATTCCTGGGATGAATCCTACTTGATCGTGGTGAATGACCATTTTGATGTCTTCTTGGATTCGGTTGGCAAGAGTTTTATTGAGTATTTTTACATCGATATTCATAAGAGAGATTGGCCTGAGATTCTCTTTCTTTGTCGGATCTTTGTGTGATTTTGGTATTAGCGAAATTGTGAATTCATAGAACGAGTTGGGTAGTGTTCCTTCTGTTTCTATTTTGTGGAATAGTTTGAAGAGTATTGGTGTTAGGTCTTCTTTGAAGGTCTAATAGAATTCTGCACTAAAACCATCTGGACCTGTGCTTTTTTTGGTTGGAAGACTTCCAATGACAACTTCTATTTCTTCAGGGGTTGTAGGATGGTTTAGATGGTCTATTTGATCCTGATTTAATTTTGGTATTTGGTATCTGTATAGGAAATTGTCCATTTCCTCCAATTTTCTAGTTGTGTTGAATACAGGCTTTTGTAGTAGGATCTGATGATTTTTTGAATTTCCTCAGTTTCTCTTGTTATCTCTCCTTTTTCTTTTCTGATTTTGTTAATTTGGATACTTTCTCTGTGCCCTCTAGCTAAAGGCTTATCTATCTTTTTGATTTTCTCAAAGAACCAACTCCTGGTTTTGTTGATTCTTTGTATGGTTTTATTTGTTTCTACTTGATTGATTTCAGCCCTGAGTTTGATGATTTCCTGCCTTCTACTCCTCTTGGGTGTATTTGCTTCTTTCTGTTTCAGGGCTTTCAGATATGCCATTAAGCTGCTAGTGTATGCTGTCTCCTGTTTCTTTTTGGCTGCAGTCAGGGCTATGAATTTTCCTCTTAGCACTGCTTTCATTGTGTCCCATAAGTTAGGGGTACGTTGTGCCTTCATTTTCATTAAATTCTAAAAAGTCTTTGATTTCTTTCTTTATTTCCTCCTTGACCAAGTTATCATTGAGTAGAGCATTGTTCAGCCTCCATGTGTATGTGGGTTTTCTGTTGTTTTCGTTCCATTGAAGACCTCCCTTATTCCATAGTGATCTGATAGGAGGCATGGGATTAGTTCGATCTTCTTATATCTGTTGAGGTCTGATTTGTGACCAATTATATGGTCGATTTTGGAGAAGGTACCATGAGGTGCTGAGAAGTAGGTGTATTCTTTTGCTCTAGGATGAAATGTTTTATATATATATATATACATATGTTAGTTCCATTTGGTCCAAGGCTTCAGTTAGATTCATTGTGTCTCTGTTTTGTTTCTGCTTTCCTGAACGATCCATTTCAGAGTAAGGGATGTTGAAGTCACCCACTATTATTGTGTGAGGTGCAATGTGTGCTTTGAGCTTTAGTAAAGTTTCTTTTACGAATGAGGGTGCCCTTGCATTTGGAGCATAGATATTCAGAATTGAGAGTTATTCTTGGTGGATTTTTCCTTTGATCAGTATGTAGTGTCCTTCTGTGTCTTTTTTGATAACTTTAGGTTGAAAGTCAATTTTATCTGATATTAGGATTGCTACTCCAGCTCGTTTCTTGGGACCATTTGCTTGCAAAATTGTTTTCCAGCCTTTTACTCTGAGGTAGTGTTTGTCTTTGACACAGATGTGTTTCCTGCACGCAGCAAAATGCTGGGTCCTATTTACGTATCCAGTAGGTTAGTCTATGTCTTTTTATTGGGCAATTGAGACCATTGATATTAAGAGAGATTAAGGAATACTGATTATTTTCACCTGCTATTCTTGATGCTATCTTTATGTTTGAGTGGTTATATACTTCTGGGTTTGATGGAAGTAGGTTACTCTCTCATTTTTCCAGGGTGTTGTTTCTTTCCTTGTATATGCTCTTTCCACCTATTATCCTTTGCAGGGCTGGGTTTGTGGAAAGATTTTGTGAAAATTTGGTTTTATCATGGGCAATATCTTGGTCTCTCCATCTACGGTGATTGAGAGTTTTGCTGGGTATAGTAGTCTAGGCTGGCATTTGTGTTCTCTTAGTGTTTGCATGAGATCTTCCCAGGATCTTCTGGCTTTCTTAGTCTCTGGTGAGAAGTCTGATGTGATTCGGATAGGTCTTCCTTTACATGTTACTTGGCCTTTTTCTCTTACTGCTTTTAATATTCTTTCTTTGCTTAGTACATTTGGTGTTTTGATTACTATGTGACAGGAGGTATTTCTGTTCTGGTCCAGTCTTTTTGGAGTTCTGTAGGCTTCCTGTACATTCATCGGCATCTCTCTCTTTAGCTTAAGGAAGTTTTCCTCCATAATTTTGTTGAAGATATTTACTGGTCCTTTAAGTTGCAAATCTTCACTCTCATCTATATCTATAATCCTTAGGTTTTTTTTCTTCTCATTGTGTCCTTGATTTCCTGGATGTTTTGGGTTACAGGTTTTTTCCATTTTGCATTTTCTTTGACTGTTGAGTCGATGATTTCTATGGTATCTTCAGCACCTGAAATTCTTCCATCTCTTGTATTCTATTGTTGATGTTTGCATCTATGACTCCTGATTTCTTCCCAAGGTTTTCTATTTCCAAAATTGTCTCCCTTTGTGATTTCTTAGTTGTTTCTACTTCCTTTTTTAGATCCTGGATGGATTTGCTGAGATCCTTCACTTGTTTGTTTGTATTTTCCTGTATTTCTTTAAGAAATTTTTGCTTTTCCTCTTTCAGAATTTCTGCCTGTTGACCCAATTTCTCCTGTATTTCTCTGAGCGAGTTTTGTGTTTCCTTCTCATGGGCTTCCATCTGTTGATCCATAGTCTCCTGCATTTCTTTAAGCAATTCTCGTGTTTCCTTTGCAAGGGCATCTACCCGTTTATTCATTTCTTTAAGTGATTTTGGTGTTGCCTCCTTATGGGCCTCCATCTGTTGACCCATGTTCTCCTGCATTTCTCTAAGCGATTTTTGTGTTTCCTTTGTAAGGGCTTCTAACCGTTGATTCATGGTCTCCTGTAATTCTCTATGAGATTTATTTGTGTCTTTCTTAAAATCCTCTAATAGCATCATGAGAAGTGATTTTAAATCCAGATCTTGTCTTTCGGGTGTGGTGGGGTATCTAGGACTTGCTGCTGTTGGAGAGTTGGGTTCGGATGGTGCCATATTACTTTGATTTCTGTTAGTAACATTCCTATGTTTGCCTTTTGCCATCTGGTTACCTCTGGTGTTAGTTGGTCCTGCTGTCACTGCCTGTTGGTTGAACCTCCTGTGAGCCTGCAAGGCTATTTCTGACCCCCCTGAATTCCCCTGGCACTTATTTCTGGGGCCTGCCCTACTCCTGAATGACTTTGGAGCCCTGATGTGCCTTGCCTCAAGTGATGTTATATTGGGGAATCCCTGCACATCCAAAGGCTCAGCATAGTGGATTCCAGGAGCAGAGGTCACCAAGGGGAGGCTTGTAAGCTCCCACCCTCTGCGGGTGTGCTCTCTCCCAGAGCAGGGGTCCCCTCTGCAGGGCAGGTGTCCCACAGCAGAACTGGCGTGTAGGTGACCACAGATCTGCCCAGCTCTTGCGAGCAGGTAGCACACAAGCTGGCTGAGACCCAGGCGATATTATGCTTGATTGTTTCTGTGTCTGAAAGTTCGAGTTGCCCTGTTGCAGGAGCAAAGATGGCGGAGTGCAGTCTGCACTCTCTTGGCGCAGATCCCTCTGCAGGACAGATGGCCCACAGCAGAGCTGGTGCCCAGACGACCGCAGTGCTGCCCTGCTCTTGGGCACAGATGGAAGCCCAACAGTCTGTGTCCCAAGCGATGTTATGTTGGGAGACCCTGGGTACCTGTATCTTCAGTGCAGTCAATCCCCGGAACAGAGGTCGCCAAAGGGAGGCTGGTAGGTTCCCGCCCTCTGCGGGTGTCACAACTTAATTTTCATGTGGATTTGTTTATCCTTTTTCCTCCCCTCTTAATTTAACCACCTGAATTCAAATTTATTTAAATTCCTTTCTGTCTTAGTGTCAAGCATCACATCAAGTATATTTTTAACAATATTATATTGTCTCTATGGAATGTGTGTCTATTTGATTTTTTGTATTTCCTTTGAGAAAATGCATTTTTGTTTTGTATTCCCAAGTTGATATTTAATGTGCAATACAGTTAGTAAGCTTAATAGTATTTTCTTTAGATATTCTTCTTATACAGTGGTCTCCAAATTCCTTAATTACAATAGTTTCTTTTGCTCTGGAAATAAAACTCAGACTCAAAATATATTTACAAATATGTTAGCCATCTAGCTAGGTTCTTCTCTGTCTGCTTCATAACTTAAAACAACAAATTTATTATAATCTCCATTTTGCCATTTGGCTCGTTACCTCTGCTCATGTACCATATATCTGTCATTTCACATGTCCCTGTTAGAATCACCTATTCCTAGAAATATTCCAGAATGTTTTCTGCCTCCAGGATATTCTACCTCCTATGTTCTGCCTGAGCCATAAGCCATTGGATTTATTGTTGAGAGATGCAGCATCCATACTGAGATAAAATATTTCATTTATATTTGTGGACTCTTTTTTCCAAGGTAACAATCTTAATAGTGTAATTCCAAATGAATATAAAGTTCTCATATGGATGCAATTATGAAAGTTTTGTGTGACATTTATTACCTTTACTGACATTGAGTGATTGTATAAAAGCTCCTGTTGTGTCCTAATGGAAGAAATAATACGAGTAAACTAATTCATATTATTAGAAATAGTGTTTTCTTTTTAGTAGATGAGAAAAACAATATTTGGGAAAAGCAGAAAAATGATATAGAACTTATCAATATAAACATATCTCATCATGTGCATATATTAAGTCCACAACCTCAATTTTTATCTCATTTCCCCTTTAGAGTTAGTAATTATACCCAGAATCTTGTGCTCACTTTGCAAGCACTTCAGAGCTAACTCTCTAGCTCTGCCTATGTTTGGAAGCACAAGTTACATTTAAGTTATAGGGCTATGAATATATCTCTTTGACCTAGAAATCTCTTTCCAGTGAGAGAGACTCAAGAATAGGCAATGTGAAAAGAATTTTTGATTTATAGCATGTGGAATATAGAGTACACAAATCATCTCCTTCTGAGGTGCAACACCAAGGCAACCTAACGATAATTTAAGCATCAATAATAATATGGAAATAATTAACATCTTTTACCATTAATTCACTGAAAAAAAAGATTCTACAAATGCTTAATGATTATGGCAGAGAAAAATGAAGCTATTAGAGTGGCATATTCAAGGGAAATTTTACTTTCTAATGGTGGAAGTGTTGTAAATGGAGGATCATCATTTTAATCTTGTCTAGGGAATAGTTCTAAAGATGAGAAGAGAGAATATTTCTAAGCTTTTGCAAGAGGTAGTTTCATTGTCATATAGATCTGGGAAGGTTTCCCTTTCAAGTTTCACCCATGACCTTCATGTAGCCACTTGCCCTGTGAACATAGGAATAATCTTCACAATGTCCTATGCCAGTAGATTCTTAAGAAACTTAGCTCTATAAAGATAATAATTCTCCTCATTGAATTCATTTTCTGGCATAGTCCTTTGTCTTTTGTCATTTTATGTTGCTGTTAGTGGTGGTGGTTGTTGTGGTGATAGTGGTGTTTTTTGTTGTTGTTGTTTGTATTTTGTTTTTTGTTTGTTTTAGAACAGCTTCTCAGAAAATGTACAGAAGAATGGTTAAATTAGTTGTGAAGAATAAATACCAGCATGAATTAGGCAGCTAGTTGAACTAAAGGAAACAACAGTCATGAAAAATATCATGTAGTAAAAATATCTTCTTTTTTCTCTCTGATAAATCTAAATACTACCTGCAGGAAAAAGTACAGGATAAAAATAGCCTTATGAATGTGTTATTAAACTACATTTCACTGTAAATCATGTGTCCTGCCTGCTCATATTTCTCTCAAGTGATTTCATAAAATTCTGTGCTTCCTATAGGGATTGGCAGTGCCATTTTTCCCGGACTGAAATAGAGGTGGAGGGGGTGTAGTATCTAATGAATGTCAATTTTACCACAAGACAGAAGCAAATATTTAGAAAGTTTTATTTGAATCACTAACATTCCCTTACTCGCTACTGTATTTACAACCAACCTCCCTGAAGATACGCTAACCCAACAATGAAACTGATTTTCAGAAGTTATAAATTATAATATGAAAAGGTTTAAAATCTCTATAAGCTATATTTCAAGTCTACTGTTAAAGCTTACGTAAACTGTGAATATCTAGGTAACTGTTGCCCAGCTAGCCTACCATTATAAGGAAACTTATATGGTTTTGTTGTTGCTAGGAAACTTTCTAATGTCTAGTTGATTACATTTTTTTCTTTATGTCCTGTGACCTAGGAAACTAATCATGATAGAACTCAGTTGAACTGTTTTGTGTAGTAACCCACAATTAGCTTGAGCCCAAACCAACTAAACAGCAGCATTTCTTATGCGTGTGCATTGTATATGCTGCCTCCTGGATGTACCCCAACATAAGAAAGACATCCGTACCTATTTAAGAAGCCATTTGGAATATGACATCCATTCTGAGTAATGGCCAAGTAAATGTTAACTTCTTAACACCTCCCTGCGAACTGGCATCCTACTTGGCAAAAAAAAAAAAAAAGGCACATATATTAGTAACACATATTCTGGCAGGCAAGTGAACACATGAATATTACACATGATAATATACCTGCCACAGTTTAGCACCACAACCAATGGAAACAAAATAGATGTACAACAAAGAAATATTCCTAGATAAATAACCCTATCCTTATATTCTAGTTGGTAAAACATCTTGGCACAGATGTTTGTAGATCTCAGACTTAAAAAACCCAGAAGGACTTTATCTAGGAGTCATGGTTCAGTTACAAAATTTTGGCCTTGGTTCTGATTTATCACTTTTGGGATGTAGAATTCAGTAAACAATCCATAGTTAACTGAGATCAATGTTAGAATGATTTTCAACTGCATTCTGCAAACAATTGACATAAAATTCTATTGATAAGAGTTTATTTAGATATCGAAATACTAAGTTAATAATAAGTTAATGATAATTTTTAGTAAAAACATTTAAATCATAGATTATTTCTTTTTTTTACTACACCAATAATATAGATGCTGTGTCTTAGCTGACCTGTAAAATATCCTATTCCCAAAAACACTTGCCTAAAATTAAAAAAAAATAATTCTGGTTTAATAAACTGGAGTGAGTAAACCATCAAAATAAATGCACACATTTTCACTTTATGTTCAGATAGAAATTATATTTTTAACCTCTAAAATATTATTGGTCTTGAACATTCTTAAGTTAATTTTTCATAGAATGTGCATAATAATATTCAACTTTGGAGATATTTTGTTTTCAAATGAATTTAAATTATTAGGAATATAATGAGAGAAGTAATGGCACAAATTTATACATCATTTTACTAAGGAAGTCAATTTTCAGAAGCAGCACACAATCAATTATGAGTCAATTTTCAATTTGTATAATCATGGTCATTTTCTCACACAGCTGATTTAATTGTTTAATAGATTCTATTGAATTGCTAATTATGTTAAATATCTCATGATTTATTTATATATTTTTTTAAATGTTATATCAGCAATCTGTAGTTTTGGAAATGATTTCTTACAATTGTTAAGAATGAAACTTTTAGTTCATAAATATCCCATCAAATAAATTTAATATTACACAGATATATTTAATATGGGGATTCCCAGAATAGTTTATATGCAAGTATAGTGTCAGGTTATATATAAACAAACATGTCATTTTTTATCATTATACATACTTAAAAATAAGCTTTGTAAGTTATAAATGATTAAAATAATATTTAATATATTATATCAGAATTTAAGTTCCAATTTTAATCACTATATTTTTTAAATATTTTAATATTCACTCAATTTGTTCCTGTGACACCAACTTAATAAATTTATATCTAAATCCAATACTTTTAATTTCTTTCATAATTTTCAAAAGAAATAATTTACTCTTTAAGTTTCCATGTTTGAGATTTACCTATAATTTTTTAGTAATTTTCACAATGAGTAACAGTATTATACAAATGTACTTCAACAAAATATGCTCTTTATTATTTAAAGGAGCATGAATTATTTTCAGTGTGATACTAGAATGAATTTTTGAATATAGTTATCATACTTAGAGGCAATAAGAGGGCCATGATAGGGGATAAGCAAAAGACTCCATGATAGACTCAAAACAAATAGTTTGAAATTTCTGTTCCCTATTTCTGGACATGTCCAAAACATGTCAAATTCCAGGAAAAATCACCCCTGGCTATATACCAATCAAGAACTGCCAGGAGGTGCCCTGCCACCTGGTCTGAGCCAAGTCTGAGGGAAGAGTAGTTAATCAGAATTATTTCCAGAAAGTCCCCCATGTCCCCAAAACCTTAACCAATTCCAAAGACACCGATATCCCTAACAGTAGAGCCAACCACTCAGGGTATGAAAAAATAAAGTAAAAGTCCTACTCATCCTTGTAATTTTCCTATTAGGTCTAAAAATGAGCCTTTATGTTCACTCAACATCTTCACTTTGATAGATGTAGATCCTTGCATGATGGTAATTTCTACACAATAAACATAGCATTTACATGCTGTTTAAGTCTGTGTTATCAATCTTCAAATCATCATGGATTCTTACAGTACCATGGATTATTGTAATACATTACTTCATGATATATAGAAATAGCTTTCATACATGGCAGACACCATACGGGAGGACCTACATTGGGCAACTGAGCTCCCTGGAGGTGGCACAACAACTTGCTCAGCTTAGGTGAATACACCCAGGAAAGGGATTGTTCCAGAGATTTCATTACAAGATTAATTCTTGCTACTGATGTGCATTTTCATGTTTGTCATTGACATATACTCATTTATTTTTCTTGGCTTGAGTAGACATCAGGAGACCATCACGTCTATAACTTGGTGTAATAATTTGGTGTCTATAACTTGGTTCACGACTGATAGACCACTCTGTTAGGCAAGATTCCTGCAGATCAACATGAAGGTGAAAGTTCAGATAATGATGTTTAGATGAATTAAAGATTTTATGGAATTGCTGATTTGATGTATGTAGTTTTAGGAATTTATAGATTTAAATATTTTTTGGAAGTTAAGGTAGATGACAAAAGGTTAAAGATAAATTTAAGAATGGAGTGTGTCACTTCCCCAGAAAATGGAGCAATTAATGAGGGGTACAATGATCACTCATAAATTACAAACACTTAATTTTATCAGTGAGAAAATGTGGCTAGGGATAAGTAAATGATCAAGGAAAATATTCATTCGGGCATGGGCTTTAGATCCTTAGTCTGGTGATTTATGGATATGAGGACAGGTTTTAGGTGTAAAACATGAAATACAAAGTTTATATCTAAGGAATAAATAATTCTATTATGTGTATAAGAACAAAGAAGAGAAAATTAGTCTAACTGATCAAGACTTCAAAAATAAAACAAAACAAATGATGTAGGACTGATGACATATTCCTTAGTATGTGAAGATTGTTAAACAAGTACAGAGATAAACTTGATACTATAAAATTAATCTGCTTAAATATTGTTACTTTATGAGAAAAGAATTACTGCTTTGGGGTTAGGATGAGTTTGTGGAAAGAAAGATAGATTAGAATGGTTTAGTTAGGTAGTACTATGTCAAATTTTCTGAGGAATCACCAAACTGATTTCTGGAGTCATTTTACCAGCATGCAATCCCACCAGCAATAGAGAAGTGTTCCTCTTTCTCCACATCCCCTTCAGCATCTGCTTTCCCCCAAGATTTTGATCTTAGTCTTTCTGACTGCTGTGAGGTGGAATCTCAGTGTTTGGTTTGCATTTCCCTGATAACTAAGAATGCTGAACATTTCTTCACACCCATTCGAGTTTCCTTCATTGAAAATTCCCTGTTTAGCTCTGTACCCCATTTTTAATAGGTTTATTTGACTCTCTGGAGTCTAACTTGTATAGTTTTTGTATACACTATATTAGCCTTCTATCAGATGTAGGCTTGGTAAAAATATTTTCCCAATCTGTTGGTTGTCATTTTGTTCTATTGACAATGTCCGTTGCCTTAGAGAAGCTTTGCAGTTTTATGAGGGTCCATTTGTCAATTCTTATTCTTAGAGCATAAGCCATTGGGGTCCTATTCATGAAATTTTCCCCTTTGCCCATGTGTTCAAGGTTCTTCCCCCACTTTATCCTCTATAAGCTTCAGTGTGTCTGGTTTTATGTGGAGGTCCTTGATCCACTTGGATTTGAGCCTAGTACAAGGAAATAGAATTGGTCGATTTGCATTTTTCTGCATGCTGACCTCTTCTTGATCCAGCACCATTTGTTAAAAATGCTGTTGTTTTTCCACTGGATGTTTTTAGCTCCTTTGTCAAATATAAAGTGACTGTAGGAGTGTGGGTTCATTTCTGGGTCTCCCATTCTATTCCATTTATCTTCCTGCCTGTCTCTGTGCCAATACCATACAGTTTTTATCACTATTGCTCTGTAGTAGAGCTTGAGGTCAGGGATGGTGTTTCCCCAAGAACCCAACTATACCACTTCTGGTCATGTACCCAAAAGATTTTTTTCCATGTAATAAGGACACATGCTCCATTATGTTCATAGCACCCTAATTTATAATAACCAGAAGCTGGAAAGAACTCAGATTTCCTTCAACAGAGGAATGGATACAGCAATTGTGATACACACACACACACACACACACACACACAATGGAGTACTCTTCAGCTATTAAAAACAATGAACTCATGAAATTCTTAAGCAAATGGATGGAACAAAAAAGTGTCATCCTGCGTGAGGTAACTCAACCACAAAAGAACACACGTGGTTTGCATTCACTGATAAGTGGATATTAGCCCAAAAGCTCAAAATAAAGAAGTTACAATTCACAGACCACAGGAAGCTCAATAAGGAAGAACAAAGTGGTGTTGCTTTGGTTCCTCTAAGAAAGGAAACAAAATACTCACAGGAGCAATTACGGAGAAAATGTTTGGAGCAGAGACTGAAGGAAAGGCTACCCAGAGGCTATCCTATCTGGGGATTCATACTATAAACAGTCACCAAACCCCGACACTACTATGGACGATAAGAAGTGTGTACCGAAAGAAACCTGTTATGGCTGTCTCTGGAGGGGCCCTGCCAGAGTCTTACAGATACAGAGGACAATGCTAGCAGTCAGCCATTGGACTGAGAGCAGTGACCCCAATGGAGAAGTTGGAGAGTGGACTTCCAGTTTTAATTCTTGGACTACTTTTTTCCATTGCTTCTCCTATCCTGTATTTCTCTAAGGGATTTATTTTCTTCCTCTTTAAGGGCTTGTACCTGTTTGTCTGCGTTTTCCTATATTTCTTTCAGTGAATCATTTTTTGTATTATCCTTAAAGGACTATTATCTTCTTGAGATAAGATTTTAGGTCAGCATTCTGGTTTCCAGATGTGTGGGTATATCTGGGTTTGCTGTGGTGAGAGAACTTGGTCCTGATAATGCCAGTGTAATTTAGCTTCTGTTACTTATGGTCTTTTGTTTGCTTCTTGCCATCTTGTTATCTATGGTGTTAGCTGCCCTGGATGTCTCTGTCTGAAGCCTTCCTCCTGTGTTCCTTGGTTGTTGAAGGTCTCCTGGGAGGCCTTTGGCCCTGGCTGTAGGATCCTGAAGACCTCCTGGAAGCCTTCAGATTATGGGATCTTCAGAGGGGCATGCACACCGTGATCTGTTGCAGTGCATGCACCAGATATCCTGGGATGCCTTCAGACTTTGGGGTATTCAGAGAAACAGACAAGCTGATGATTGCCTAGGGAGAAGTGCAGGCAGGAATATGGGTCTGTGGTGTTGATTTTTTTCTAAAATGTGTCACTTGTAGCCATGAGGTAATTTTATTGCTAAATAAAGTTACAAGAAAAATAAATCACTGAAGTGTGCCTTTGCTTCATCTACTCTGTGTGTTTGTGTGTGTGTGATTGTGTGTGCGATTGTGTGTGCGATTGTGTGTGTGTGTGTGTTTGTGTGTATTTCTGATGATCTTTTTCTCTAATGCTAAGAACACCCATTAGCCACACTTAGTGCTAAACCACAACAACTGCATTTAGAGTTTACACTAATTGCCAATGCCACACTTCACTGCCTGATTCTGTTCACCCTGTCCTGTCAAAGATGGCATTTGAAACTGAAACACTTGTGTTAGGTTTTACACAGATGCCAGAAAGCTTAGAGGAAGTCGAAAAGTGCCCACCTCTCTACAATAGTCAGCATCCTGTAAACCAAAGACTAGAGCAGGGTTGTTATAATTTATGGGCTAGCACAAGTGTACCTGATTCCCATCTTGGGCTGCTAAAAGATGTAAACTCCTTCCTGTCCAGAGGTCATTCAATGATAACTATGTAAACCTTGTTTGAGGAATATGAATATTTATAAAAATTACTACATATCAGGAGAAGGATAAAAACAAAAACAAAGAAGTCAACCACTATATTAACTAAAAAATACTTTTGTCCCATTTTCTTTATTTCAAAGAGAAGATAATTCCACACAGGAGAAACTACTTATTGTTCACTCTCTAGTCACTGTATCAACCGATCTAGAATGTTCATTGGGCAGTAGATTTTTGACCATTGTATTCCCCTCTGCCATAAATATTTAGTCTACATGATCTGTTATGAAATACATTTTCTACCCTGCTTGTCTTAAGTGAATTGTGAATGATGATCACAAAAGCCAGAGTAGAGAAGTACATCCATATTGAGTTTCCAAGAGAAGTAGTATGAATTAATATACAACATTAATAAGTGCAAATATTTGTAAGACCTTGATACTGTGCCTAATTGTATTGATATGTTAATATTCTTGAATAGAAAATATATTATTTATCTTCAATTACCTCATAATATATAGTCAGTATTTATTAGCAACATATCACAAATTAGGAATATTTTTTATTACGTATTGGATATTTTATTTATTGACATTTCAAAAGTTGTCCCCTTTCTGTGATTTCGCCTCCAGAACACACTATCCCATTCACCTTTCCCCTGCTTCTATGAGTGTGCTCCCACACCAACCCACCCACTCCCAACTCCCTGTGGTGACATTCCCCTACACTGGGGAATTTAGCCGTCTGAACAATCAGAGGGCCAAGTGTATCTCCTCCCATTGATGCCCCCAAAAGTCCATCCTCTGCTACATATGTGGATAGAGCCATGGGTCCTTCCATGTGTACTCTTTGGTTGGTGGTTTAATCCCTAGGAGCTTTTGGGAGTCGGAGAGGGGATGATTGTTACTGTTCTTCGTATTTGGTTGCAAACCTCTCAGCTCCTGCAATCCTTTCTCTAACTCCTCCATTGGGGACCCCATGCACAGTCCATTGGTTGGCTGTCAACATCCACCTCTGTATTTGACAGGCTCTGGCAAAGCCTCTCAGAGATAACTATATCATGCTCCTGATAACAAGCATTTCTTGACATCTGTAAAAGTGTCTATGTTTGGTGTCTGTTTATGGAATGGATCCTCAGGTGGGGCAGTCTCTGGATGGTCTTTCCTTCAGTTTCTGCTCCACATTCTGTCTCTCTATTTCCTCCTGTGAGTATTTTCTTCCTCCTTCTAAGAAGGACTGAAGCATCCACACTTTGGTCTTCCTTCTTCTTGAGCTTTGTGTGGTCTGTGAACTGTACCTTTGGTACTCTGAGCTTTTGGGCAAATATCCACTTATCAGTGAGTGCATACCATATGTTTTCCTTTGTGACTGAATTAACTCACTCAGAATGATAATTTCTAGTTCTTTCCATTTGCCTAAGAATTTCATGAAGTTATTGCTTTTAATAGCTGAGTAGTACTTCTGCAAAGTGGATGGATATAAAATTAACTCAAACAAATCAGTAGCCTTCATTTACTCAAAGGACAAACAGCCTGAGAAAGAAATAAGGGAACCAACACCTTCACAATAGTCACAAATTATATAAAATAACTTGGTGTCATTCTAACCAAGTAAATAAATTCTTTGTATGACAAGAACTTAAAGTCTCTAAAGAAAGAACTTGAAGATCACAGAAGATAGAAAGATCTCCCATGCTCGTGGATTGGCATGAGTAATATAGTAAAAATGGCCATCAGGCTAAAGCAGTCTAGAGATTCAGTGCCATCTCTCATCAAAATTCCAACTCAAATCTTCATGGAGTGAGAAAGAGCAAATTGTAAATTGTCAATTCATTTAGTAAAAAACAAACAAACAAACAAAAAACAACAACAACAACAACAACAAAAAACCAGGAGAGCGAAAACTATTCTCAACAATGAAAGAATTTTGGTGAAAATCATCTTCCCAGTTCTCAAGTTGTATTACAGAACAACAGTGATAAAATCTCTATGGTATTGGTACAGAGACAGGCAGGTAGATCAATGGAATAAAATAGAAGACACAGAAATGAACCCAAAAACTTGAACTTTGACAAAGAAGCTAAAACCATCCAGTAGAAAAAAGACAACATTTTCAAAAAATGGTATTATTTCAATTGGCAGTCAAGATGTAAAATATTGCAAAAAATTCCTTTTTTAGGATCTTTTCTTTATTTACCTTTCAAATGTTATCATCTTTCCTCATCTCCCCTCCAAAATCCCCATATTCCATCCCTCCTCCCCCAGCTCAACAACCTACCTACTCCTGCTTTCCTGTACTGGCATTCCCATACACTGGGGCAATGAGTCTTCATAACACCAGGGCCTCTCCTCTCATTGATGTCCAACAAGGTCATCCTTTGTTACATATGTGACTGAAGCAATGGGTACCTCCGTGTGTACTCTTTGGTTGGGGGTTTAGTACCTGGGAACTCTGGAGGTACAAGTTGGTTCATATTGTTTTTCCTTGTATGGGGCTACAAACCACTTCAACTCCTTGGTCCCTTCCTCTAGCTCCTCCATTGGGTACCCTGTGCTCCAATGATTGGTATCCACCTCTGTATTTGTCGGACACTGGCAGAGTCTGTCAGCAGACAGCTATATCAGGCTCCTGTCAGCATGTACTTCTTGGCATCCACACTAGTGTGTGTGTTTGATGACTGTATATGGAATGGATCTGCAGGTGGGGCAGACTCTGGGTGGCCTTTCCTTCAGTTTTTCCTCCACATATTGTCTCTATATCTCCTCCCACTGGTATTTTGTTCCCTGTTCTAAGAAGAACCAAAGTATTCACACTTTCGTCTCCCTTCTTCTTGAGCTTCATGTGGTCTGTGAACTATATCATTGGTGTATATAGCTTCTGGGCTAATATTCACTTATCAGTGAGTACGTACCATGTATGTTCTTTTGTGATTGGGTTAACTCACTCAGAGTGATATTTTCTAGTTTCATCCATTTGGCTAAGAATTTCAGACTGAGGAATACTGAATGTCTGAGAAGCACCAAAAGACATGTTCAACAACCTTAGTCATCAGGGAAATGCAAATCAAAACAGCCCTGAGATTCTACCTCTCACAAGTCAGAATGGTTAAGATCAAAAACTCAGGTGACAGCAGATGCTGTCAAGGATGTGGAGAAAATTCCTACATTGCTAGTGAAATTGTAAGCTGATAAAAGCACTCTGGAAATCAGTTTGGAAGTTCCACAAAAATTGGGCATAACTACTACCTGAGGACCCAGCTCTCCCACTCCTGGGCATATACCCAGAAGATGCTCCAACATGTAATGAGGACACATGCTCAACTATGTTCATAGAAGTTTTATTTATAATAGCCAGAAGCTGGAAAGAACCGAGATGTCCCTCAACAGAGGAATTGATACAGAGAATGTTGTGCATTTACAAAATGGAGTACTACTCAGCTATTGAAAACCAGTCAATTCATTCTTATCTCCTTGTACAAAACTCAAGTCCAAGTGAATCAAGGACCTTCACATAAAACCAGATACACTGAAACTAACAGAAGAGAAGGTGGGGAAAATCATTGAACACGTGTGCCCAAAGGAAAATTTCCTAAATAGAACACCAGTGGCTTAAGCTCTAAGATGAAGAATTGACAAATTAGACCTCATAACATTTATAACTTCTGTAAGGCAAAGGACAGTGTCAATAGGAGAAAAAAAAATTGACCAATACATTAGGAAAATATCTTTACCAACTCTACATCTGATAGAGTGGTAATATTTAATATATACAATGAACTCAAGAAAATTATAATCCAAACAGTCAAAAAACCCTTCCTGCTATACCACTCCTAGGCATATACCCAGAGGCTTCCCCTGCATGCAATAAGGACACATGCTCCACTATGTTCACAGCAGCCTTATTTATAATAGCCAGAAGCTGGAAAGAACCCAGATATCCCTCAGTGGAGGAATGGATTCAGAAGATGTGGTATATTTATACAATGGAATACTACTCTGCAATTAAAAACAATGAATTCACGAAATTCCAAGGCAAATGGTCAGGTCTGGAAAATATCATCCTTAGTGAGGTAACCCAATCACAAAAGAACACACATGGTATGCAGTCACTGATAAGGGGATAGTAACCCAGAATCTCGGAATACCCAAGACACAATTCACATATCAATAGATTTCCAAGAAGATGGAAGGAGAGACCCCTGGTCCTGGAAAGAGTGGATGTAGGGGAATACCAGGACAGAGAAACAAGAGGGGGTTGAATGGGGAACAGAGGGAGGGAAAGGGTCTTATGGGACTTTTGGGGAGGGAGGAAACAGGAAAGGGGGAATCATTTGGAATGTAAATAAAAAACTTAGAAAATAAAAAAAATGGGTTACAGAGTGTATTAATCAGGGTTATGTAGAGTCACAGAACATATGGGAAGTCTCTATATAGTTAGGGAATTTGTCAATGACTTTCAGCTTGTAGTCCAACTCCCCACAATGGTTAGCAGTAGCTGTGGATGGAAGTCCAAGGATATAGCAGTTGCTCAATCTGAGGCAAGCAGGCCAGGAAGAGTGTCAGAGTCTTCTTCCAATGTACTTATATAGGTCTTCAGTAGAGGCTGTGGCCCAGATTAAAGGCTGTAAGTCTCCAGATGAGGGTGTGGCCCTGATTAAAGGCATGTGCCACCTTGTCATTAATCCCAAATGACCTTGAACTCAGAGATCTCCTTATCTTAATCTTCTGGAATTCATAGCCACTATGCTTCAAGATCTCCATGTCAAGATCCAGGTCAGAAACTTGTTTCTCTGAGTCTCCAGATTAGGATCATAGATGAGCCTTTCAATTCTTGATTAGTTCATTCCAGATATAGTCAATTTGACAACCAAGAATAGCCACTGCACAGAGCTAAACAAAGAATTCTCAACTGAGGAATATTGAATGGATGAGAAGCACCTAAGGAAATGTTCAGCATCCTTTGTCATCAGCGAAGTACAAATCAAAACAACTCTGAGATTCCACCTCTTACCAGTCATAAAGGCTAAGACAAAAGACTAAGATCAAATACAGCAGATGTTGGAGAGGATGTGGACAATGAGGAACAATCCTCCATTGTTGGTGGAATTGCAAGCTGGTACAACCATTCTCGAAATCAGTCTGGATGTTCCCCCAGAATTGGACATAGTACTACCTGAGGATCCAGCTATACCACTCCTGTGCATATCCAGAAAACGTTCCAACATATAACCAGGATACATGCTCCACTATTTCCATAGCAGCCTTATTTTAATAGCTAGAAACTGGAAAGAACCCAGATGTCCTTCAACAGAGGAATGGATACATAAATTGTGTTACATTTTCACAGTGGAGTACAACTTGTGAATCTTAACTATATATGAGGGGGACATTGAGCTGAGCCCATGAAAACAAACATTCAAGCACAAAGGGATTTCTTTCTCTTCACTGTGGATGTCATATTACTAGCTCCTTGAATTTCCTGCCTGGATTTCTCACAATAATGAACTATAAGCTAGAACAAAAAGTTGAAACAAGCCCTTCCTACTCTAAATGAAACTAGAATTCCAGATGAATTTTTGAATTGCTCTTTCTAACTCTATGAAGTATTGAGTTGGGATATTGATGGGAATTGCATTGAATCTGTATATTGCTTTTGGCAAGATGGTCATTTTTACTATATTAATTCTGCCAATCCATGAGCATTGCAGACTTTTCCATCTTCTGAAGTCTTCTTCAATTTCTTTCTTCAGAGACTTGAAGTTCTTGTCATACAGATCTTTCACTTGTTTGGTTAGAGTCACACCCAGATACTTTATATGGTTTGTGGCTATCGTGAAGGGTATCATTTCTCTTACTTCTTTCTCAGCCTGCTTGTCCTTTGAGTATAGGAAGGCTACTGACTTGCTTGAGTTGAATTTATATCCGGCTACTTTGCTGAAGTCGTTTATCAGCTGTAGGAGTTCTCTGGTGGAGTTCTTTGGGTCACTTAAAGATATTATCATATCGTCTGCGAATAGTGATAGTTTGACTTCTTCCTTTCCAATTTGTATCCCTTTGACCTCTTTTTGTTGTCTAATTGCTCTAGCTAGAACTTCAAGTACTATATTGAAAAGATATGGAGAGAGAGGGCAGCCTTGTCTAGTCCCTGATTTTAGTGGGATTGCTTCAAGTTTCTCTCCATTTAGATTGATGCTGGCTACTGGTTTGCTGTAAATTGCTTTTACTATGTTTAGATATGGGCCTCGAATTCCTGATCTTTCCAAGACCTTTAGCATGAAAGGATGCTGAATTTTGTCAAATGCTTTCTCAGCATCTAATGAGATGACCATGTGGTTTTTTTTCTTTGAGATTGTTTATATAGTGGATTACATTGATGGATTTCCTTATATTGAACCATCCCTGCATCCCTGGGATGAAGCCTACTTGATCATAGTGAATGATCGTTTTGATGTGTTCTTGGATTCGGTTGGCAAGAATTTTATTGAGTATTTTTGCATCGATATTCATAAGAGAGATTGGCCTGAAATTCTCTTTGTCGGATCTTTGTGTGCTTTTGGTATTAGTGTAATTGTGGCTTCATAGAAGGAGTTGGGTAGTGTTCCTTCTGTTTCTATTTTGTGGAACAGTTTGAAGAGTATTGGTGTTAGGTCTTCTTTGAAGGTCTGATAGAATTCTGCACTGAAACCATCTGGACCTGTGCTTTTTTGGTTGGAAGACTTCCAATGACAACTTCTATTTCTTCAGGGGTTATAGGGCGGTTTAGATGGTCTATTTGATCCTGATTTAATTTTGGTATTTGATACCTGTCAAGGAAATTGTCCATTTCCTCGAGATTTTCTAGTTGTGTTGAATACAGGTTTTTGTAGTAGGATCTGATGATTTTTTGAATTTCCTCGGTTTCTGTTGTTATCTCTCCTTTTTCGTTTCTGATTTTATTAATTTGGATACTGTCTCTGTGCCCTCTGGTTAGTCTGGCTAAGGGCTTATCTATCTTGTTGATTTTCTCAAAGAACCAACTCCTCGTTTTGTTGATTCTTTGTATGGTTTTATTTGTTTCTACTTGATTGATTTCAGCCCTGAGTTTGATGATTTCCTGCCTTCTACTCTTCCTTGGTGTATTTAATTCTTTTTGTTCCAGGGCTTTCAGGTGTGCCATTAAGCTGTTAGTGTATGCTGTGTCCCGTTTCCTTTTGGCAGCACTCAGGGCTATGAATTTTCCTCTTATCACTGCTTTCATTGTGTCCCATAAATTAGGGTATGTTGTGCCTTCATTTTCATTAAATTTCAAAAAGTCTTTGATTTCTTTCTTTATTTCCACCTTGACCGAATTATCATTGAGTAGAGCATTATTCAGCCTCCATGTGTATGTGGGTTTTCTTTTGTTTTTGTTGCCATTGAAGACCACCCTTATTCCATAGTGATCTGATAGTAGGCATGGGATTAGTTCTATCTTCTTATATCTGTTGAGGTGAGATTTGTGACCAATTATATGGTCGATTTTGGAGAAGGTACCATGAGGTGCTGAGAAGAAGGTGTATTCTTTAGCTCTAGGATGAAATGTTCTATATATATCTGTTAGTTCCATTTGGTCCAAGGCTTCAATTAGATTCACTGTGTCCCTGTTTAGTTTCTGCTTTCCTGAACGATCCATTTCAGAGAGCAGAGTGTTGAAGTCACCCACTATTATTGTGTGAGGTTCGATGTGTGCTTTGAGCTTTAGTAAAGTTTCTTTTACAAATGAGGGTGCCCTTGCATTTGGAGCATAGATATTCAGAATTGAGAGTTCTTCTTGGTGGATTTTTCCTTTAATCAGTATGTAGTGTCCTTCTGTGTCTTTTTTGATGACTTTAGGTTGAAAATCAATTTTATCTGATATTAGGATGGCAACTCCGGCTCGTTTCTTGGGGCCATTTGCTTGTAAAATTGTTTTCCAGCCTTTTACTCTGAGGTAGTGTTTGTCTTTGATACTGAGGTGCGTTTCCTGCATGCAGCAAAATGCAGGGTCCTGTTTACGTATCCAGTCTGCTAGTCTATGTCTTTTTATTGGGGCATTGAGACCATTGATATTAAGAGAGATTAAGGCATAGTGATTATTGCCACCTGCCATTCTTGATGCTATCTTTACGTTTGAGTGGTTATCTACTTTTGGGTTTGAAGCAAGAAGGTTACTATCTCATTTTTATTCCAGCATCTGTAAATTATTCATTTGATTGTACTCTTATTGGATGACTATTTATTTTTACCTCCAAGATTTCTTTAGAACAACATCCCTTTCAATCCTATAGAACTGTATGTATGGACTTGTGTATGTGTATGTGTGAGTGTGTGTGTGTGTGGTGTGTGTGTATGCATGTCTATACCCATGTGAATAGGGTGGGGAGAGAAAGAGAGAGAGAGAGAGAGAGAGAGAGAGAGGGAGAAGAGTAATCTGTTTACAATAATATACAAGCTCATATGCAGCTTGTCCAACAATGACTGCCTGTGAAGAGAAAGAGAAATTGCAAGAATCCAGTTGTTGCTCACTTCATGAGGCTTGATCTGGTCTTCAGTATAAGCTGGTATCCTGAAGAATTATGATATAATGCCATTGAAGGAATGGATTTGCTAGCATGGCAAAAAACACATAGGCAAGACCAAAAGCATCATTCAGCCACACTTTTTAAAAACTATATATATATATGCTTCTAGCAGAATATTTAGAACAGATAATATCTACACAATGTAGATCTGGATTAAAAGTATGTCTTTCTTTGTAAACTATCCAGATAGGAAGTTGCTCTTGCCACTTCAAATTAAACAGAATTCCCTCAGAGGTGTGCCCTACATTCTTAGGATTTTGGTAAAATCAAATGTATTCATGTTGACAACAAAGTATAGACACCATACCCCTTTTATTTGGTCTTCTCATTGTGCCCTGAATTTCTTGTATGTTTTAGGTCAGGAGCTTTTTGCATTTTGTATTTTCTTTGACTGTTGCGTTAATGTTTTATCTGGTATCTTCTGCATCTGAGATTCTCTCTTCTGTCTCTTGTATTCTGTAGTTGATGCTTGCATCTATGACTCCTGACTTCTTTCCTAGGTTTTCTATGTCTAGAGTTGCTTTGCTTTGTGATTTCTTCATTGTTTCTACCTCCATTTTTAGATCCTGGATTCTTTTTCCAATTCCTTCACCTGTTTTGTTGTGTTTTCCTATAGTTCTTCAAGGGTTTCTCCCTGTTTACTTGTGTTCTGTATTTCTTTAAGGGAGTTATTTATTTCCTCTTGAAGCTCTCTATCATCATCATTAGCTGTGCCTTTAAATCCAAATTTTGCTTTTTTTGGTGTGTTGGGGTATCTAGGACTTGGCATTGTGGGAGAATTGGGTTCAGATGGTGCCATGTTGCCTTAATTTTTTGCTAGTAATGTTCCTATGTTTTCCTTTTGCCCTCTGGTTATCTCTGGTGTTAGTTGGTCCTGCTGTCTCTGACTGCTGTTTGTCCCTCCTGTGTGCCTGCATATCTGTCTCAGCACCCCTGGGTGACAGGATCTTTCCTGGCACAGAATGCTATGGCACTGCCCAGCTCCTGGGTGGGTGCACGTTGGACCTGGTAGATCATATCCCAAATGATTTTACATTCGGGTGTTCCCTGTGTTCCTGGCTGCACCAATATGCTCAGTCATAGGAGCAAAGATGGAGGCCTCACCTCTAAATGTAGGACTCCCTTTAAATGAGGAACTCCCTGCAGAGTGGATGTCCCCTGGCAGGATAGGTGCACCAAAAGCTCTGGCGCTGCCCAGACCTAGAATGTTTATATGACAGAATATATAACAGACACAAATTGACAACATATTCAAAGTGATAAACATTATCCATTCAAACTCCCACAATGGTCAAACATAGTACTTAATATTGAACATTTCCCATGTCTATTGAGAAGAGGATAAGGTTATGCAGGCCTGCTGACATTTTGCATAAGGCTTTATCCAAAACAGTTAGAGGATTAGATCTTTTAAAATCCCCACTAAGAACAAATGAATAAATCTTATAAGGCTGAAGATCTGATTCTGTGCTTAAGAATGCTTGGTGATCCTGCAGTGTTCCTGAGTGTTGTTTCTGGCTCCAGGGAATTAGATATCCTTTTCTGTGTTTGAAGACACCAGCATACACATTACATAGCCACATGCATAAACGTTTGAAATAAAATTATACACAGATGAGATCATCTTGTCTTTGAAAATGCAAATGCAGTAGTAACACTAATTATGTTTTTGTTATTTATTTATTAATATATTTATTACTTATCTTCAAGACATGTTGAAATTCCTATAGAAATAAAAAAGTCTAAAACAGGAAAAAATATCTTAAAATATGAGAATAAATTTGAAAGTGCACATAAAAGTAAACTAATAAGTAAATGTGATATTGACATAAGAACAGATTTGTTGCTTTGGATCTTGTGTCCAGAAACAAGAAGTTACAACATGGTGTAGAGTACAGGCAGGATCATAATCCTAACTGGAAGTTACATTCACAACAATATCATTTCTTATCCACCTGGTTACTACTGGCAGAAAGGTTTATAGTTCTGACAGGAAAACTTTATCTGTCTAAATTCAAACCTTTTTTGATTAGCAACAGGAAATATAATATCTCTACTTTCTCTGTACTTGCTTTTTTTGAACATATTTTATAATTTGTATATTGCAGGATTGTAGTTTTAGTTTTTTGTACTTTTAGCAATTAATAATTCTCTATAAGTCCTCAGATATGGTGAAAGTTTGTTAGTATATTACACTGACTATAATGGAATGGTGACTAACCTAGACTTGTTCAGCTCTGGTAATAAACACTACTGTGAGCTCCTGAGTCTGAGAGATGAATTAGACTCAGAAGACAAGAGTTCCACACACTCTACTCATTCCCTCAGCCCCCAGCTGTTGTATATTTTTCTACTGTCCCCTTTTTGGCAATATTCTTGGGCAGTAAAACAGATGTTCTACCAAGGTTTGAACATTCATCACTCACTTATCTCCAGCATTTTGAATATAAAAAACACATTAACTAATACATGAGTATAAATATAAATATTAAAAAAGCAATTTGATTGGCAGAAGTTTCCCATAACATAGTTTCCAACAGCATAGTATTAACTTACTATTATGAAATATATTTTAATTATTTCTCAGTAGATTTACAATGCCTTTGTAATATGTGTTTTATCCTGTTTACAAGTTGGCAGCTTCTAACTTTATAAATGTCAATTTAGATTAACCTGATAATTTTTAAATCATGAAATATTATCTACTCCTATATTTCCAGTAGTGTTTCTATATTGTTCTTGTTCATTTATTCTTAGTCAATATTTTCTGTTTTACATAAGTAATTATCACTATGTTTTAAAAAATCTGTTTTACAGTTTCTATTTGTCTCATTTAAATTTCCATGTATTTTTTGAGTTACCTAATCTAGGTCTAGTTTTTCTAAGTACACCATGTTTTAAATGCAGTAACTTACATCAGTTTCTCATAGTATTTATTTTATTACTGCCTTGGGACAGAATCATGAGATCAGAGGGTAGCCTCAGGCCATGCTTCTTGAGAATTTTCTGTCTTAAAAAATTATATTTATTTATTATATGTTTATGTGTGTTCCAGATTGTAAGGATGTATGCATACAACATGTATGGTAATACTCTTAAATGCCAAACATGGACATCAGATCTCTTGTTGCTATATTTACATCCACTTGAAAATAACCTTATATGAATGTTGTGAACTGAACTTAACCCTCTGAAACAGAAAAAAAGTGACTTATGTGCTAAGCCATGGTAAAAGATATTCTTGATCTGCATATTCAAAATACATAGAACTACGGTGAAATTAAAAAAGAAAATCCCCTGGGCTTGTGTCCTAGACTGCATAAAATGGAGAAAACTATCTGCTTTAAATATTCATTTCAGTATATTTTATTCAAATGTTTCAGTCAGATGCCAGCAAGACCCGCATGCCATGATTGTCTGCTCACTTAACCTTGGGTTAGGGATTTTTTATACAGATTTTTATAACATGCCATATTTCCTTTTCTACTGAATTCCTTACTTTTCATTTTGAATATTGATTGATTTTGCTTAATTTTCAGTTCAATGATGAGGGATCCTGTTTCATTTCTCAAGAATATTCAATAGATATTTACTGAATAAGTTATTTGTTAAATGTTAACATTAATTAAATTGTATAAAATTAAGTTCAAACAAGACTAAATTTTCTGAATAAAGAAGGTCGCAAAAAAATTCTAATTTTACAGACAAATCTTAAAAAACATTATATTAATCAAGACCTCATAAACTATGGTCAATGATTATATAACTGAGCTATACCCCAGGTGAAAGAATAATTTTAATGTATTTACTTTTAGGTATATTAATTATTTTAGATCTGTCTGTCTATTCATTATTTAATGTGTGTGTGTGTGTGTGTCTGTGTGTGTATGTACATAGGTATATGTATGTGTATCATGTGAGTACAGGTACCCTCGGAGGTTCAAAGACAGAGAAGTTTTTTAGCATTGATATAGGTTCTGTGGACCAAACCTGAGTCCTCAAGAACAGTAAGTGTAGTAAGTTAGCTATTGAACATCTCTCCAGCACTTTTATTAAGAAATCATCTTAATAAGCTTGTAGCCCATTTAATTGTTATTTTTCCCAACCTTGTAAATGGAGTTTATTACTGTCCTTTGACATAACAGTCTAATAAAGTCAACAGAAACTGTTCAAGTTCATATATCTAATGAGTTTATCTCCTCAAAATCCTAATTAACTGTCTTGTGTGATTGATTAATGTGTATTTTATAAACATATTGTAACTGTATTTTCTCATGTAACAATAAATGCAATATTTCAAATTGATGCTAGTATTTATGTTTCCAAATTTATTAAACAAATCTGGATTGTTTCTTGCATGCAAATGAAATATGAGTTAACCAGTTCTCATCAATATATAGGATTTATAAGGTAGACCATTTTTATAACAAATAGATTTATAAGTGTTCTTATTTTTTAATATATAAACATGGGAACTCAGTGGCTAGGATGAATATAAATAATAAATAATAGAAGATGGACTTTTTATATACTTTAGATTTATTTACTTTAATGTATATAAGTGTTTTGGTTATATGTATGTATGTTCACCATGTGCATGCCTTATTTAGTTTTAGGTATGAAGAATTATGTATCAGATACCCAGAATTGGAGTTGCAGATAATAGTGAGCTACAATGTTGGTGCTGGTTTCCAAACACAAGTCCTGTGCAAGAATATCAATTGTTACCAACTGCTGAGCCAGTCTTCCATCTCCATGTTTAAAGAGCTTAAGAAAAAAAACATAAAATACAAATTTTCCTTTTAAACACATTCATATCATATTAGTAATAAATAAACCATAGAGAAATTAGCTTGCTTAAAATCCCTTGTTACAATCTCAATAAGAAGAGTCAGTTCTAAAGTGGGAATAGTTTTCAAATGACTAAATTATCTGTCTTTATATCATCAAATTCTAGGGAGCATGTGAATTTGTGTTTGATTTCCAATGAATTATTGGGTTCTCAGTAGGAGTAAAAAAAAATAACTTGCAAATATGGTTTTCTTTAATCAATGGATTTCATTACAAGTGACCAAGTCATCAATTCCTTCTAATAATTGCATACTCTTCAATGCTGATGAACTAAAATGAACTGAGCTTATAGCATTCACTTCATAACTCATGGCTTTTAGCTCTAACACAGTGGGCCTACTTGTCCATTTGAAGGCCCTTTTGTGAATTACAGAAGACAACACTGATGTTACTATCACAGCAAGATAAAATTACTACTAACCTGTCAAATCCACATGAACATTCTCAAGAAACACTTGATACTCTTTTTTCCTTTGTCAATATTTATTTCCAAAGTATCCTCTATTGACAAATATACTATGTTTGGGTAAGCAGAATGAAAAACAGAACAATAATATAAGGTATTCTTCATTACTGGAAGTATTTGTACATTTTCTGAGAATGTATACTACTTTAAAGGCATTTCAAATGTATGGCTACATTATGAGTAGAGTCTAATGAATAACAATAGTGTATTTTTAGATTATAGTGAAAATTGAAATGTGTATCTAGCACAAGGTTTTCCATATATTAAACTCCAAACCTACATAATTTGGTATTTTAAGTTTATTTATTATAATCATGGTTATTAACATTATCATTGTGTGTGGGGAGGAGGTCTGTGTGTGTGTATGTGGTGGGGAGTGTGTGTGTCAAAGTATGCATGTGTGGTATGTTTGTGTGTGTGAGTGTGTGTGTGTGTGTGTGTGTGTGTGTGTGTGTGCATCATTGTTGGGATTGAAACTGAGTCAAAGATCTTAAACATGAGGAGGATGTGCTTGGTCAGTTAAACCCTGATCATAGCACTCTTCCTCTCTAGTTGCATTTAACATCTAGCAATTTCCCCGTTATTTTAATCAAAACTGCATAACTGAGGGCATCAGTGATTAAGTTAGAGAACAAAACACAGTGGTTCAGAATCTAATTATATTTTTTTTTTCACCCTAGGAAAGGCTGCCTTTTCTTTTAATGTGCAACCTTTCTTTTAACCATTCAATTACCATCTTTTGATTCCATTGCAATTAGGATAAAACTCACGAACTTCTTTGCTAATGAACTATAATTCATCCAGAACCAATGTCACAATTTCCATTTCTTCCATGAAAAATTTTATAGCACTACTATGTCCAGTAGACTCTTCTTCTAGAAGGAGGGGTTCCTTAGTAGCCTCCCTAATGTTGTATCTGTATACAGTTCTTTATGTTTTAGTGAATTCAACCATATAATCATTTTTGTGGCTACTTCATAACTGTGATTTTGCTACTGTTTTGAATCATAATGTAAATATATGTGTTTTCTGATGGCCTTAAAAACCTTTCTAAAAGTTTCCTTACTCAACCCTCAAAAGGATCATTACTGACATGTTGAGAAAAACAGTTCTATAACCCTAATGAGATTTTTAAAATTAGGAAAAACTAAAAACAGGTAATGCATAAAAGATTAATATACCTGGCAGACAATTTCTGTCCTCTCTTCTACAACATTCCTCACAAATTTAGTGTGGAAGTGTTTTGAAGATGTATCCATAGGAATTGGACTCAACAATTGTATTTTTGATAGATTGTTGTTTTCTACAGTTGTCTTTATTGATTGGAAATAAAAGTTTGCTGATTAGGAGTAAGAACTATCCATATCTGGGCTACCTTTCATGTGATAGCACTGCCCTCAATTGGATGGCTACTTCTTCAATAATTAATCAAGAAAATGTCAGACAGGCTTACCTACAGTCCAATTGGAAGAAGACACTTTCTCTAACAAATTTCACTCTTCCTAGATAACCCTGTCTTTTATCAAATAAACAAACAGCAACAGCAACAAACTAATCAGTATGAGTGTGTGTACTAGAAGAGGATGCTCAATCTCCTGGTGTTGGAGGTATATTTATTGTGACCCACCTTCTATGGGTGCTAGGAACTGAACTTAAGTCTTCTGCAAAAGCAGAATCTGATCTTGACTGCAGAGTCAACTTGCCTGGCGTTAATTAGTTCATTTTGAGAGGAATCTGGTCATGTGCACAATCAGTATCATCACTACCTGTAACATAAGACCAGATTTCTGACACACTTTTGATCTGGATTTTTGATCAGATTTGGTAGTAAAGTATGCATATTCAAAATTAGCCTCCTAGAAAAATGTATTGAGGAACTCTGTGGCTCAGGTGTTTTGTCATGACCAGATCACCATGTAGTTTATTAATATAAGGCTTTTAAATACAGACTGATTTGTGGTCACTGATTCTTTTATTAGTGAAAATCACCATCAGTGAATGACATCCTATAATCAGACTCATAAGACTTAGATCATAATCAAGAAAGTTTCAGGGATTCATCATATTCCTGCTGCTCTAAGTTAGCAGATGCTGCAAAGTCAAGTGAAAACTTGAATACAGTAGGATTACTTCATAGAGAAGCATCACTTAAAGTTGATAAATAAAAATATATGAATATATATGAAAATATATGAATATATGATATATATGCATATGTATACCAGTGTAGTGACACATATCTACATATACATAGGTGAAAAACAAAATAACATTTTGTGTATTTTTCCCCATGAGCAACAATTGCTTTGTTTTTGTTGTGAGGAATTTGAAAATATACTTGTTCAATTTTGTATCATTTTCTTTAAAAATGTATCTTACAATTTATGCGATACAGCTTGTATGATATGCAGAACATCATATTTCTTTTACAGTTTAATTTTTTTTGTTACTGTGTCTCTTTGAGTAGCTGTCAGACTAGTATTTTTGGTGAAGAATATTAAGAATTTAGGGATTGAAACATAACTTCTCCCTAAAAAATATTTATTGAAATACTAGAAAATGCAAATTTAAATATTACCCAAGGCACACCCATGAAGAAGTTACTTCTCTTTTTCTTAGCTTGGAGTTAGAATTTACAGAAAGCCTAGGAATTGACATTTAATGTGAGATTAATTTTGGGACTGAAGACCCTAAATTTTTTTAAAAACTCCTGTCTTATATTTGTGGAAATTACTCTACAAATTTCTAATTTGTTTTTTGTTTTCAAATTTACTCCCTGGAGAAGAATGCAAAGCTCATAAATGGAGTCACATAATCATAAGACAGTGAGGCTGGAATTTAAGTGACTTGACACATACTGAACTTGTTTGATAGAGGATGGTGGCTCTTGGGGACCAATAGCTAAAGGCATATTCAACTAGCAGGGAAAATGTTGCAGTTGGTAGGAAGCAGTCTTAATGGAAATGAATATTGCAGAGCCTATGAGATGCTTTTTATTTCCCAAAACATATTAAATGTCATGTTGGTTTTAGACTCATATTTCCTGTCTCACATTTACATTTTCATTGTGAATTTAACTTGCTGCTACTGAAGAAACTTAGCAAATGTTTCCAAAACATATTTTGAAAAGTTACATTATATTTTGATATTATTAGAAAGGAGTATGTTGCTGAGCAGTGGTGGCTCATACCTTTAATCCCAGCACTTGGGAGGCAGCGGCAGGCAAATTTCTGAGTTCAAGGCCAGCCTGGTCTACAGAGTGAGTTCCAGGACAGCCAGAGCTATACAGAGAAACCCTGTTTCGAAAAACCATACCAAACCAAACCAAAAAAAAAAAAAAAAGGAAAGGAGTATGTTCTCCCATTTGAAAGCAGAAAATGGGCATAGATATTTTATAAGTTTTATCTGATATAAGAATAATGAGATCTGAATTTTTTTGCATTAGGACATTGAATAATTTATCTGAATCCTGGCATGAGACAGTTGCCCACTGGATCCCTTTCAGTTTCAGGCTGAACCAGGCGAAGAACTTGAAAAATATTGATATATTTAATGCATGTTAAATGGTAAGGATAATATTTTTAATAAGTCTCTGTCTGCCTGCCACTTCATACAATATTGCTTCCACTTCAAAACAAGAGTGAAATTGAAAAGTGATAGCACTCAATTTATCATATATGTTTTTTTTGTTTGTTTGTTTTGTCTAGCCCTCTTTCAAAGATGCCCAATTCCCCAAGCATAAAAATGGCTCCAAGGGAGAATAAAAAGAAGAAGAAAAAAAATTGGTCCATTGAATGGGATTCTAAAAATCACATATCCTTTTAAATAATTACTAAGCAATACTGGCCTTATGCTTCTATAAATCATCTCCTCAGAAACATTGCATCCTAAACTCAAGTTGATAGGTTAATGAGATATAATGTGAATATTTTCTAGGGCAATGGAGGAGCATGCCTTTAATCTCAGATCTTATAAAACAGAAGCAGGTGAATCTCTGTGAAGTACAGAGCTTGGTCTACAAACTGAGTTCCAGAACAACTGGGTCTACACAGAGAAATCCTGTCTGAAAAAAATTAAAACAAAATCTTAATAGTTGAAAATACTTCTGTCAGTCCCATGGCCAGTAGCTGGTTTTATTTATAAAGTATTGGTGTGAAAAGATGTAGACGTGAGTTTGGATACCATTGGTCCACATAAAAACAGGTGAGTAGTACTGAAATATTTGACCCCAGCCCTCCTACAATTAGATTGGAAGTGGAAACAAAAGAATTATTAGCTAGCTAGCCTGGTAAATAGAGCACCAAACAGTTAGATCTTACCATAAAATACATAGAAAATGAGGGCTAAAAGCAGAGGTGGCATCTGATTTTCATATGTGTGTTGTATCCTCTATTTACCCACATATACAACAATTCCAAATAATTGAATTTTCCTTTTTTTAATTAATCATTTTCAAATTCATATTTTAAAAGAACATTAACTATTTTAAGGATGTGTGTCTCTGTGTGTTTCTGTATCTGTATGTGTGTGTGTGTTTGTGTGTGTGTGTGTGTATGTGTGTGCATATTAGAAGAATTTATGTGCATCAGGTACATGCAAATGCATGCCAGAAGAAAATAGCATCCTTTGAAATCAGAGTTACATGGGATGTGAGTCACAGGATATGGATGTTAGAACTGAATTTGCATAGCTTACAAGTAGTCACTCTTAACTGTTGACATAACTCTCAACCTTTTTTTCTAATCTTATCAAGAGAATTATGTAATATATGATAAAGTATAAACATATTAGTCTAAATATCAATTTATTATTGGATAAATGGAATGTAAAATATATTAAACTATGCAAGTTATCCTCACACATTGTACTCAGGTTGTAGAAATCTTATGTTCTTACTCATGAATAACAATTTAGTCCTGATATTAGAAAGCCTGAAGCAAAAATAGAAATGATTAATGGTTCACTATTCCAAAAATCATTTTGTTTGTTAACAAACAAAAATGATTGTGTTATATAAGACATATTTATTCTCCAGGTTGACTCAATAGATCCTCATAATCTAAAACTCAACACTAGTCTTCTCTCTGTAGAAGAGTCTTAATCTGAAGAGTAGAGCCATTGCAACTTTCTCAGACCCACTATCACTTTTTTACCAAAACCCAGATGCATTGCAACCTTCCAAAGTCTTACTGTCACTGTCTATTTTATGCTTGGGGTTGTTATATACTGATAAAATGGTCAAAGCAAAACTATATCACAGAGATGATACTTATGAAGGTATTCTTTTCAGTTATGGGAAATACTGTAGGAACATTGTTTATTGGTGTCTAGTACACAGCTAGTAAAAGCAAGAATAGAACAGTTTGCAAGAGTTTATAATTACAAATAGTTATAGAGTAAATGAAAGGGAGCTCTGCTTTCTTGACAATATCCTATTTGCATGAAATAGTATACAGAACAAAGCATACATATTACTTTGATGAAAATCAGAACTGGAAATTTCTATAGCATATCATTGTATCTTTGCTCTTACTTTGAAGTCACTGATGTTATCCATTTAATTATTTGTTAGTTATTGGGTAAGAACTTGTGTTTTTTTTTATGTATGCATCTCCAAATTCTTAATATGTATTTCTGAGGTATTTAGTATCAGTACAAGGAGGACTCAGTTGATGTCTTGATCAAACCCAGTGTGTATTTTATCCTATCATAAATTTTCCCTTTTATTTTGGTAGTCGCAGAAAACACTGTCTTGGTCTCTCATGAGATTTTATGTAAGATTTAACCACTAAATAGTAAGTGAATCTGTTTGTAGTGAAACCAAATAGAGAGGGAAGACAATCTATGCTTAAAGTGGGGACTTTCCCACAGGTTGTTAAATGTACCTAAATATAAGCCACTTTCACCTGCTATTTATCTTCTTTTCTTCATATAAGGTCTTCTTATAAGAAAATTTTTTAGTAGAGAGCTTTGAAGAAATTGTTCTTTTATGTCTAAGTAATGAAATTAATGTCTCCTCTAGGGTAATAATAAAAGACTAAAGCTTGTCCTCATACAAGGAAAACACAAAAGGATTGGCATTTGAAAAATGCCAAGCCTATAAAAAGGATAGAAATGTTTTGGTTTGGTTTGGTTTGGTTTTTCCTAAGATTATTAAAACAGGATAACTATATAGTAATATTTGTCCCTAGGCACTATTATTAAATATTTGTAATGGAAACAATAACTACGTATTGAATGCTTTGTTCAGATTAGTGTGCTGTAAAGGAAGGAAAGAAAAAATCAGACCTTGTCCCGATGAGTTACTTCAAAGTAGTTGTGTACAGAATCACATATAAGGAGGATGCCATCAGTCAGTATTCACTAGTCTACAAAACTCCTATAATTTTTGTCTAATCAAATCCTAAAATATATAAAGAATAGATCTTTACCTGGGGTAAAAATAGAATAGTACCCAAAATTTTCCTTAACTGACATTTTATTTCATTACTTTTTTTTATATGGTAGGTTTATATTTTATTCTTCAAAAAAGTATTAAATTGCTGTACACATTATTTTTCTAAAAATTTAATCCATTAAAAAATCTTATGTTAATCAAAATTCAGACAATCTTCAATAGTCTGTAAGAATTGTTTATTTCAATAATGAATACTTTTTAATATAATTTTACAATCAAATGCACATGTGGACTCAATGTAGGATGTTGTGTGGTATTAGTAGGTTTTTTTTAAAGAAAAAGTCAATAAATGTGCACAGTATTTCAGTGCTGTTTTCAGTGTTGCTTTATATTTTCCTTATGTTGCTTCATATTATGAAATTTGGTCATTGAATTCACCACATCTGCTTAGGATTCAGAGATTCTTCATCAAATTCATGCAGAAGTTAGACAACGAACCAACAATTTGGACAAACTCCCCACATTTTAAAAACAGTGTTTCTAAACATACTCAACTTCTTGATGAGAGACAATTTTGGCCAAGCTTTAGGAGATATCAGGTATATTTTTATGTAAGTATCATACATTGATAGATAATAAATAGTACTCACCTTTTTTGAAATTTTGTAAATGTTATATAAGGTATGAATACATTCTTAAAATATGGCATGTTCAATTATATTAAATAACAATTGTATTATGATGTGCTTAAAAAAATAAAAAATTGCCTGGTGAGATGGTTCAGTAGGTTACAGTGTTTGGCTTAATACTGATTACTGAGTTTCAAACTTAGAAACCTCATGGTACAAAAAGAGAATCACTTTCACAAGATGACCTCCACAGGAGTACCAGTGCAATTATTTTCCCCAGAACTATGATTTCTACCTAGAAATTAATCTTTAAAATGTATTTAAAAAAAGAAATACAATATGATGTATATCTGATGAAAAGAAATACAATGTGATGCTACTAAATAAATAGAATCAAATGAGGAAAATATTGCACACAGATTCAGAGATATACCAAAGATGAGATAGAATACAAGATATAACAAAAAGGGAGATGAGCCATACAGAAAAGCATGGCAATGGAAAATATGCAATAAATTTTTTTTTAAGTTTAAATTTCAAGTATGCTGAAAAAAAATTATTTAAATTAAAAGAGAATTTATAAAACAAGTAGTGTTTGTGACTTTATTTCAAGAAAAAATAAAGAAACCAATGTGTTATGTGATTCAAGGGTGAATTGCCTTTTGTGTCACAGTTTAATATAATGAATAGATAGAAATCATAGTCTCTCTTGAAAATTAAGGTTTATATCCTCGATGGGAAATCCATAAGAGACAATTCATCCTCTCCCAAATAATAATACTAAATAATGTTCTTTAATGTGAATTGGTGAGTTTACTAGGATTGTTTATAAGAGCAACAGAAGGAAGCTCATCCTTGAAAAATTCTATCTCTACCATAATACTTTATGCAGTTTTCCTTTTCTTTTTTTGTGATGTCTAAATATTTATTTTTCTAGTCATAGATAAGCACAGCTTTCAACCATCATCAGGAAGCTTCTTAGAGTGGACAACATTTAACTGACTAAAATGAGGACGATGTGTGACAAAATGATTCCTGATTGTTTGTCCCAAAAAGGGACATTTATACCACACATTCTTCCCATGGCTATGGGACCATTTAGTAAGAGAGAACAGAAATTTCTTAAAAGTTACAGGTGCCAGCCACTGCTGAGAAACATCTTACTGACGTTTTATGTCTCTCACTGACAAAGGAGACTTCCCTCCCCCTAACAGTTTAAATATCCTGTTCTGAATGTGTTCCTCTTGAAAGCTGATCTTTATCATAGAGGGAAAAATGTTCAAAGTAGTTTTCCACAAAACAGCTTCCCTCAGCATGTGTCACAAAATGGGTATTATATCGTTTTCTACTCAAATCACTAAGAGTGTTCTTATCTCTGCTCTTCACCAGGTGAAATGTTCTAGCTAGCTAGAAGGAGAAATATGGAAAAATGTAGCCATTGACCCTAATATTAAGGAAAAACTTCAAAAAACAAACTTAAAATATTTTTGACAGTTTCCTATACATATATAAGGTATTTTAGGAATTTTCCTCCTTTAACTACTGTCCCTCATAATTTCCCCTTTCTGGAAATTTTCCTTTCTCTTAATGAGACCAACACCTGCTGAAAACTATAACCTATTCCATAAGCATCATGTCTTTCAAAATCCATTTGCAGTCTCTGAATGGTCCTTGCTCCATTAATGTCTTCTGTGAAAGTATTTTGAATGTCAATATGCTCTTGTTCTTGCATTTTTGTGGAAATTATTAGCCATCTGAATAACACGGAATCTCTGAGGGGAAGCAGAAAATTTCATAGTATTTTTTGTTAATTTCTTTGGTTTTGGGTCTTTATTCTAAGGATAAGCAAATGCATTTATAGGACTGGACATGTAGCTGAGTTTATAGCATTGTCTAGTGGTCATAAAGCACTAAGTTAGAATTCTGTCACCACATATATTTAGCATGGTTATGAACACAACATATTCAGTACTCCTTGTGTGGAGACAGGAAGATGAACTATTCACTAATACTTTGTAGGGAAAACTCTAAATCCTGAAGCTCAATGGCTAATGATAGCAGATTTGCATTTTTGCCATTGCCACCATCAGTAGATTTCTCTTGCTACTCACTGATTTTAGCTTTTCTATGAAGATATCACAAACTTTGGCATCTACAATGTCTTGGGATCTCTAAAGAAGTTTAGACTTCACTCCATAGCTTCACAATTGTTTATCAAAACCTCAATATAAGAATCCAACTCCCCAGGCATATTCTGGCCTTAGTGGCTCTTTTTAACTGAGAATAACATTTTATAACTCCTGTATTCCTGTGTTCTTCACGAATCTAAAGACAAAATTACCACTTAGATATCATTGCCACATTAAAATACCAACTTGTGGATGAACCTAGATACCCTTCAATCAGATTGTCAACAGCTTTGATTTGTTTGTATTATTTTAGAGCAGAACTTTTGTGGGCCTTTATTTTTCTGAAGTTTCAATGTTTGGTGAGTGGAAGTTTTCTTGAAGAGCTTGCTTACCTTTATTCCATCATATATCAGGGCTCACCTTAGTTTCCTTAGCTACTTTATCACATGCTTTGATCCAATATTATTTTTTCTAGTTCTTTTGTTCTTTTCCAATTATACATGTTCTATTTCCTTTTTGTTTGGGTGCTCTATTTCATTATATACTGACATCAGACATCTTTGTCCCAGCATTCTTCTCTATGATCTAGTCAAAGGAATCTTTGTCATCCTTCCATCCACTCCATGTAAAAACTTCAATTCATTAGATCTAGCCTAGACATTACATCCACTGCACTAGCCTAGATTGGCTACCCTTACCTACACTTCAATCTTCAAGACATCTGCAAATACCCATTTGCCTGCTCTAACACATGAACCTCCTTCATGTTACATTCAATTTCTATACCTAGAGAGATCTTACATATCCTTGTTTACTATATAGTCAAGTTAAATTTCTTGAATCTTCCCTCATCTAACACGACCAAATTCCCAGATCATTTCTCACTTGCTAACTTTGGACCAGTATATACATACTATACAGATGATGATATCTGTGTTCATCTCACTTCATTCCTCATATTGCAAGACCCTAATGAGTATTAACTTTCCAGGACTCCCACCCCCAGTTTGAACAACATGGAGGAGGGATCAAACAAATGGATAATCATCCGTCCTTGATGGGGGGTCTTAACCAGGGAGTGGAAGATTGACCTGATTCCTCTCTCAAAGAGAACAGAGGATTGTTCCCACATCTTGAATGGCTCTTGGTATCTTTTGGAGAGGAGGGGGGCAGAGCCTTAACTTGGTAGGAGAACCCCACAGAGTGTAGAGTGATCTGAGGACCAATGACACCAACCTCTATGCAAACCAAGTATGCTTCTGAGGACTCAGAAAAGGACAATTGAATCCTCCCCCTGTAGTGCTTTGCAAACTCCCACTGGTGCCCATGTCAGCTCATAAGCAGACACACATAGATCTGAGTTCTATGTGGCTCCTCGAAGGAGATCCACTTGTATATGTTTTGATGCCAGGGAATCAATTGGTTGACAAACGCCATGCAAGTGTCTTTAACAGACATGCCAGTTTTCAATCAGGTGAGCCTGGGTGGAGACAACCAATCTACTCAACATAAAATGTTAGAAGTTAGAAGCGGAACAGAATTAACTTGTCTGCAGATGTATCCAATTCAGTTGTAAATTAGCTCTAAGACACAAAGCCTAGCTTCCCAGTGTGGGGAGGTGGCTTTGAGAATCAACAGGAGATTTTTTTTCCAGGTAATGCCAGATAAGCTGGCTGAAAAAGTTTTTAGCCATCTTTTAGTGATTAGCCATACTTACTAGGAAGTAGGAAGATACAGGATCTGTGTCCAATTGACAAACCAATCTTTCAGACAGCCATCGGGCTCCATCTTCTTTTTGTGAAAAACCACAAACAGAACCTCTTCCCCAAATTAAAACAGGGTCTGGATCATTCCATGTATTAGTTAAAGGGTATTGCCACTTGACCATAGCATAAGAATTAGAAGTGACTGGGTACAGGTGGCGATCCGCTGCAGACTGACTTTTATCATCAGTTGGCCAAAAATTCAAAACAGATAAGACAAAAGCAAGATGTGCTTTTGGTGATCTTGAAGGGTATAATTCCTCTCTTTTTTTGTCTTTAAAAGCCAATTTTTAAGAGTGCGATGTGCACACTCAACAATTCCTTGGCCCATTGGGTTATAAGGAATTCCAGTTTTATGTTCGATACAAATTCTTTACAAAATGATATAAAGTTTTGCCAACATAAGCTGACCCATTATCTGTCTTAATGACTTTAGGTAATCCCATAGTATTAAAAGCTTATAAACCATGATTAACTACATTTCTCAAGGCCTCTCCCTTATGCAGAGAAGAAAAAAGGAATCCTGAACAAGTATCAATACAAACATGCATATATTTTAATTTTCAAAATTCTGCATAGTGAGTTACATCCATTTGCCAAATACGGTTGGCATTAAAGCCACATGGATTAACTCCTAAATGAGGAACTGGAGATAGAGTAAGGCAGTTAGGGCATTGTTTCACAATCCTTATTGCTTGTTCCTTAGTGATCTTAGGTTGGAGACTTAAGGTGTGGCTAGAAAGATGAAATTTATGATGGTCTCTTCTAGCCAATTCAACAGGATCTGAAATTAAAGCCTCTCCTATAAGAGCTCTATCAATGAGATCATTTCCTGCAACTAAAGGTCCAAGAAGGCCAGAGTGAGCTCGTATATTGCCAATATAAAAGGGATTTTTTTTTCTAGCAAGAATGATGTTTTGCAATTGTGAAAGCAAAGATCCTGCTGTCATATTAAAATTAAATGTGCCACAAGTTTCTAATAAAAGAACAGATTTAGCAATGTACAAAGTATCAGTAAAAAAATTAAAAGTACAATTTACAGATTGAAAAACATTTAATGCTGTCAGCTCTGCTAGCTGAGCTGAGAGTCCAGGTGTCTCTACGACCACTTGATGATTATTCATAAGATATCCAGCTCTTCCTTTGGAGGAGCCATCCATGAAAACCAAAAGAGCACTATGCAGCAGCTGTAAAGATGTCATGTTAGGAAACACAACCTTATGCACATTTAAAAACTTTATCTTGAGGATAATGGCTATCTATAATTCCTTAAAATCCTATTTGAGCAAGCAGCCTGTCTGTACTATGCTGCTTCAACCAAGTACCTTGATCTGCATTAAAAGGCTGAATAATTATATCTGGTTTTTGCCAAAATAAGTCAGCGCCTGTTTCCTTCCAAGAACAATCATATGTGACAAGAGATCTCTTCCCCAAAATGTGGTAGGCAAATTTGGAATAACATAAGTCTGAATTTGTCCTGAGTTACCCTCTTCATCTTTCCAGGTTAGAAGTTTAGCACTTTACTTTGGATTATTGGCATAATCAATCCCTTGGAGATGAGTGAATGTTTCTGATAAGAATCAAGTTGAAGGCCAATCTTGTCCTCTAATAATTGTCACATCAGCTCCAGTATCTATTAATCCTTCAAAGCTTCTTTCCTCAATTGTTAATTTAAGATTAGGTCTTTTACTAGTAATAGATTGAACCCAATACACACCAGAGGAACCAAAGCCACTCTGTCCTCTCTTATCCTTAATAAATCTGGAAGGTATCAGATGCAAGGGAACTAAGATAAGCTGAGCAATTCTTTGATTAGCAGGTACACTTATAACACCATAAGGGGAAACAGCCATAATTTTAATTTCTCCCTCATAATCATTATCTATGACACCTAGATAAATCTGCAGCCCTCTTACAATAGTACTGCTTTGTCCTAGAAGCAATCCCCAACTTTCTGCAGGTAAAGGTCCAAAGACTCCCATAGGCAGGGTGTGAACTCCCATTTCTGGAGTTAATATGACATTGGAGGTTGAACAGATGTCCAGTACTGTGCTTCCTGGTGTTGCCCTGATAAGTACAAAAATGGATTTCCTGGCCTGGCAGCATCTTTGTGGCCCCCCTAAGCTGCTTGTCATGGGTTCTGGGGGCCTGAGGCTGGCCGCTCTGCCCATTTCCCAACAAGGGACGGCCCTGAATATCTGTCTTTGATGTACAATCTCTGGCCCAGTCATTATCTTTCCGGCACCTAGGACAAAATCCTGGGGTATAACTTGATTGCCCACTTACAGCACCTCTGTTATTAGGACAGTCAATTTTAAAATAACCCAACATCCATATTTAAAACACGTTTAAATCCCTTGTGTTTGTGAAAGTATCCCCTGTACAGTGATTCCTTGAAAAGCTGCAGCCATGGCTAGACCCTGATTGTACAAAGGCCCAATCTGTGAACAAAGACAAATATACCCAGTTAAGTCTTTCTGCCCCTTGTAAGGTCTGATGGCAGCTCGACAAGCTGCATTAGCATTCTCATAAGCCAATTGTGTGATAAGCGGATTTTCTGCCTGAGAACCTCCAAGAATTCTATTGGCTGATTTCAGTATCCTGTCCACAAATCCTGAAAAAAAGTTCTTAAGGAGCCTCTCTAATGCTAGTTAAAGTGCCACTGAGATCCCCTTTAGCTGGTAATTGATTCCATGTGTGGTGGGCAGCCATTGCAACCTCAGCATACACTCCAACAGGATACCCAATCTGATTAGTATTGCCTTTATATTGACCTTCTCCCAGTAGCATATCAGCATCCTACTCTGGATTACCTGCCTGAACATTTATCATGGCAGTTCTCTTACTAGCATCACACCATTCAGAACTTCAAGGTAAAAAAATCTCCTGACAAAGTAGCCTTACATAGAATCTTCCAATCTTGTGGGGTTAAATTTGACTCCATCACAGTATCCATTAAAGCTTGTGTAAAAGGAACCATAAGGCCATGCTGTGCCACAACTGTTTTTAATTCTTTTATCACATTGAACTCCAAGGTCTGATATTGTCTAACTCTATTCTGCTCATCCATGATCTCAATGACAGGGAAGGCCAGAACATCAGATGTATCCTTTCCTTCCCCATGAGCCTGACTTACAGCTCTTTCTAGTGGCAATTGGTGTGTCTCAGAATCACTGCTCCTTCCTGCACTTGATACCCTTTTTAGCTCCTGTAGCTCATTAGTCAATTTCTGCAGCTTAATTTCAAACTCCAATTTATGTAGTTGCATATCCATCTGGGTATCATCTTGCATAGTAGAGACCATAGGCAGAGCAGAAGGTGCATTAGGAGGCCAATCCTCGCCATAATATTTGGCAGCTCCTTCCTCTAGATTATTTTTCTTCTCTAATGTTAGCTCATCAGTACTATCTCTACATCTTTCTAATTTAGGGTTGAGAGGACTCTTTTCTGAGGTAGTCCTCTCTGACAGGCTTTCTTCTTGAGATTTCTCAAGTTCTCCCTGTATGCTATCTGATGCCTGCAAGATCTCTTCATAAATAGCATGTTTTTTAAATGTCCAGAGGCACAGGGTAATATTGTCTGACTTGGTGGCTCTTAGCACTTTTTCAATTTTTTTCCCAGTTTCTCTCATCTAAAATTCTTTTTTCTCAGAACCATGGGCAACAAAAATCTATCCGATCTAAAAAATCTTCTAACCATGGCTCTTCGAACCCAACTCCTTTTGCCTGGAGCAATTCTTGAAGGCTTCAGACAAATGCCTGCTTAGAAGTTTCCTGTCCCATTTTCCACTGTCATCCCCTAAGCAAGTCCAGTGCTCAGTAAACGCTGTCCCACTTAGCCTGTATCCTTTCTGCACCTATAACTACAACTTTTAAAAAGATGAAATTTTACACTAGCACTAGTATTTAACTCCTATAGTTGCTCACCGTGCAGGATACCATCTTCTTCCATTTTCTGCGAAGCTTCGCCAAAGACAGGGTCACCTCAGGGTATCTTCTCTCATCCAGCCACCACATTCAGGAACCAATCTGAAATTGCTTGTGGTTTCATTTGAACTGGTTATCTGGAAGAGAAGCTGGGGATAGATGGGGGCATGGCAAAGAAAGACCAAGACTAACAAGAGACCAAGAACAACGTGGCTGTTCAAAGTCTCATGATTTAATGGGGGACTGAGGTTTTACGGTTTCAGGTGAGACCCTTCCCCCAAATTCCAGGGTGTGTTCCAGAGAACTGGTCTGACTGTTCGCTATGCATTGGCTCTATTGCTTGGGCAGATGGGTAGGTCACCTGCTTAATTCAGGAATTCATAGACCTGGAGGAACAAAGAACTTCACCTTCACTCCACCCTAGGTGGAGCACCATTGTGACTAGCACAGAAAGTTCCTCATTCAGAAGCTGGGAGAGGAACTTCATCTTGGTCAATGTCAAGTTCCTGCCAGGTGACAAGACACACCAATATGGCTCTCTACACCTAAGAAGCCAAATCTAAACTAACAACAAAGCCCAGTAAAGATACAACAAAATGGAAAACACAGAGCAATATGCTTAATGAAAAGAGGTTAGAAAATATCAATAAAGTACATGCATATTGAATATAGATACATATCAAAAAGATCATCTACCAAGAGTAAGTGGGTTTTATCCCTGAAATACATAAATAGTCCAACATACCCAAGTCAATAAATATAATACACCACACATGAACTTAAAGATATAGTCTCAACAGTATAGGAAAAAAATATTTTGAGAAAATCCAGTATAATTTCATTATAAAGTTAATGAGAAAGGCAAGGAAATACTCCTAGAGATATGTGAAAAATCCACACCAACATTGTTCTAAATTCAATAAAAGTTTACAGAAGAAATAGGTTTGCACACTGTCCCCACTTCTTTTTATTTTTGTCCTCGAGCTAATAGAGAGAGCAATGAGGAAAGAGAAGGAAGTTAATAATATACAAATAGGAAAAAGAGTTCAATTATTCCTATTTTCAGTTCACATAATATAATGCCTGTGATCTCAAAAATTCTATCAGAAAACTTTAAGAAAAAAAAAACTCATGAATGTGACATGATATAGAGTCAACTTACATAAACCAATATCTTTTCTATACATCACCAACAAACATACAAATAAAGGACATGCACATACTCCATTCACAAAATAAAAATACTAGGAATAAACATAAACAAGGAAAAAGTTTTGCAATGAAACTTTATATCTTTCTACAAAGAGACAGACACTGGAAAATAGAAACATACCCCATACTTATGTATTGATAGAATTAGTATTAGTAAATTAAAATTTTACCAGAAGGCATTTACAGTTTCAGTATTATCCTAATCAAAATTCCCATCTCAATATTCACAGAACTAGAAAATCTGTGCTAAAATTCATAAAAAGCCATAAAATATCTGGATAGTCAAAACAATCTGGAGCAAGAAGTACAATGCTTGAAGGATTACTATTATAAATTTTCAGATATACTATTGAGTCATGGTAATAAGAACAATACAAAACTGGCACAAACAATCTACCACTACCAACAATATCAACAATAACAACAGCAAAGGACATTTTTGACCAGTAAAAAGAGGTACAAACATAAGTACATATTATTTTAGATATTTACAATTTTACAAAGAAAGGAAAAACATACAAGGCAGAAAAAAAATAGACACATCTCTACAAAGGATGCTGTGAAAGCTGGATGTCCACATTCAGGCTAATGAAATAAGCCTATCACCTTGCACAGAAATTATCTCCAGATGGATCAGATATATAAAGGTGAAACCTGAAACAACCAAACTGCTATTAAAACACAGAGTTAGTACCTTAGTACATGACACAGTTGTAAAAGGACTATTTGAATAGGACTTCAAATTGATCCAAAAACTAAGGCCAATTATTGACAAGTGGGACTTCATTTCAAGAGTTCTAGACTATTAAATAAGCTAGTAATATGTTGAAGAGAATGTTTAAAATTGGAGAGAATCTTTGCCACCTATACTTCCAATAGAGGGTTAATATTCAGAATATAGAAGGAATTCAAAATACAATGCCAAAAGGAAAACTAATTAAAAATGTGGGCCTGGGACTTAAAGAAAGAGTACTCCGAAGAAGGATATATGTAAATTGTACATAAACACATGCACACGAGAGAGAGGAGAGAGAGAGAGAGAAACACACAACAGATTTGTAGACCATTAAAATAAGATGCAAATATGAGAAAGATAAAGTATAAAATGTAAGGAATAAAATTCAAAACTTTGAGAATTCATCTTAACCCAGTCCAATCAATGCTACAACTGACAAGAGAAGGATATCTGGGGAAAGAGAGTTTTCATTCACTATTGTTGGAATGTAAGTTGGTACAGCCACTCAGAAAATCAATTAAAGGAACCCTCAAAATGTTAAAAATATTTCCATCATATGAACCTGCTATACAACTTCTTGGTATATACTCAATGGATTTGATATTATATTCTAAAGACATTTGGTCACTGTTGCACTGTTCACAATAGTTAGAAAACGGAAACAACCTAAATAGTCTTCAATTAATGGTACAATCATGAAAATGCCATACATATACATTATGAAAGATTATTCGGATATAATAAAAAATGAAATCACAATATTTGCAGATAAAAGGGTGGAAATTTAAAAGATCATATTGAATGAGGTAACCCAGATGCAGAGAAATAAACATTCTATGGTTTGTCTCATCTGCAGTTCCTAGTACTAAATCTTGAGATGGAAGTAATATCCTAAAATAAATACAGATATCAGAAAAGCATATCAAAACCATTATAGGGGCCAGGTGAGATTGGAAGAGCAATAGAAATAGCAAGGTATAGAAGATTTAATGGAGAAAATTGGAAAAACAGGAAAGGTCTGTATTAAAGGATACAGGAGATAAATATTGGAGGCACAAATGTCATATATCAGAAACAATATCTGAAAAATTCATAAGGAAAAACATTATTAACTAACTAAAAATAGTTATGATGAGTGAGGGAAAGGAGGCTGTAGTGGCTATTCCTGGTTGTCAACTTGACTAAATCTGGAATGAACTAATCAAGAATTGGAAGGCGCGGTGGCACACGCCTTTAATCTGGGCCACACTCTCTGCTGGAGACCTGTATAAGGACATTGGAAGAAGGAAGATTCACTCTGGCTTTTCCTGGTCTGCCTCGTGGAACTGAGCAACTGCTAGATCCTTGGACTTCCATCCACAAGCACTGCTGACTATTGTTGGAGAGTTTGACTACAAGCTGTTAAGTCATCGACAAATTCCCTAACTATATAGAGACTACCCATATGTTCTGTGACTCTAGATAACCCTGACTAATACAGAGGCCCAGTGACCAGACTAACTTGGGATCCATTTCAAGGGAAGACTCCAATGCCTAACACTATTATTGATGTTATGGAGTGCTTACAGAAAAGAGCCTAGCATGCCTGTCCTCCTAGAGGCCCAAGAAGCTGCTGAATAAGACAGATACAGATACTTACACCAAACCAATAAACTGAAATCAGAGATCACTGTAGTTGAATTAGGGAAAACCTTGAAGGTGAGGAGGTGGTCTAGCCAAAAGGAAGACCAATCATCTCAACTAACACAGACCCACTAGCTAGTTCAATGCCCCAGACACATATTCAGCAGAGGGCTGCTGGTCTGGACTAAGTAACAGAAGAAGTGCCTAACCCTTGTGCTTAACCCTCCAGAGATGTGAGGTCCCAGGAAGTGGGTTAGTGGGCCTGAGGAGGTGGTATAGAGAGGGCATCCTCTTGAATAGAGGGGAGAGGAGAAATGGTATTAGGAACTGAGGTAGGGCAAATCAGGAGAGGTGTAATTACTGGACTGTTAAAAAAATATCAAAGTAATAGGTACTCATGACTCAAGCTGCATATGTAGCAGAGGATGAGGCTTTACCTGGCATCAGTGAGAGGAGAGGCCATTGGTCCTGTGATGGCTCAATGGCCCAGTGTAGGGGAATGAAAGCCAGGGCAGTGAGGCTGGAGTGGGTGGGTTGATGGGAGAAGACCCTCATAGAAGCAGGTGGAGGGCACATAGGATATAGGGTTTATGTAGGAGAAAATAGTAAAGGAAATAACACTTGCAATTTAAATGAATAAATTATCCAATAAAAATTATGATGTGTATAACTCTATGTCTGAATACACATACATAGTTTTTTAGTAATGCAAAACTACTTTTTTTTATATACAGAACAAGCCATTTAATTCTCCTTGCAGTTCACATTCTCTTTTTTTTTTTATTATTTACATTCCCAATGATTTCCCATTTCCCGTTCCTCCCTCCCCAAAACTCCCATAAGCCATCTTCCCTCCTCCTGTTCCCTATTCAACGCATTCTCACTTCTCTGTCCTGGTATTCCCCTACATCCAGACTTTCCAGGACCAGGGGTCTCTCTTTCCATCTTCTTGGAAATCAATTGATATATGAATTGTGTCTTGGGTATTCCAAGCATCTGGGTTAATATCCCCTTATCAGTGACTACATACCATGTGTGTTCTTTTGTGATTGGGTTACATCACTAAGGATGATATTTTCCAGTTCTGATCATTTGCCTAAGAATTTTGTGAATTCATTCTTTTTAATTGCAGAGTAGTATTCCATTGTGTAAATATACCACATCTTCTATATCCATTTCTCCATTGAGGGACATCTGGGTTCTTTCCAACTTCTGGCTATTATAAATAAGGCTGCTATGAACATAGAGGAGCATGTTTCCTTATTGCAGGCCTGCGAAGCCTCTGCTTATATGACCAGGAGTGGTATAATAGTATCCACTGGGAGCATCATGCCCAGTTTTCTTAGGAACCTACAGACTGCTTTACAGAGTGCTTGTACCAGCTTACAATCCCACCAGCAGTGGAGGAGTGTCCACATCCTGGCCAACACCTGCTGACTCCTGTGTTTTTGATCTTATCCATTCTGACTGTTGTGAGGTGGAATCTCTGGGTTATTTAGATTTGCATTTCCCTAATGACTACGGATGCTGAACATTTCTTTAGCTGTTTCTCAGCCATTCGATATTCTTCAAATGACAACTCTTTGTTTAGCTCTGTACCCTATTTTTAATAGGGTTATTTGGCTCTCTGGAGTCTAACTTCTTGAGTTCTTTGTATATATTAGCCCTCTGTCAGATGTAGGATTGGTAAAGCTCTTTTCCCAGTTTGTTGGCTGACACTTTGTCCTTTTGACAGTGTCTTTAGCCTTACAGAATCTTTGTAGTTTTATGAGGTCCCATTTGTCTTTCTTGATCTTAGAGCATAAACTATTGGTGTTCTATTCAGGAAATTCTCCCCTGTGCCCATATGTTCAAGTTTCTTCCCTAGTTTCCTTTCTATTAGTTTCAGTGTGTCTGGTTTTATGTAGAGGTCCTTGATCCACTTGGAATTGAGCTTACTACAAGGAGATAAGAATGGATCGATTTGCATTCTTCTGCATGTTGATCTCCAGTTGAATCAGCACCATTTGTTGAAAAGGCTATCCTTTTTTCCACTGGATGGTTTTAGCTCCTTTGTCAAAGATCAAGTGACCATAGGAGTGTGGATTCATTTCTGAGTCTTCAATTCTGTTCCATTGATCTACATTCCTATCACTGTACCAATACCATGCAGTTTTTAACAATATTGCTCTGTAGTACAGCTCAAGATCTGGGATAGTGATTCCCCCAGAACAACTTTTACTCTTGAGAATAGTTTTAGCTATCCTGGGTTTTCTGTTATTCCAGACGAATTTTTTAATTGCTTTTTCTAACTCTATGAAGAATTGAGTCGTGATTTTGATGGGGATTACATTGAATCTGTATATTGCCTTTGACAAGATGATCATTTTTACTATATTAATCCTGCCAATCTATGAGCATGGAAAATTTTTCCATCTTCTGAGGTCTTCCTCAATTTCTTTCTTCAGAGACTTGAAGTTCTTGTCATACAGATCTTTCACTTGTTTGGTTAGAGTCACACCAAGATACTTTATATTGTTTGCTGCTATCGTGAAGGGTATCATTTCTCTTTTTTCTTTATCAGCCTGCTTATCCTTTGAGTATAGGAAGGCTACTGACTTGCTTGAGTTGATTTTATGTCCGGCCACTTTGCTGAAGTTGTTTATCAGCTGTAGGAGTTCTCTGGTGGAGTTCCTTGGGTCACTTAAGTATACTATCTATCTTCTGCAAATAGTGGTAGTTGTAGGAGTTCTCTGGTGGAGTTCCTTGAGTCACTTAAGTATACTATCTATCTTCTGCAAATAGTGGTAGTTTGACTTCTTCTTTTCCAATTTGTATCCCTTTGACCTCCTTTTGTTGTCTAATTGCTCTAAGAACTTCAAGTACTATATTGAAAAGATATGGAGAGTGTTCAGCTTTGTACTAGTCCCTGATTTTAGTGGGATTGCTTCAAGTTTTTCTCCATTTAGACTGATGTTGGCTACAGGTTTGCTGTAAATTGCTTTTACAATGTTTAGATATGGGCCTCGAATTCCTGACCTTTCCATTACTTTTAGCATGATAGGATACTGAAATTTTTCATATACTTTTTCAGCATCTAATGAAATGATCATGTTTTATTTTTTCCTTGGAGATTGCTATGTAGGGGAATTCATTCATGGACTTCCTTATATCCCTGCATCCCTGGGATGAAGCCTACTTGATCTTGGTGAATGATCGTTTTGTTGTGTTCTTAGATTCGGTTGGCAAGAATTTTATTGAGTATTTTTGCATTGATATTCAGAAGAGAAATTGGTCTGAGATTCTCTTTCTTTACCGGATCTTTGTGTGATTTTGGTATCTGCATAATTGTGGCTTCATAGAACGAGTCGGGTAGTGTTCCTTCTGTTTCTAATTTGTGGGATTGTTTGAAGAGTACTGGTGTGTGGTCTTCTTTGAAGGTCTAATAGAATTCTGCAGTAAAACCAACTGTTCCTCTGTTTTGTTTTTTTTTGTTTTTGTTTTTTTTTTTTTTAGTTGGAAGACTTCCAATGACCACTTCTATTCCTTCAGGTGTTATAGGAATATTTAGATGGTCTATTTTATCCTGATTTAATTTTGGAAATTGGTATCTGTCTAGGAAATTGTCCATTTCCTCCAGATTTTCTGTTGTATGGAATACAGGCTTTTGTAGTAGGGTGTGATGATCTTTTGAATTTCCTCAGCTTTTGTTGTTACATCTCCCTTTTCGTTTCTGATTTTGTTAATTTTGATACTGTCTCTGTGCCCTCTGGCTAGTTTTGCTAAGGGCTTTTCTATCTTGTTTATTTTCTACAAGAACCAACTCCTAGTTTTGTTGATTCTTTGTACGGTTTTATTTATTTCTGCTTGATTGATTTCAGCCCTGAGTTCGATGATTTCCTGCCTTCTACTCCTCTTGGGTGTATTTGCTTCTTTTTGTTCCAGGGCTTTCAGGTGTGCCTTTAAGATGCTAGTGAATGTTTTCTCCCATTTATTTTTGGAGGCACTCAGGGCTATGAATTTTCCTCTTAGCATGGCTTTCATTGTGTCCCATAAATTAGGGTATGTTGTGCCTTCATTTTCATTAAATTTTAAAAAGTCTTTGATTTCTTTCATTATTTCTTACTTGACCATGTTATAATTGAGTAGACCATTGTTCAGCTTCTACATGTATGTGGGCTTCCTGTTGTTTTTGTTGCTATTAAAGACCACCCTTATTCCATAGTGATCTGATAGGAGTAATGGGATTAGTTCGATCTTCTTATATCTGTTTAGGTCACTTTTGTGACCAACTATATGGTCGATTTTGGACAATGTACTGTGAGATGCTGAGAAGAACGTATATTCTTTTGCTTTAAGATGAAATGTCATATATACATGTTAGATCCATTGATCCAAGTCTTCAATTAGTTTCACTGTGTCCTTGTTTACTTTCTGCTTTCCTGATCGGTCCATTTCAGAGAATGGGGTGTTGAAGTCACCTACTATTATTGTGTGAGGTGCAATGTGTGCTTTGAGCTTTAGTAAAGTTTCTTTTATCAATGAGGGTGCCCTTGCACTTGGAGCATGGATGTTCAGAATTGAGAATTCTTCTTGGTGAGTTTTTCCTTTGACCAGTATGTAGTGTCCTTCCATGTCTTTTTTGATGACTTTAGGTTGAAAGTCTATTTTTCTCATATTAGGATGGCTATTCCAGCTCGTTTGCTGGGACCATTTGCTTGCAAGATTATTTTCCAGACTTTTACTCTGAGGTAGGGTTTGTCTTTGACACTGAGGTGCGTTTCTTGAATGCATCAAAATGCTGGGAACTGTTTAAGTATCCAGTCTGTCAGTCTATGTCTTTTTATTGGGCCATTGAGACCATTGATATTAAGAGAGATTAAGGAAGAGTGATTATTGCCACCTGTTGTTCTTGATGCTCACTTTATGTTTGAGTGGTTATCTACTTTGGGTTTGATGAAAGAAGGTTACTATCTCATTTTTTCCAGGTTGTAGTTTTTCTCCTTGTATTGGTGATTTCCACCTATTAACCTTTGCAGGGCTGGGTTTGTGGAAAATTATTGTGTAAATTTGGTTTTATCATGGAATATCTTGGTCTCTCCATCTATGGTGAGTGAGAGTTTCACTGGGTATATTTGTCTGGGCTTGAATTTGTGTTCTCTTAGAGTCTGTATGAGATCTGCCCAGGATCTTCTAGTTTTCATAGTCTCTCGTGAGCAGTCTGATGTAATTCAGATAGGTCTTCCTTTATATGTTACTAGGCCTTTTTCTCTTACTGCTTTTAATATTCTTTCTTTGTTTAGTACATTTGGTGTTTTGATTATTATGTGATGGGAGTTATTTCTGTTCAGGTCCAGTCTGTTTGGAGCTCTGTAGGCTTCTTGTACATTCATCAGCATCTCTCTCTTTAGGTTAGGGACATTTTCCTCCATAATTTTGTTGAAGATATTTACTGGCCATTTAAGTTGCAAATCTTCACTCTCATCTATACCTATAATCCTTAGGTTTGGTCTTCTCATTGTTTCCTGGATTTCCTGGATTTTTTGGATTACACGTTTTTTGCATTTTGCATTTGCTTTGACTCTTGAGTCTATGCTTTCTATGGTATCTTCAGCATCTTAGATTCTTTCTTCCATTTCTTGTATTCTATTGTTGATGTTTGCATCTATGATCCCTGATTTCTTCCCAAGGTTTTCTATCTCCAAAGTTTTCTCCCTTTGTGATTTTTAAGTTGATTCTGCCTCCTTTTTTAGATCCTGGATGGATTTGCTCAGTTCCTTCACTTGTTTATTTTGTGTTTTCCTGTATTTCTTTAAGATATTTTTGTGTTTCCTCTTTTAGGACTTCTGCCTGTTGACCCAAGTTCTCCTGTATTTCTTAGGCGATTTTTGTGTTTCCTCTTTATGGGCTTCCTTCTGTTGACCCATATTCCCTTCATTTCTTTAAGCGATTTTTGTACTGCCTCCTTATGGAGCTCCATCTGTTGACACATATGCATTTCTTTCAGCTGTTTTTTGTGTGTCCTTTGTAAGGACTTCTACCCATTGATTCATGTTCTCCTGTATTTCTTTATGAGTTTTTTTTTACGTCCTTCTTGAAATCCTCTCATAGCATCATGAGAAGTGATTTTAAATTCAGATCTTGCCTTTCGGGTATGATGGTGTATCTAGAACTTGCTGTTGTAGGAGAGTTGGGTTCGGATGGTGCCATATTGCCTTGATATCTGTTCTTAACGTTCCTATGTTTGCCTTCTGCCATCTGGTTATCTCTGGTGTTAGTTGGTCCTGCTGTCACTGGCTGGTGATTGAACCTCCTGTGAGCCTGCAATGCTATTTCTGCCCCCCTGGATGACTGGCTTTCCCCTGGCACCGATTGCTGAGGTGTTGCCCTGCTCCTGCGTATCTTTGGAGCCCCGATGTACCTTACCCCAAGTGATGTTATACTTGGGAATTCCCTGCGTACCTGCAGACTCAGTGTCGTCTATCACAGTAGCAAAGGTGGCTGAGTGGAGGCTGCTGTGCTCCCTCACAGTGTGTGTCACTCTGCAGAGCAGATGTCCCACAGCAGAGCTGTCATGTAGATGACCACAACCCTGTACATAATTCTATCTTCTTTGGAAACTCGGTTGAGTCACATGATGTTTTTCAAGAAACTGTCTTGTGAGTCAATGTTTTTCTGAAGCAGACATGTGAAAGAATGTTGCCTGAAGGAGACACATGAGAGTACATGTTATGCTTTGCTGGGGCAGTTGCTTGAGAAGGCACATGCTGTTTGGAAAGAGTATAACTGGAAGCTCATAAACACTGAAAGGACATTCTTTGATTGCTATGCAATTCTTCCTGGGCCTTAGCTTGCGGCACAACACTTCATTGGTCTTCACTGGTCTTTTCTAGCCTTCATGTCATCGACAGAAACATGTCAAAGGAATACTCAGGGTATTCTAGCTGATTCTCACCACTTCCTCTGACTTATGCCAATTCTGCCGATTCTTGTGTTCTCTGCTGGATCAAGCTGCTGCTACTGATTTCTGTTTGTTGGTTGCATTTGGACTGAACTTCTGCTACTGATACAGGGTTTGTGTTTACTATTGTATTGAACTGCTGTCATCAAGACAATGAAGAAACTATACATATAGGTTTGCATGTCCATTAGCTAAAGAAAATAAAGGAAATTGAGACATGACTAATAGGAAATGAGGTAGAAGTCCAAAATTTTCGTGAAAAACATCATAATAATGGGAAAGGTTTAAAGAAAAAAAAATCTATCACTTGGCTACATCCCCCTCACCAAAAACTGAGAAATGTCCTACTTGTTCTCTATACAACCAAACTCTGTAACCTGGTGGTAGAAACCTTAACAATAACAAATAAATGACATAGGGCAGATAATTGCTTTTCATTTTAAAGAATTTTGAAAACAATTGTAAATGCACCATACTGTTGACAAGTACTCAAAGTTGCAATTATCAACTTCTTTAAATTCTGAAGTCTGACTATGTAATTGCACACTTAGAGGAAATAATGGCAATTATTGGGATAGCACACAAATTAAGAATGATAATGTTCCTGCATATGTATCCAATAAGATGAAGCAACTCTTAGCATATTACAATATGAAGCACGTTACTGGTATACCACACAATCCCATAGGAAAACCTGTTATAGAAAGAGCCAATTGCACATTAAAAGAGATGGTTATTAAATAGTGGTTATTGACAATGACAATTGGAATTGCCCCAACAACTACTTCTAAACAGATATACAATCCCATTGTCCTGCTAACCATCTATCTTCCATAATGATGGATGGTGGGCAAGAAGGAGGTTGATGAATTTAAGAACACTAAATAACATTGCCTTTAAAAACATAAGATTACATATATAGGATTATATATATATATATATATATATATATATATATATATATATTACATATACAAGATTCCATATATGTTATATTTATATATTTAGGAATACACACATATAAGCACCCAATTGTATCTTTTGATATGATATGTACAGGAGTACCTTCCCAGGATTTTGATCTTTAATTTGGTGACCAGGGAACTCCTTATTATATACTTCGTTTTCTATATCCTTTCTATCAGAATGTGTTTGTGGCATTTCCTCATATTATAATTAAGTTGTTACTATTTTATCTTCACATAATTGAGTTTTGAGAGGATTTCTATCTTATCTATGTCACATCTTTGTAGACAAAGCATTTGAAAATATCCTTCTCAGTCTATATCTAATTTATTCATTTTCTTCACAAAAGTTTCACAGAACATATTTCTAAACTTGATATTACCAAGTTATTAGAAATCATATCCTTAGATATTTGTATAAAATAAGCTTCTTGAAAGTGAATCAAATATTTGTAATGAACCTGAGCTATAAATACTAGTAAATTATAAGCCATCAATATTGGGCATCATTATACATAACTATTCATATTTCAATGTGATTCTTTCTTTTTACATTTGCTTTATCTGCTGCAGGAAGAAACTATATTACAATATTTCATTTAGAAGGTCAAATTTTATCCTTCTAAAAATTTTATTCAAATAGTTCTGATATGCTTCCTATACCTAGATAAATCTTTGCCCCAACTTCCCATAACATCTACATTTTGTCTAAGCCCTCATAAAATTTTTTCTTAATCTCTTTTGACTAATATTTTCTGTGGGAAATTTTTTAAGGAAATGTCTTATTGGAAAAGTTTGTTTTCTATCTATTCAATCTTTTTTAGTTCTCACAATTGTATTTCTTATTTCCAAAATTTCTGGTATAACTGTTCACATCAATTCAGAATTTTCCTATCAGTATTCTCCAAAAGTTTTTAGCCTCATTCCAACTCAATATTTTCCTTGAGTCTCTCTCTGTGTGTATAAGTATGTTCATATTCATGAGTTCATGACATGTTTCAAGGCTAAAAGACAACCCTGTACATAATTCTACAGGCATTGTTCATTTCTTTTCTTCTTCTGCTCTCATCATAATTATTTTTAGGTTGATAGTTAATAGTATTTTCCTTATGGGGTTTTCAAAAGCTGTTACTGATACTGTCATTTATACCTTGCTATTTATATTACTCCCCCAACTTTACCTAGTCACTGTAATGGTTTTAATTTGCTTTTCTAAATTCTACATTTACTTTAGAATTTTTTTTGGGGGGAGATTCACTTTATCTTCTTGGCCAAGTTGTGAAACATGGTTGAACAGTAACAACAGTAACTGATGAACAGGCATATCTCTCTCTCTCTCTCTCTCTCTCTCTCTTCCTCACTCACTATCTGCTCAATTTATGGATTATAAAGTCTTATAATCTTACTCTTATGTCCAGCTATTTTACCTTAGTTAAAATAGCTTAGTTCTGGGGATAGAACTGAGGGCATCATGAATTTGCATGTTCTGTTTATTTTCTTGACAGAGCCCAACTCTTCTATCCCTACTGCAAGCTTTCTGAGACAACTTCATATTTTTGGTTCTTCTTTAGAGAAGAAGAAAATTAAAAATATTATCTAATTGACAGTATAAAAATTGCTATGAACTTTGTGACTACAATCAAGAAAAAAATTGGCCATTTCCCCCTTTTTAGAAACTTTATCTCACTAACCTATCATGAAGGTATTCTAGCATGAAACACTGGATGAAATTCTGTCCCCTGGATCTTTTCAATTTCTATATGCCACCTCCATCTGTAGGTCATGGCCAACATCCTCTACTTTTATTAGTCAATCCACTTTTCTCATGGCTGTCATCACTGTGATCCTTATGATTTCCCACTCTTATCATGTATAGCTTTGTTTTCTTCCAAGATATTTTTAGTTGTTTGTTTGTTTTGTTGTGTTTTGTTTGTTTTGGCTATATTGTTGTGGCTTATAAAAACAGAGCCTGTTATGGTAAAGAGCAAGAGGTACCTCAGTGGGTCCATGCTGAGGCATTGGGCCCTTCCCCATGAGGTACCAGCTATAAAATAGGTATTATATAAAATAGAGTTTATTTAGGGCATGGGAAGGAAAATTGGCAAGGGAGAAGAAATAGAGAAAAACACAGAGAGAGAGAGAGACAGAGAGAAAGAGAGAGAGAGAGAGAGAGGGAGAGAGAGAGAGAGAGAGAGAGAGAGAGAAGAAGGAGGAGGAGGAGGAGGAGGAGGAGGAGGAGGAGGAGGAGGAGGAGGAGCAGGAGAGGCTGACCAGAAACACATAGATAAAAGATAAAGGGGGGGGAAGGAAGAGGGAAAGGGAGAAAAAGGGATCAGGGAAAGAAGAGAGTCAATGAGAGAGAAGGTGCAGAGAGGTGAAAAGAGTAAGGCAGTGATTCATAGCCTTTTATTATAGCAAGCCAGGCCTACCTGTCTATTGCTAGGTAATTGTTGGGCAGAGTATAGAAGGAACACACACACACACACACACACACTCACAGTTTCTGTGATAGATCTCTTTTTTTTAATACTAGAATACTAGATGACTGTACTTTATTTATTTTATTTTCTATGTTTTTTATTTACATTCCAAATAATTTCCCCCTTTCACATTTCCTCCCTCCCTGACAGATCTCTTTTTAAAGAAATGTTTTTGATGACTCTCATACACAATGTGGGATGAAAAGTGTCAGGCCAAATCTATAGGTGTCACCTTGCAATTTTTCTAAGACATACACTTCTACTGAGTATGGATTCTGCTTAACTAGAATGCCAAACTTTACCTACTTTTTGGTTTATCTACAAACTTAAGAACATCTCTTTACCTTACAAGTCACAGCATAAGGTTGTAGTTTTTTGTTCTTTCTCTTTGACACTAAATGTACATAACCTGGCAGATGATTCTTAAATAATCACATTCTTCTTTTATTCTTCCAGTCAGCAAGAGCTGGACTATCTACCAAATCTTATGGAAATATTAAGCTTATAATATTACACTAAAGTAGAAGTATGAATATTTGCAAGTCCCATCATAGCCTTAACCTTAAAATTAGTTGAGGTTTTATTTTCAAAGTTTATGCAGACAACATAATAGGCAGCTTCTTTAATTATATGAGATGTGTACAATAAAAGTTTTATTCAAAGACATTATAATTTTAAATTAAAAGTTATAATTTTAAAATCATAATAGGTGTAAAATAAAAAAGCAAATTTTTAATATTACCTTGTTATTTTTTGAAATTTTAATGTGTTTTTCAAATAAAGAATTCTAGGTGAAAACAGACTCTATAAAATTATCTACTCTTACAGTCCAGGTATTGCCTTACAACTCAGAGGAACATTGATCTCTGGCAGACAGAGATAGTTTATGGAAAATAATCATCAGGTCTTGTCAAACAGGACCATGGTCCAAATTTGAGAACTGAACCATGACAATGAGATAAGATTTCACAGGGTTTCTAAGCCCCAAATTCACAAACTTCTTTAGATTTGGCCTGAAAACTTTCATCCCACATTGTCTATAAGAGTCATCAAAAACATTTCTTTAAAAAGAGATCTTTTTGTTTGTTTGTTTGTTTTTGTTTTTTTGTTTTCTTTTTTGTTTTTTTAGCAAGCCAGGCCTACCTGTCTATTGCTAGGTAACTTTTGGGCAGAGTATAGAAGGAACACAGACAGACAGACAGACAGACAGACAGACAGACAGACAGACAGACAGACAGATAGATAGATAGATAGATAGATAGATAGATTTGCAAAGTTACCTTTCCAGTCAGGATTTAAGGATAGGATTTCTTTTCAGGAATATATATTTGTTGGACACTTATCCTGCTTTCATACTCTAACTTTTCCAGTGACATGTGGCTTGTCTAACATTCATCTATTAACTTGCCAACCAGGAGGTCAGTTACCCATATGCAAGTCTCTTTCTGCCAAAACAGTTCTCAGAGAGGTCTGGGGAACTTAAACTTTACTACAACATTTCTCAAAATGGATGCCGTATTCAAAATAATTTCTTATATTGGTTCAGGTGTCTCTTTTTACTTTTCATATATGACAGGTTACTATAATTTATTAATTATATTAAATTGATATATATTTATAATTATGTCAAAAACAAAAGAGTGAGGCTGAAGAAATAGATTATTGGACAAACAAATTTGCTCTACAAACATAAGGACTAAAATTTAAAGCTTTAAAATCAATGAAAAACTTGAGAATGGCCACATGTGCCTGTATTTCTAGATCTGGGGTAGAGACAAGAGGATCCCAGGAGCTTCCTGGCCATTCAACCTACCTAAACATGTGAGCATGCTCAGTCCAGCTTCAGACTGTTCCACAATATTTCCATGTACACAACATGCATATATATATATATATATGTACTCATGTGTGTGCATACATACACACACATGAACATTTAAAAGCATAATATGAGAGGTACTCTACACCATCCAGTACTAAGTAACCACCAATTTCCCAGTTATACTATGATCTAATATCTTGCACAACTGTTGAGTTTAGAGATGAAACAGAGCAGAAAGGACAGTTCTTCCAGTATTAATAACCTTCAGTATTTCCACATACATGTACAATGCTGATTAAGAAAGTCCTCATTATAATCATGAAATTTTTGTAGAGTCAGATTTGTAGACTTGAAGAAAAAAGAATGATATTTTTTAAGTCTCTACAATGATCCTCTGAGTACTAAGCACAATATAAATATCAAATGCATTACATAGTAAATTCTAAGGAAAAATATTATCTTGACAATAAAAAAGTGTTGGGGGAAACTAAAAAAAAGACAAACCTTAAAGTAAAATTTAACATATACAACAATATATTACAGGGATAAATTGCAAAAAATTTTACAGAGGTCTGTGAAACTGTCCAAATTTACAATCATTAACTACATTTTAAATTCTTCTTTTGTGACGAATAGTTGATACTTTTTTTTATTTTTTTTCAAGATAAGGTGCTCCTAAGAACGCATTGGTTTTGTACCAGTACAGGTATTTTGTTGTGTCTATCCCGGGAGCAGCTTAGAAAGGGAAATAATATCAATATTATTCATAACTACAGGAACTAATATTGTGTCTTTTGCTCAGGGCCATGTTTGTTGTGGATAACCATACAAAACAGTTCTACCTACTCTTATCATAACTGGATTCCAAGGACACAAAATATAATAATAATGCCCTGGATCCTAAGCACCATGGATCTTACTGAGAGCCCAGTGTTCTTTGGACTCATCACTCCCTGGGTCCCCTGCCCAATGAGTACCACTTCCCTTCTGCCTAGTTCTTTCTGCTAGGGTAGTCTACCAGGCAGTCTGCTACCCTGAAGATACTAACTATATCCTGAGCCATCCCAGATTGGCTGCACTCAGAGCAGTCGGGAAACTGACACCACAGCCTGAGTCATCCCAGGAGATCTGTGACACACAGAGCAACTGAGCAACAAATCTCCAGTTTTGTTGCTCCCCTGAAGAAACCACATGTTAAAGGCATCCCAAGATCTTCTCTCTACACAGAAACTGGGCAACAAACATCTCCATCTGAAGACCTCTCAGGTGCTCTGTGGATTGCACTGCAACTGAGCAGAGAGATTGAAAGGCATCTTGGAGTTCTGCGGCACACAGGGAAACAGAAACCACAATCAATAGGTTCCTCTGGAGAACATCTTTACATAGGACAATAGCTTGACTGCTCTTCTGAAGACACAATAGTCTGAAGGCTTTCTAGGAAATTTACTGCAGCCAGGGCAACAGATCATCAGCTTCTCTGCCCCTCTCAAAAGTCTGCAGTTGGAAGGCCTCAAAGGTTGTCTGCTACAGCCAAGGCCACAGGCCTACCAGGAGACCTGGAGCAACCCAGGGAAAAAGAGGCAGACTCTAGACAGTGTCACCCAGACCAGCAATCACAAGGGATATCCAGATGGTAAGAAAAAAGCACAAGAGAGGGGGTTGAATGGGGAAAAGAGGGAGAGAAGGGGGCTTATGGGACTTTCGGGGAGGGAGGAAACGGGAAAGGGGAAATGATTTGGAATGTAAATAAAAAAACTTAGAAAATAAAATAAAAAAATAAAAAAAAAGAAACAAGCACAAGACCATAAACAAAAGAAGCCAATATATGTATGTAATGCCAGAACCCAGTTCTCCCACCACAGTAAGTCCTGAATACACCAATACATCTGAAAATCAGGAAGCTGATCTAAAACTTTATCACATGAAGACAGTAGAGTCTTTTAAGGAGGATATAAATAACTCACTGAAAGAAATATAGGAATACATAGATAAATAGATAGAAGCCCTTAAAAAGGAAACAAATAAATCCCTTAAAGAAATAGAGGAAAATACATTAAAATGGTTGAAGGTATGGAATAAAGCAGTCCAAGACCTAAAAGTGGAAGTAGAAACAAAAATGAAAACAAAAATGGTGGCAAACCTGGAAGTGGAAAACATAGAAAAGAGGTCAGGAATTACAGATGTAAGTATAACCAACAGAACACAGGACATAGAATAGAGAACCTTATGTGTACAAGATATCATAGAAGAGTTTGATACAACTGTCAAAGAAAATTCAAAATGTAAAAACGTCCTAACCCAAAGCATCCAGAAAATTCAGGACACAATGAAAAGACCAAATCTAAGAATAATCAGAATAGAGGAGAACAAAGACTCCCAGTTCAAAGGATCTGAAAATGTCTTCAACAAAATCATAGAAAAAACTTTCCTTAAACCTAAAGAAATAGATGACCATAAAGGTACAAGAAACTTATAGAACACCAAGTAAATGGGACCCGAAAAGAAAATCCTCTTGTTACATAATAATCAAAACACTATATGTACAGAAAAATAAAGGATATTAAAAGCTGCAAGAGAAATTGTCAAGTAGCATAGAAAGGTAGACCTATCAGAATTACACCAGACTTCTCAACAGAGATTATGAAAGCCAGAGACTGGTCAGAGGTCATCCAGACTCTAATAAAGCATAAATGCCAGTCCAGGCTAATATACCAGCAAAACTCTCAAAAAACATAGATGGAGAAAAGAAAGTATTCCAGGACAAAACCAAATTAAAACAATATCTATCTACCAATCCAGCTCTATGGAAGAAAAACTCCAACACAAGGAAGGTACCTACATTTAAAAAAAATAAACAAGATATTAAACATCTCATAACTAAGATAAAAGGAGAGAAGCATAAGCACATAAAGGCACCTACAAAAATAAACATATCATGAACCAACAGTCATCTGTGTTTAATATCTCTCAGTATTAATGGACTCAACTCACCTATAGAAAGACATATGCTAACAAAGTGGATATGCAAATAAGATCCAGAATTTCACTGCATAAAAGAAACACATCTCAATAACAAAGAAAGTCACTATCTTAGAGTAAAATGATGGAATAAGGTCTTCCAAGGAAATGGTCCCAGGAAAAACCCTGGTGTGTGTGTGTGTGTGTGTGTGTGTGTATGCTTTCAGTCAAAATTGATCAAGTGTGATGAGGAAGGACACTTCATATTCATCAAAGGAAAAATCCACCAAGAGAAATTCTCAATCTGAACTTCTATGCTCCAAATGAAGGGCACCCACATTCATAAAAGAAACTTTACTAAAGCTTAAAACACACATTGAACCCCACACAACAATAGTGGGAGACTTCAAAAATCACTCTCACCAATGGACAGGACATTGAAACAGAAATTAAACAGAGACATAGTGAAACTAATAGAGGTTTTGAACAAATATATGTAACAGATATCTATAGACTATTTCACCCTAAAATAAAAGAGTATACCTTCTTCTCAGCATCTCATGATACCTTCTCCAAAACTGACCATATAATTGATCTCAAAACAGGCCTCAATAGATACAAGAAAATTGAAATAATCCCATGCATCTATCAGATAAGCCTGGTCTTTAAAAAACAGCCCATGTACTTGTGGAAACAGAAAAGTTCTGCCGGGCGGTGGTGGAGCACGCCTTTAATCCCAACACTTGGGAGGCAGAGGCAGGAGGATTTCTGAGTTCGAGGCCAGCCTGGTCTACACAGTTAGTTCCAGGACAGCCAGGGCTACACAGAGAAACACTGTTTCAAAAAAAAAAAAAAAAAAAAGGAACGTTCTGTACTAAATAATCACTTGGTCAGGGAAGAAAGAAAGAAAGAAATTAAACTTTCTGGAATTTACTGAAAATATTAATATATCATACCAAAACTTATGGGACATAAAGAAAGTAGTGCTAAGAGGAAAATTTATAGCAAATGTGCCCTGATAAAGAAACTGTAGAGATCTTACACTAGGAATTTAACAGCACACCTGAGAGCTCGAGAACAAATTGAAGCAAACTCACCCAAGAGGAGTAAAAGTCAGTAAATAGTCAAACTTGCAGCTGAAATCAACCAAATAGAAACAAAGAGAACAATACAATGAATCAACAAAATGAAAAGCTGGTTGTTTGAATCAACAAGATAGATATAACCCTAAGCAAACAAACTAAAGTGTCCAGTTTCAGTATCCATATATATGAAATCAGAAATGAAAAAAAAGCATAACAATAGAAACAGAGTTAATTAAAAAAATCTTCAGATCCTATTATAAAAGCCTATACTCAATAAAACTGGAAAGTCTAGATGAGATGGATAGTTTTCTAGACTGACACCACATACCAAAATTAAATCAAGAGCAGGTAAACTATCTAACCAGGCCAATATTGCATAGGGAAATAGAAGAAGTCATTAAAAACCTCCCAACAAAAAAAAACGGCCAGGCCAGATGGATTTAGTGCAAAATTTTCCCAGATCTTCAAAGACCTGATACTAATATTCCTCAAACTATTCCATAAAATAGAAGCAGAATGAACACTACATAATTCATTCTATGAAGCCACAATTACTCTGATACCAAGACCATACAAGGACCCAACTAAAAAAGAGAACTTCAGATCAATCTTGTTTATGAGTATTGATGAAAAAATATTCAATGAAATTCTTGAAAACTGAATCCAAGTGTACATCAAAACCATCATTTCCCTTGATCAAGTAGACTTCATCCCAGGGATGCAAGTTTGGTTCAATATAAAAAAGTCCATTGATGTAATACACTATATAAACCAACTCAGAGAAAACATCACATGGTCATCTTCTTAGATTCACAAAAAGCATTTGATAAAATACAACACCCCTTCATGTTAAAAGTATTGGATAGATCAAGAATTCAAGTCCCATACTTAAACATAGTATAAACAATCTATGGCAAACCAATAGCCAATACCAAATTAAAAGGAGACATACTTAAAACAATCCTACTAAAATTTGGGACAAGACAGGGATGCCCATTCTCCCCATATCTATTCAATATAGTACTTGAAGTGCTAGCTAAAGCAATAAGACAACAAATCGAGATCAAGTGGATACAAATGTCAAAGAAGAAATAAAGGCATCACTATTTGCAGATGATATGATACTATACAGAAACAATCCCAAAAATTCTACCTGAGAACTCCAGCTGATAAACAAGTTCAACAATGTGGCTGAATATAATGTCAACACAAATAAATCAGTAGCCTTCTTTCATACAAACGATAAACAGGTGTAGACAGACATAAGGAAAACAATCCCCTTTACAATAATCACAAATAATATAAAATGTCTTTGTGTTACTGTAACCAAACAAATGAAAAACCTGAATGATAATAACTTCAATTCTCTCAAGAAAGAAATGGAAGAAGACCTAAGAAAATAAGGAGATCTTCCATGCTCATGGATTGGCGAATTAATATGGTAAAAAATGGCCATCCTACCAAAGACAATCTACAGACTCAATGCAATCCAAATGAAATCTCAACACAACTCTTCAAAGATATGGAAATAGCAATTCTCAAAGTCATCTGGAAAGGCAAAAAAACCCAGAATAGTGAAAACAATTCTTAACAAAAAACAACTAGAAGAATCACCATCCCTTACCTCAATCTTTGCTACAGAGCAATAGTGATAAAAACTTCATGGTATTAGAACAGAGAAATATTTTGGATAGCCTTAGTGATCAGAGAAACTCAAATCAAAATGACCCTGAGACATTACACCAACTAAAATGGCTAAGATCAAAACATCAGGTGTAAAATACAGCTTGGAGAGAATATGGAGAAAGAGGAATGCTTCTCTATTGCTGGTGGGATTGAAAATTGGTACAACCGTTCTGAAAATCAATCTGGATGTTCCTCAGAAAATTAGAAATAGATCTACCTGTGGACCCAGCGATACCACTCTTGGGAATATACCCAAAAGATATCCTGTCCTACCACATGGGCACATGTTACACTATATTCACAGCAGCCTTATTTGTGATAGCCAGAAGCTGGAAACAACACAGATGTCCCACTACAGAAGAATGGAAGCAGAAAATGTGGTTCATTTGCACAACAGAATATTACTCAGCTATTAAGAACAAGGATATCCTGAATTTTGCAGACAAATGGATATAAATAGAAAATAACATCCTGAGTGAGGTAACTCAGACCCTAGAGGACATACATGGTATGTACTCACTAATAAGTGTATATTTGCAAAAAAAAAAAAAAAATAGTACAGACCCAAGATACAATCCACAGAACTCAGAAAGTTCAACAAGCTGAAGAGTCCTAATGAGGAGTCCTCAGTACCACTTGGAAGGGAGAAGAAAACAATCACAAGTGGGGAGGGAGGGAGTGACCTGGGAGGGTAAGTGAATTGGGTAGGGGGAAGGGGAACCTAATCTGCTATTGGGTGAGGGAAATATGTGCCCATAGGGCTAGCAGAAAGAATGGAAACAAGCAACCTGGGTAGGTTGGAAGTTAGAGGGACCCTCCAGAATGCACCAGATATCTGTGAGGTCAGGACTCAAATTGAGGGACCTTAGATGAAATACTGGAAAGTAGGGAGAGGGAACATATAGAGCCCACCTCCCACAGGAAGATAGAGCATCAAGTGAGGGAGAGCATTGCCATCCTACAGTCAAAACTCTGACCTGTAATTATTCCTGTCTGAAAGAACTGCAGAGATTGAAATGGAGAGGAGGCTGAGGAAAAGAAGGTCCAATGACAGGCTCAAAATGGGATAAAGCTCAATGGGAGGTCCCAAGGCCTGACACAATTACTGAGGCTATGGAGTGCTCACAAAAAGGGACCTATCATGACTGCACTCCAGAAGACCCATCAAGCAGCAGAAAGAATGCAGATATTTGTTCCCAAACAATGGACAGAAGCATCTGACCCCTGCTGCTGAATTATAGAAGGCTGAAAGAAGTTTAGGAGGAGAGCAACCCTATAGGAAGACTAGAAGTCTCAAGTAACCTGGATCCCACCCCCTGCCCCTAGATCTCTCAAACACTGGACCACCACCCAGGTAACATATACCAACTGATATCAGACCCCCAACATATATACAGTAGAGGACTGCCAGGTCTGGGTTCAGTCAGAGAAATGTATGTACCCTCAAGAGACTGGAGGCCTCAGTGAGTTTAGAGATCAGGTGGGGGCCATGTGGAAACAGGAGGGATGGAGGGGAGTTATGGGATGTGGAACAGTCAGAGGGTAGATGGGGTGAGGGGGTTCGTTAAATATGAAGTGTAAAAAAGTAAATAAAAATAAATAAATAATAAAAATAAATAAATAAGAGATTGAGTAAAAAAAGAAATAATTTCAACTAACTTTTATGTTACTAATATTTTTGAATGTAAAGAATTTACCCATGTAATAAAATAATGCAAAGAAATTACATATTATGGTAGTGAAATGGGAAACTTGACTGTGTTAATGAATTTTTTTTTTTTTTATGAATCAGATGGATAATGAAAGGTAGTAGAATGTAGAATGAAGTACTGAGTTCTATTTTGTGCTAGAGAACTTTTAAAAATTTCATTGAAAAGAGTTTCATTACAGTAATAGGAATTGTTTTGATGTTATACTTTGTGAGCAGTGAAGTTCAATTTACTAGAACAGGTTGTTCCCTGAATTGTGGCTTCTTTACATTTTTTTTCTTCTCTTTTGTTTCCATCTCTGAATTCAGAAGCTCATTCTAGTAATGCCAAATCGCATTATATCCAAGATGGATTAGATCTCTCATGAAATATGTTAAACTCACATTTCATTCCAAAAAATTTCTCTACCTAATTAAGTCAACATTAATTATGACTCTTAAATCCACTGACTTGTGTTAAATAAACTATATTTTATAAGAGAAAGGTGGCTTCCAGTTTGATTGATACACAATAGACCAATCATGGGTATCTCTCAAATACCTGACATTGATCTCAGTTAGAACAATTTTTCAAACCACAGTATTTTTCTTCTCTCCCTCTAATATTTATCTCAAGTTTTCTCCATTCTTAACTTGATTTCTCCATGTCTTGTATTTATTGAACACTCAGTCAATATATAAATGGTGTCGATTATATACATTTATGGTAATCATTATTTTTGACCGATGACACTCTGGAGTTTTGCTATTTATATATCATTTTATCACTGCTGTTTGGTGAAATAAGTAGCGATCAAACAAATGTGTGCAAATTCTGAGATTAACAAGAACAGGAAGGATCATCTAACCTCAGTGACATTACCAAAGACAATTATTAATTATCATTATCACTTTTAGAGTGCAGAAAAGACACACATACCCCTTCTCACTGTATAATATACTCAAGTTTTTATTTCCTTTGTCCCCTGAATATAACAAGGGATACAATGAGCTGATATCTTACAGATACCTTTATTAGTTTTCAGCAGTCACATCATTCTGACTCCAGTTTCTCTATGTTTGTGTGTGTATGTGTTCATTTGTTTGTGCATGTGTGGTGAACTTCTGTGTTTAAGTATATGTGGTTGTTTATATTTGGAGACCATGAAACAAGACTATCTCAAAAAAAAAAACACCTTCTTTTGTTTTTAATTTCCATATTTTTATCTGAAGACATATTTATTTCAAGACAGGATTTTTCTGTGTAATCTTGGCTGAATTGGAAATATCTCGATGTATCAGCCTGGCCTTGACCTCTAGAGATCAACCTAACTGTGCCTCCTGAGTGTGACCCTCCTCTCCAAAGTGGTCATGTCCCAAAGATTGTGAACTGCTGATCTAGACAATTATTATTTAGATATGCAGAATTATATACATTTCTAAATTTTTTCCCTCTAGTTTTGTCACATGCATTTCAACTAGTGTTTCATCTCCCATCCCAGAGAGTTTCTAAGACAGTGACCTCCAAAAAACAGGTTCTAAGAATCTAGCTTCTGGTGATAAGACCTCACATCTATAACCCCAATGCAACAGATTGCAATTACACACTTTTTCTATCACATGTTGCAACATATTATATTAAGTCATGTTATTACATGAATAGAACAAAATACCAAATAAATAGCTGCCAAAATAAAAATTGTGTCAAACTCTTAAACAAAAAGAATATTTATAATGGGTGGAACAGCTGAGCAGTCGTAAAATGGGTTTATAATCTTTTACAAAATTCTCAATGAATGTCTTGTTGTCATCATGAAATATTTCTTCTATTCTTTTAAATTCTAGAATAGATTGCTCCAATTTGAGAGAATAAAGTGGGACTTGAAGAAAAAATAATATTCAATTTGCCATAATTTTGCAATGAAGTTCAAATTTACTCACACAGAAATAGGCTAACAATTCCATGAGAATCTTATTTTTTTTTCTATTTGAATATGAGGTAATTTACATGGAGATCATGTTCATAAAAGTAATGTGAATTTTGCTAAGCACTTTTTAGAATGTCCAGTGAGTAGAACGCATAATAACTGTCCATATCAAGTACTCAGAAGTCTGTAAGAAAGTTTGTTTCAATGTCAACATAATACAAATTAAAACATCTGAATGAGGAGCCTTGCTTTCAAAGGCTCTGATTGATTTTTATATGGGAAGGACCACCCAAATTGTGGACAGCATTATCTTATTCAGATAAAAAGAAAATTTTAGTTGAAATGTCTCTGTTCCTTTGCCCTCCCCACCTCCCTCTGTCATAGAGTTGACTGGTCCTGTTGTGGACTCTGATTTATTTGCCGACAGTAGGACTTGCCTTTACCTGTGCTTCCCTTCTAGATGTGGAGCAGGGACTCCACAGAAAACATCCTATCTTCCAAAGCCAAACTCCAGAGAGACCCAGCCTTGGGATTGAGTTGCCAGGTTGCCCACTCTACCCTGCCTTCCTACCTGCCAATGAGAGACAGCTCTTTAGGGATTATTCCTACTGTTGAGTCACAAAGCCACAAGGACTAAATAATTACCAGTTCTCAGATTCTCCTTTTGTGATTTAGCCATTGTTTCTGCTTTAAAACTTATTCAATAAATTATTGTTTGACTCTGGCACACTTTCTCTGTAAACTAAAACTCTAACAAGGATATATAATATACAGATTCAGAATGAGGTAAGGAGGTTTTATTGTCTCCAGTATTAGAAATAAGAAATAAGGAATACTGTTTCTTTCTCTCCCATCACACCCCAGAGTGTCTCTCTCTCTCTCTCTCTCTCTCTTTCTCTCTCTCTCTCTCTCTCTCTCTCTCTCTCTCTCTCTCTCTCTCTCTCTCTCTCTCTCTCTTCTCTCTCTCTCTCTCATCCTATATATCTATATATCCCTCTCTTGCTTTCTCTGTATGCATGTTTATTTGTTAGTTCCATGCATATCAGGCGGCAAATCCAGGGCTGGTTCTCTACTTCATTCATGTTTAACACAAATTCATCTGTTTTGTTACTGAGCAATCTAGGCCTGGAAGGTTTTTAGATTTTCTACTTTTTTTGACCTCCCACCTCAACCTACGTGGGATATTGGCATTGCACAAACATTAATGTTTTTAGCATTGTCTCCCCCGTGATTGAATCTGATGAACACCATCTGTACCTCAGTTTTCTTTTTCAAAAGCAAGAGGTTTAGCAGCAATTGCTTTAACTGTACTATGGTCATCTACATGATTTTGTGGGAGTCATAAGTCATAATTTTGTGTCAGTGAGCTTTTACAAATTTTTGCCAATGTACTCTTAGTACAATATGCAGAATATTTTACCTAATCAACACATCATCACATTTATTACATCAGTACTGCTCTTATTGAAAGCTGTCATTAATTCAATTTTAAATGACAAACTGTAATACAATTATGAACATAGATTCTTTTATATTCAACTGAAATTGTCTCAGAGTGCTCTTAATATTAAAATGTGAAAATAAATTGTATTCTTCCTAAAGTAAAGGCAAAATAAAACAAATGAAACTAGAAAAAGAAACAAACAAACTGATAAACCTAAATTAAAGAAATCAAAAAAACATTGCATTATATTGTTTTAAGGCTATTTTTTCTTATTTTTTTATATACATTTCTTATATACATTGTAAATAGAAATCCACTCCAGCTGCCAAATTCCATGAACCAAAAGTCAATATTTACGACTCTTTATTTATTTTTTTTACATACCTTGAAGATTCCTGAAAGCATATTAAGTTCTGAATTCTTCGGACAAATCACTGTTACCGTTTCTATGGAGGTATTTTTATAAGAAGAGCTTAGAAATTCATAAAGCCTCCTTGGAGTTACATTCATATGGATTGCAGATATGAATACTTGCTTAGCAAGGCTAATGCTCAGAGGCTCCACTCCAAACACTGGGAAATCATTTACTCTAGGAATTGGTGAAGAAACTACTTTTTAATCAGTCATATCAGAATGCCTTCAGGGCAATAGCAGAGGGCTCATATAAGACCATAGGAGCTCTGTATATTGACATGCTCAGACAGTGTGGTAGGGAAATATGCTACTTATAAAGAATTGGATCTTTGATTATTATAATTATTTCATATTATATACTTATGGTGAGCATATATAACACTGGTTTGGAGGTCTGAGAACAACCTGAAAAAGTTGATTCTGTCCTTCTACTCATGAGGGACCAAATTTAGGTCATCAAGCTTACAATCAAGGGTCTGTACATATTAAGCAATCTCTCCAACACTCATATCTCTTTAGTTTAAGAAAGTTCCTGCTTATAGCACATGTAGAGTATGAAAAGGAACAAACTTAATGTTTATGTGGAAGGCATATACAGATATCATACATTCCCCTACCATTCAAGAATTGCACAGCCAACAGAATTTCTCCCACAACTAAACTTTCAATGCACAGATAATGCACAAATCCTCCTGTAAAAGGATTTGGATGCTGTGCATATATACTTCTATAGGGAATTATGTAATTATTTCATGTTGTAGCTCAAGCACGTTATTTTTGTACCTCACCATGGTCTTTGAATTCAATTCTTAGCATTACATCTATACCAAATCACATCATACTTTCTTATCAGTAGTAGTATAAAATAATCTGCTGTAGTTATCATTATGCACCATCATTTACTTTTGGGAGATTCAGTCTAATTATTATGCCCATGTTTTAGATATGAGAATTATGCTCAAGCGTCATGCCTGACAGACACTGACAAGATAATTTAAAAAAAAATAAAGCTCAAAACAGAAAGTACTGTTCTTGCTGGCAATTTGATCTATACCGTAACTGAAGCATTTCCTTACTCATGTTAGAACATAAACCCTTGGGATTCCAACACAGACAAGAGATGAGCTGAAATACCCAGTCTACTCATGAACTGAACAACTTTAGGATTCTTGCCTTTTCCATTGGGAAGCAGCCATTTTTTTCACTATAAATATGCTAGTAAATCTAGTATATATATGTATGTATATATATACATATACATATATCCACTCTTTATTTCTTTCCTTCTCTATGTGAGGTCCATAATTAACCCCAACTAATACAACCCACTTACACAAGGTGACCAACTATTGAAGAATGCCATCATTGTCTGTCTGTGTTTGGAAAAACAAAAAGTGAAAAAGATTCAGTATACCAGGAAAGAGATGAAGAGAGGAAGTACATATTTTCATATTTGTTCTTCTTGACATATAGAAGAATGTGTGTTCCTAACTTATGGCTAATGAATGACTGCTATATATATGAATTAATGTGTGAATATTGCTAAATTAAGTAGGAAAGCAAATGGAGAGTTAAAAATATCAGATTGGCAAGCTTTCTTTTTCTTTTCCCTCTTCACTAGAATATTCATCTGTTGTTACTTTTCTAAGAGCTCACAGACAGATTCAGTTACTTAAATTACCATAATGTAATGACTGAATACTTATAGTTACCTTATACAATCAATGAATATAATTTTATACCTGTCATTGGTGCCATGTTATTAATTCATACTGAGGAATTTATTAGGTTCAAATTAGTGTAAGCAAATTATTGCTTAGCTGATGTGGATTGCATACTGCAATAGTAACTATTATGAATGTCAAAATTATGGGTAATGTACACTGATAACATTCATTCTTAAAGAGTTATTTTTAGTCTCTTAACTCTAGGTCTTGGTTTAATAAAATAACAGTTATTTGACATACAAAATGCATGTTTTCCAGGCTGTAATACGTGAAGTAATTAGTGAAAGTTAGTCACTAAAGTATTTTCTCTTCTACAGTACTTGAAAACCTTCCTAGGTGTCTGATTCATGTCAACCTTTGTCATAAACATTGTTTTAATTTTCAAATACTTGTGTCACTCAAACCCAGTTCATATTTATAGCTTCGAATTAACAGATTTATTAGTGTTAAGTTTACAAACAGTTAAAGAAAAAAGTCTTTTAGAAACACATTTTGCCCCATAGTAATCAATAGTAATTGTTACATGTGATAAAAATTATATATTATAGTGCCTATAAGACATTTAATTACTGCACCCTCCAGTCCCCCCCCTCTCTGTATGATAGGGTATGTATAAGTACATGTGCATGTGCATGCAGGTGCTTCTGTGTGGGGAAGGACACAGGTTGATATTCACATCTTTCTCAGTTATTTCTACCTTACTTCTGAGACAAGGTTTTTCACTGAGACTTAAGCACAGCCGATTGTATACATGCCATGTTACTAAATAGAAGGTTTGATTATGTGTTGGTGATTTGGACATAACAGTGGACTGCATACACAAGATCACTCACCCCTAGCTGAGGTGCTATTGGAAACTGATGACTGCTAGGGATGGGGAAATGTTTGTTCTCTTCAAAAACACAGTTTCGAATTGGCTGCACAGGCTAGAGTAGTTAGTCTTCAATCAATGAATGCATAGGCAGTACAAAGAAAACTCAGTGGGTATTAAAAAAGAACCTATAAATGTTGGAAGGAAAAGTATTGTGGATTGGAAATGGGAAAGGATTGAGTGTAAGTGAATGAGGATGGGTTTCATGAATGGACATTACATATATTTAAAAATTTGTCCCCCCTCAAAAAAAAAAAACTAAGTAATACATACAAAGATTCAATCACGATTTTATTTTTTTAAAAGAAAAGTAATTTAATTTAGTGATCAACAAATCAATTATTCAGGTTGAAAAAACACATTCAAACCAGGATCATTGGAGCTTGACAATAGGCTTTAACATGGATCTGTGAAGAGTAATGGAGCACACAATAAAACACTGCAGCCATCTTAACCATGCAGTCAGTGGTTTTTCCTTCCTAAAAAGCTAACTTTGATGAGTTTTATTCCATAGTGTACTGAGAAATACAATAAATCATCTTTGTTTTCATGTCTTCTTATTAAACATGAGTAAGCAGCAAAGCCTAGTGGTGTCACTCAGTGGGAGGGCATTTTGAAAGCATATGGCCAGCTCGGGATTTGATCCCCAGTCAAAGAGATAAACTGGGATAAAAAAAAGAGATAAGCATTAACAGGCACTGAATAAAACAAATGCAGGTGGCAGGAAGGCTCCCTCATACCAGAACATAAACAAGAAAAAGTGCATCCCATAATAGTGAGCAACATGTTGACATTACTGACATATTAAAGTTCTGGTCCTCTGTACAGCAGTATCCATCACCATGGAGTTGCTTAACTTGTTCACCAGGCTTTCTCAGACCAACTAAACTTATTTTCTCTTAATAACTGGCTCACTTTCGATTACTATTAACATGTTCTTCCTGATCTAATTCCATACAAACAGAACTTGGAAGTTCCAGCAGGCAATCTTGTGACCATTACTCATTCCCATAACATTAATACCGCATACAGAATCACACACAGACACATTCAGACAAAAAACACATATATACAAATGCACATACACACACCAGTACTAGCACCATCACCACCATCACCACCACCACTACCAACAAACAACAACAAAAACAATAACAACAGTAACATTGTGAAAAGGATAATTTTAATAACACCTGGTCTGAAGTTCTTTGGATCCTAGAGACTGAACATATTTTTACATTTATTCTCTTAAGTCTAAACTATTTTACAATTGCAAGAAGAAATACTTAGATTTTACTCATTAAATTTCAACAACTTAGGCTATAAAGAGATGTCAGAGTTCTGGCATATTGCTGGTGCTCCAGAGACAAACTCTTAATCATAGTTAGTTATATGCAAAGAAAAAATCAAAGCAAAATCATAGAATATGGGACAGGGTATGGGACAATTGTATATGTGTTTGTATGAAGCTATGAATATAGAGAGCATAGGGCAATATCAGGTGTTACTTGAAGCTTTCTCTCTTTTTTAACAGAGAGTCTCTTTTTTGTAATGGCTAAGTTCCCAGTCACGAGGGTTTCTGGAAATTCATTTTTCCAACTCTTTTCTCTACAGGGACACCAGGTTTAAAAACTAAGTCTATCATACTTCACTTTACATAAGTGCTGAGATATTAAGAAAGAGAGAATGAGTTAGGTATTGAACACAGCAATGACAACAGTTTCCAATAACCTTGATTAAGTTAAGAAGAAATAAAAATTATGAAGTACTGGCAAGTGAAGTGAGCACAATTAAAGCAACTTCAAAGTTATCAGGATGGCCTGGAGACATGGAACCTGAAGAACTGCGTTCAGTATCTAGGACCTATATGGTGAAAGAAGAGAAACAGCTATCATAAGTTGTCCTCACCATGCACGCTCGGGCTGGTGCATGTGTGAACACAGACACACACACACACACACACACACACACACATAAATAGACACACAGATACCCATGCACACACTCATGCACACAGACCAATGAATATAGATAAATAAGTATACTATTTTCAAAGAGTTGATTCTATTAGTGGAACAATTAAGCAACAACAATACCAAATCCTTTTTGGGGCCAGAGACCTATGTCTTATGGAGTATGGTATGAACAGTCAGCAGGGGCATATATAGAGACAAGTCACTGTCATAAGTAAGAAATCCTACCCAGAATCACATCCTTCAAACTTTGAAAGTAAATCTACCATTCAGATTATAACCTTAAACAGTTCTCCAAATTGGACAGTATTAATATCCAAGGAAGTGCTAGAGGAGCTTTGCAAGACAGTGCAAATATTTAGCTTCCCTCTAGAAACCTTCAGGGGATCCAAGACTTAGCAGCTTGGAACTCTGCCTAATCAATCCCATCCCAGTCAGTTTCTCTGGGACCTAGCTTGCAGAGGTAAGTTGTATGGGGTCCCTGAGCCCCACTGTCTAGCTCTAGACTCACTCTTTGATCTGCAGGATCCTTGGCAGTCCTCCTGTACTATGCCTGCCTGGATGCTGCCATATTCCCACCTTGATAATGAACTTAACCTCTGAACCTTTAATCCAGCCCCTATTAAATGTTGTTTTTATAAGAGTTGTCCTTGTCATGGTGTCTGTTCATAGCAGTAAAACTCACTAAGACAGAAGTTTGGTACCAGGGGTATTGCTGTGATAGGCCTGACCATGTTTTTTTTTTTTGTTTGTTTGTTTGTTTTTTGTTTTGTTTTGGTTTGTTTTTTTGTTCTGTTTCGTATTGTTTTTGTTTTGTTTTATTTTTTGTGTTTTTTTTGTTTTGTCTTTTTATTTTTTTGGAAGAATGTGGGTTTTGGAACTGTGGATGTGGAAAGGAATGGAATTCTTAAAATGGGGAATAATAGGCTACCATAGTAGGTATATGGAAGACTTTGTTGCTGAGAGCAATTTGAACTGTACTGACCTGGCCCAACATGTTTTAGAGGGAAAGAATTTCATTATGTGGCAAAAATACTGTTTGTGGTATTTTGATGAAGAATGAGACTACTTCCTGCCTTTGTCTGAAAAGTTTGCCTGAGGCTATGGTGAAGAGACTCAGATTAATTGCATTGACAAAGGAAGTCCCAGAAATACCCATCATAGACTTTGTTTTCTGTTTAAGTCTCATGAAGAACATTTTAAACAAATGTAGCAAGTTGAGAAAGAAAAAAAATTATAAAATATTGAGATAAATCTGAGAATTAAAGGGGAAGTAGGAAGTGAAGTAGAGATGAATCCTTTGTTCAAGGATATTATATTGAATTAAGAAAGTAATGTCCTAGTGGCAAGATTCTACCCAGCTAAATTTAGATCCAGGCATGGTAGTCTAAGCCTTTAGTCCCAGGAGGAAAAGACAAGCAGATCTCTGAGTTCAAGGCCATCCTAAAACAGAGCAAGTTCTAGGTAGAGAAAAATGTAAATCTATGTTTGGTAACTCACACCTTTAATCCAAGTGTTTAGGAGACAGGCATGCAGATCTCTGAGTTAAAAATCAGTGTCCAGAGCAAGTTACAGGACAGCCAACTTTAGGCAGTGACGGTATTGAAAAACAGAAAGCAGATGATATTGTGATAGAACAATGGGTCATATTCCACTCTCAGCAAACAGTAAAACTTGGCAACATTTTCCACATGGCTCTGGCTTTAGAGTCCAGAATAAGAAGGACTATTGGGAAAATTGATGCTAGTTAGTTTGAGCTAAGAAATAAGTGGTGATTCAGAAGAGATCAGCATCACTGCGGTGAAATCTTCTGGGAAGTGTTTTCTGAGAGCACAAAGAAGCTGTGTTCCAGAGATAGTCAAGGTTGTACCTCATGATGCAGCTATACATGGTAATGTATAAGAGTCACCCAGGTGGTACTGGTTTGGAGGCATGAAGGGGTAAAGAAGGACAGCTGAGGCTTGGCACTGTGAGAGGACATGGAAGGCCATTGGTGAAGGTACAGCCCCAGTTGCAGTTGACAGTTGTGGACTGGAGGGCTGAGGCAAAGTAGGTGAGGCTTGGCACCAAGAAGAGAGCCTATGAGAGTTTATGGTTGAAGCCTAGTTGCAGCGGAAAACCCTAGTGTATTGGAGATACTAGTACCATGGAAAGAACATCAAGAACAACAGCAACAAGGATCCGCCTGAGCTTAGAGTGCTACAGAAGGCAGAGCTGGCGATGTGAAACCAGAACATTAGCAGAGCTCAGAAGTTCATGTGTGGATCCCAAATATTGAGATAAGAAGCTATAACATTGAAGTTGCTTTGGATACTCTAAGATGTTTGTGATGCCAGAGCCATGAGTGGAACCAGCACAGGAGAAAGAAGTTTGTTGCAGTCAATAAAGAAGAAAAAGGAATTGGAAATCTGAAGATTATTTTGACATTATACATGGAGATGCGGAATTTTGAATTTGCCCAGCTGGTTTCTTATCTTGCTTGGGGATTACAGTTAAATGATTGGATGAATCTCAGATGAGACTTTGAACTTTGGATTGTTAACATTGTTAATACTGTTATAGACTTTGGGGACTTTGAATGTTGGATTATAAGTATTTTGCATTATGCTATGTTTAAGTATGGCCTCCATAGACTCATATGTTTATACAGGACTGTGGGGGCCAAGGAGTGAAATGTGATGATTTGTATATGTTTGGCCCAGGGAGTAGAACTATCAGAAGGTGTGACCCTGTTGGAGTACGCATGTCACTGTAGGTGTGTACTATAAGACCTTCACCCTAGCTGCATGGAAGTCAGTATTCTGATAGCAGACTTCAGATGAAGATAGAGAACTCTCATGTCTGCCAGAACCATGCTGGACTCAATGCTGCCATGTTCCCACCTTGATGACAAAGGACTGACCCTCTCAACCTATAAGCCAGCCTCATTTAAATGTTGACTTTTATAAGACTTTGATTGGTCATGGTGTCTGTTTACAACAGTAAAACACTAACTTAGATACCTGCAGAGAAAAACCTACAAAAAAGAACAGAAACTAAGTATTTAAGCTTAACCAGTAGAATGTAGGAAATTCAACATAAAGTCTAACTTAGAAGATATGATAGAAGAAATTAATATATAAATCAAAAAAATACAAAATCTAAAAAGTTCATGACACAAAATATCCAGGGAAACTTTAACCCAATGAGGCTGAATACACTCGTAAAACAAATAAATAATAGAAGAGAAATAAGTTCAGAACCTTAAAACAATAGAAGGGAAAGACACATGGACACATGCATACTCAATCACCACCAAGATCAAAAAAATAGGAAGTAACTGTTTTTGGTCATTAGAATCTCTTATCGGAATAAATTCCTTAGTAAACAGACACAAGCTAAGAGAGGGGAAGTATATATTGAACCCATCATTCTACTATATACAAGAAACACTTCTCAGTACAAGTGGCTAGAAAAAGGTTTTCCAAGAAAACGAATCCAAGAAACAAGCTGCAGTAGCCAATCTAATACCTAATAAAATAGACTTTGTGCCAAAAGTAATCAAAAGACACAGGAAATGACACTTCTTACTCATAAAAAAAAATCTACCAAGAAGACATGTCAATGATAACAATCTATGCCCCAAGTGGAAGGACATCCACGTGTGTAAGAGAAACATTCCTCTATGACTACATGTCAAATCACACATTGAAACTACACGTTAATTGATTTCAACACTCAAATCTCAACAAACTAAACAGAGAAATATCACAACTAACAGAAGTTATGATTTCTATGGACTTATCAGATATCTGTAGAACACTCCACCCAAACACAGAGAAATATAATTTGTTCTGAACAACTTAGAGAACCTTCTTCTAAATTGATCATATAATCACTCTCAAAACAAGCCTACACAGGTACAAGAAGATTGAGGTAATCCCATCCATCAGACCAGATCACCATGGATTAAAGCTGAAATTCAATAATACCAGAAACATCAGAAAGCCTACATATTTGTGGACACTGAATTACTCCTTACTCAAAAATAACTGGATCAGGGAAGTTTAAATCAACTTCAAATGATTCTCAAATTAATAAAAAAGAGCACTTTATTCCTATAATAGTTGAGTAGATGGAAAATGGGGCTACATTTTCATTCCCATAAACTATGTGTGTATACATATGTATATATATTCATTACATGAGCTACATATATACATACGTGTTCATTAATATATATATGTGTGTGATTGTAATTACATAAACATATAGATAATCCAAATTTAAGATATAAACATAGTTTATAGTTTTATAACTATAAGTAACATTCTGCGGATGAAGAATTTATATATTTAGTATGAAATCCTTAAGTAGTATGCTTCACAGTGCATAGGTAAATTATAAAACTTTGGGTTTTTTTTCCTATTGATCTGTTGTTTCTTGATTGATTGATAGATGTTTAGAATAGAGTCTCACATGTGGATTAGACTTCTTTTAAGTTTGTAATTATCAACATAAAAATACAACTTGCTCTGTCACAGAATGGAGAAGACATATTAAAGATCAAGCCAGGTAGAAGTCCAGATCGTAGATGGGGAAATTAGCACAGACTCACATTTCTGTTTAAGAAGCCACTAAAATTGATATCTGATTAGAGAGTGAAATATACTTTAATATAGTATTTCTGAGCATATCATCCTCAATCCAGGGCATACCTCATGTTCAGGAGTAGTTTGGCAGGACAAAATAGAATTTTTTTTATGTGCTTTTTGGTGTTGTTGGTTTGTAAATTTTTTAATTTTGATTTTCTGTTTATCTTATTTTTTTTCTTTTTTTCTTGGTTTGGCTTTAAGGGAGAGATAAGGAACATGAAGTTATATAAAGAGTGTTTTGGAGGTGTAAGAGGAGAGGAATATATAGTCAAAACATATCATAATTTATCTCTTTTTTTTTTTGAGACAAGGTTTCCCTGTGTAGTCCTGGCTGTCCTGGAACTAACTCTGTGGACCAGGCTAGCCTCAAACTCAGAAAATCACTTGCCTTTGCCTCCCAAGTGCTTGGATTAAAGGTATGCACTACCACTGTCCAACAATATTTTGTTTTTTATATCATATATTTTATTAACTCTCTGTTAATTTAATATAAACATAGAGAATATTTTGATTATATTCATCCTTTCTATTCTGTAACTCCTGTCAGAGCTATCCCTATCCAACTTTTTATTTCATGTTTCTTGGGAATTTTTTGAGGGGTATAATATAATTATATCATTTCTCCATCTGTTTTCTTTCTCAAAATATCCTCATTTCTCTTTCTTTTTCACTTTCTAATTCATGTGGTCTCTTTTCAAAAATGAAATATATATATATATATATATATGTATATGAGTATTTATATTTAGTATATATATGATATAAATATATACCCTAAATATAAGTTGTTGAGTCTGTATAATGTCTCTAATATGTATGTTTCCATGCACGACTATTATTGTATAACTAACAGTGTTCTCTTCCCAGGGAAAAGCTAATTCTCCTATTCCTTTTTGTTCATCTTATGTTTATTTAGTCATATTGGTGAGACTTGATGAGAGAAGTTCCTGATATTACTAGAAGAAATACTTACATTAAAAACTCCTTATTCATGTAGCACTTGCAATTTTTCACCATATCCTCTGAAATGTTCATGAGATTTAGACAAGATTGCTTTAAAAATGTGTTCATTAGGCCTGTACTCTACTACTGTGTAAGGGTTGCACTTTCATCTGAAGAAAAGCCAAAAAAAAAAAAAAGGTAAATAAAAATCTAAAAATACAAAGAACAAAATAACAAAAATTTCTCACCTCCAAGAGGATTAAAGATAGTTTATTCTAGAGTCAAACATGAGTGACGTGGTCTAGGAACACATGTTTTAGGTAAGTGCAAATTTCATGATCAGACATGGTAAGAATATGATGAAGTTTTTATTGTTATAGAAGAGAGAAAGTTATGAATCAAGATACTATTCAATTACCTTTGTAGAGGTAGGGGAGTTCCATAAAATTTTGGAAAACTTCACTGAAGACTTTGGATGGTATGCAACAACATTCTTATCCTCTTAGTTTTTTGGAACTCGGGCTCTATTCTCATATATGAAATGATTCACCTAAGAGTCATAAAAACTAATGTACATTAAACTCAGGACACAATAAATAGCTGTTAAGGGATCTATGCATACCCCACTGTAACTTGCCTCTGTTCCTGCAACATTCCAGTCTTCCAACAACATTGAAGTTCTATTCAGCCAATCAGGTTTGCTGAAATTTTAGTGAGAAGAACAGTTTTTTTTTATAAAACTTTCATTCACAGAATCCTCTCATCTTAGCATCTTAAACTTGGGATTGCAGTCTTTGGCTCCAGAACTTGTCTTAGCCTTCGTTTTCATATGTGTTTTAGTAGGAACAAGTCATTCCACTGATTTGTAGATCCATGCCAGCAATGCATCAAATGTTCTGAGTAGAAATATGAACTCATATTGTCCTTGTGCCTGCTAATCTATCCTATCTTTGTATTTTTATATCATAATTATTACTCTCTTTATCATTGTCAAGAAAATATTTATTCACTATTAATATCTGTCACATACTGAATGAACACTATCTTATAAAGTTAATACTTTATTTAATGTCAAAGTATACTGTTATAAATTTGAAATCCTTATTTTATATATAAAAGCAAATCAATGATGGTAAATATTGCCAATCAAGTCTTATTTCAATGGATAGTAAGTGAGGGATGCAAAGTTGAGGCAAGGGAGTGAAAAAAAAAAGAAAGGGAAAGGGTAGAAAGAAATAGGAAAGAGAAGAAGAGAAGTTTAGGGATGGGAAGAGAAAAAAAAGTTAGGAATATAAGTATAGAGCTCCTCTAATATCTAATTGATCTTGGTTTCTCCATCAGTTCTCTGTCTAATGGACAGATCATCATCAATATATGAAAAAAATACAATATTTTTACTATCAGATTATATGTACAAACCTAAGAAATATATACATTGAATAGAAATGAAAAGTGACAACCAAAGCACACAATATTGTTAGAAAGTTTCTGTTTGATTTTGTTCTTTTAAAGATCCTGTTGGCTTTGTATAGCTCTCTACTATCAGTCCAACACTGACCAAAGTGAATTATGTGTTGTTAGATAAATTTTCTCTTAGTGATCTCATGCATTCTCAAAAAAGACCCATGGAAATTTTCAGTGTTGAGTCTTCTCTGTCAACACTTAGGTGTTGTCATTTTACTCTCTTTGTGTTTATTCTTTTCTTTCCTCTTATTCAGTGTTCAGTACTAAAGTCACATTAGTTAGGTTGACAAAAGACTAAAGACTTACTTCTTAACTCATATCTGAGCTTTGATCCCAGACAGATATGGGTTACTTTTTTTCTGCCTTTTGCTCCCCCTTTGTAAACTAGTATATAGTTACTCCGATGTCTTCCCTGGATCCTTAAATTAGCACGGGTAGCTTAACTCTAGATTATATGTTTTTCAAGGAAATAATATATACCCTGAGTCCAGTTTCAATGTACTTGTAGTTTCTTGTGAACTGGCATTGTAGTGTATCACACAAGAACCCCCCCCACACACACACACACATATACACACACTTAAATTTTACTGATTAAAGTCATTTGGAAGAAAGTATCTAATATCAGATTCCATGAAGTCTTGATACAGGTTTACAAATTAAATTTCAAGAGTTTCCATTCTCAACTATTCTTTGTTGTTATTGTTGTTTTGTTTTTACAGACAGGGCTTCTCTGTATATCGCTGGTTATCCTGAAACTCACTCTGTAGAACAGGATGGCCTTGAACTCAGAAATCTGCCTGCCTCTGCCTCCCAAGTGCTGGGATTAAAGGCATGCACCAGATCTGTATGACAAGAACTTCAAGTCTCTGAAGAAAGAAATTGAAGAAGACTTCAGAAGATGGAAAAGTCTGCAATGCTCATGGATTGGCAGAATTAATATAGTAAAAATGACCATCTTGCCAAAAGCAATATACAGATTCAATGCAATTCCCATCAAAATCCCAACTCAATACTTCATAGAGTTAGAAAGAGCAATTCAAAAATTCATCTGGAATAACAGAAAACCCAGAATAGCTAAAACTATTCTCAAGAGTAAAAGAACATCTGGGGGAATCAGTATCCCGGACCTCAAGCTGTACTACAGAGCAAAAGTGACAAAAACCACATGGTATTGGTACAGTAACAGGCATGTAGATCAAAGGAACAGAATTGAAGACCCAGAAATGAATCCACACTCCTATGGTCACTTGATCTTTGACAAAGGAGCTAAAACCATACAGTGGAAAAAAGATAGCCTTTTCAACAAATGGTGCTGGCTCAACTGGAGGTCAACATGCAGAAAAATGCAAATTGACCCATTCTTATCTCCTTGCACTAAGCTCAATTCCAAGTGGATCAAAGACCTCCACATAAAACCAGACACACTGAAACTAATAGAAAGGAAACTAGGGAAGAACCTTGAACATATGGGCACAGGGAATAATTTCCTGAACAGAACTCCAATAGCTTATAAGATCAAGATCTAAGAGCTCTAAGATCAAGAATAGACAAATGGGACCTCATTAAATTACAAAGTTTCTGCAAGGCAAAAGACACTGTCAAAAAGACAAAGCGACAACCAACTAACTGGGAAATGATCTTTACCAACCCTACATCCGACAGAGGGCTAATATCCAATATATACAAAGAACTCAAGAAGGTAAACTCCAGAGAGGCAAGTAACCCTATTAAAAAATGGGGTACAGAGCTAAACAAAGAGTTCTCACCTGAAGAATATCTAATGGCTGAGAAACACCTAAAGAGATGTTCATCATCCTTAGTCATTAGGGAAATGCAAATCAAAACAACCCTGAGATTCCATCTCACACCAGTCAGAATGGCTAAGATCAAAAACACAGGAGACAGCAGTTTTTGGCGAGGATGTGCAGAAAGAGGAACACTCCACTGCTGGTGGGATTGCAAGCTGGTAAAACCACTCTGGAAAGCAGTCTGGCGGTTCTTCAGAAAACTGGACGTGACACTCCCGGAGGATCCAGCTATACCACTCCTGGGCATATACCCAGAGGCTTTACCTGCATGCAATAAGGACACATGCTCCACTATGTTCATAGCAGCCTTATTTATAATAGCCAGAAGCTGGAAAGAACCCCATTCTCAACTCTTAAGAGTTTGTTTCTCTACCTTGACACCTGCAGCATCACTTAAAAAAACCAAAGCACATCTTACACTGATCAATATTTTAGGAACAGTGGTTAGGGATTGGAGGAGTGGTTTTGCTGCTAGGGTCCTCTTCCATAATTGGTACTTGTGTTTTTCATCTGTAGGTCTACTATTATCTGGGCAGGGGCTGGTAGCATAGCCTGTTCTTAGAGTTAATATGTGGTAGCAAATGCTGCACCCAACAGATAGCATCCAACTTAGAAGGCAAAAATCCTCTATTAATTTAGGAATTCTTGGATCTCTCTCTCTCTCTCTCTCTCTCTCTCTCTCTCTCTCTCTCTCTCTCTCTCACACACACACACACACACACACACACACTGATACACATCTAGTTAGAAGGTAGAATTGGTTTCTCAGTGAGCAGAGCAGAATGAGACACATGGCTCCAGCAACTGGGAAATTTGAACAAAGGGTCTCAGAGATGCTGGGATCTCCTGCTGTGAAAAGAGATCATATGGCTGCTCAGAGGCAAAGAACCAGTTGGTAGACACAGCAAATATTAAGCTCCACTGAAGAGAGAAGGTAGGGCAATGAATGAAAAATGTTTTAGAGATGATTTCAAAAAGTCCTTCAAAGACAATTTCTCAGGATATTGGAAAATCATCTACTCATGGGAATTCTTGGATTTCTTTGCCTGGTTTGACATAGAGTCTGGAAATAGGCTTGTACACTAAGTAGATATGGGGAAATAAAAATATTGAGGAATTCAAACTTAAAACATTATATCTAAGGCAAGGGGTAGGTCACCTAGCCTATCTTAGGCAATAGAAATTTAGGCCTTGAAAATCATATAAAGAGAGAGCCTGGAAATAGGCTTATATAATAAATAGGCTGATATACTAAGTAATTTAGGCCTTGATCTCATGAAGGTTCAGGGCAGGAGATGACAGAAATACTGTCTCATCAGTTAATATTTTCCTAGAGTACTTTATCTGCTTTGATTTGTATTATTTATCAAAAATGAGTGTGCTTATGAATTTGGTAGTTATATTAAAATTTCTCTGAGATAGAGGTCAAACTAAGCATTTCCTGAAATCTAGTTCCTTAACCAAGGACTTTTTATTTTGGAAGAGTCTCTGAAGTTTTGTTGATAGGAAAGGAAAATAGGCTCTGGACCCTTTTCCGAGTGATAAGAGGTTAAAGCGAGAGATCCCCTGAAGAATTAGAAAAAATCAAGAGATTCAAGCAGGACAGGTAATGATTCTTCATGCCATCTTTAACAAGACATGAATGAAGACTTTTTACAATTGGTTATTAATGAAATGAACTTATAAAAAAGTACCCTCTCTTTCATCTGCTCAAACAAGGAGCAGAATTTCATCCTTAATTGATCTGTGCACCCTGCAAAATCCATAGGAATATCTTAATAGTACTAAAATTTTGGTTTTGAGATTCATATTTTACAGAATGTATAGTTTTGGTGAGATTCATCCTCAGAGATTCTGAAGTGACCTGCTTAGCCCCCTGTTTCTGGTTTCTGATCAAAACAGCTTTGGGGATTGCTATGGATTCCAGGTAATCTTACCTCATTCAGACTTTCAAATGGATCCAGTCAGAAGTTTAGTCAAGCCTTGAAACATCTAAGCATATAGAGACTGGATAACGTGCTAAAACTAGCTTTCTTAATTCTACCCAAGTTTCTAATTTTCCTTCCCCTCTAATCTCTTTAAAAATTTTTCATTGCCCCTATTTTTGTGGTCTAATTCTTCTGCTTACAAAATACTTTCCAAAAAATGGTAATAGCAGATTGTTAGCTCTGCCAAGGAAGGATAAACTGTCCTTCATAATCCTGCTTTGCAAAGGTCTGTCAGATGATCTTGAGCCAAAAGTCTAAAGAGAAATATTCTCACACTATTAGAAATTAGGTAGTTGTCCAGGTAGTCAGCTGACTTTACACTTGTTTAAGTTTGAAAAGCTATGTTTAGTGCTTCCTACATAACCAGGTAATGTTTAAGCCATTCTCTGATTTCTGACAGGATTAAAGACTAGTTGTAGTCTCATAATCAAACTCAGTTTTTTAACACTGAGAGAGAGCTTACAAAGTGTAAGATATTGTTTTCAGATGGCATTACAGGCTAATGTCTAAACATAATCCAGGGATAGGATTATAATTTTTTTAGTTAGGAACGATGTTAGATTTTTTTTTCAGGATTGGACATCAAAGGTTAGGCAAAGGGATAATTCTGATGTTAAGGTCATGTTCTCCAATTTGTTCTTTATCAATTAGAAAAGAAGCCATGGGCCAAATGCTGGGTAGAAGCAACAGGCAGGACTTACGGTCCCCACAGATTTAGGAGGGAGAGGAAGGGGAGTTCACCATGCTTTGTAGAGAATAAACCTAAGCAGCCTTGTGAGATCTCAGGTGGAGAAGACAAAGGCCACACCTACAGATAGGTTGTTGGGAATGCTGAGCTGGAACTAAATAGTAGTGGGCAAGTGGTGTGGTGCAGAGCTAAGAGTATTGATAAGGGCATATTTCTGCAGGTGGGAGATAAGCAATGCCCAACAAATGTGCCCTCCACAGATCCACTGTTCTCAGGCCAGGGGCTGGTAATGCAGCCTGTTTCTGGAATTAAGGTGGAATAGCAAAACCTACATGAAACTGTGGGTATGTTGCACCACTTCAGTTCCAGAACCTAATTACAATTTATCTTGAATTCCCTTAGTAGCATTCTGTGTTCACTTGTGTCATACCCAGCACCCTGTGATTTATAAGTGAAACCTTTGGGAGTATAGTAATTTAACAGACTACTAAGCTTCCATAAACCCAAAGGCTATTAACATTATCAGACAGCATTTGTAACTTTAGCAGATATTTCTTTGTTCTGTAACCCACATACCTATAATTCTGTCAATATATTGGAATCAAGATTTAATTGGTCTCTTTTTATGAAAGCCATGAAAATTTGTGCGTTGAAATAGGGAATTTAGTGTAACTTGAATTGTGTTGACAAACCATGGTCAATAACATTTGACCCCAGAATAAACTATCTATTATTTCCTTTGAGGTGAGTTGTATTTTTATGCTACTAAAGCAAACTACCTAACATGTTGATTTTCCAAAGATGTGTTCAGAAATAAAATGCAAGAGATTTGCCTCAGTGTTCATTCATTCTAAACATTTCCAATACATTTTCTAGTCTAAAAACCCATCCCTGTCATGGTTTGAAAAGGAAGGTGTAGTGGGAGTTATGGTTAAGGGACAATTTTCATATCAGTCCTTAAAGGAGAGAATACACCTGGCAGGTGAACCTTGGCCCAGGGGAGCAGAGAGCCACTATTGAGTGAGGTGGCTCAGGACACCTTGAAAGAAGCAATGGGTTCTCTCTCTGGGGCCTCAGAAAGATGAAAGTAGACACTGATTTGACTGCAAGATTGTATCTAAAATGAAGACAGATATGAATTCTCCTCCCTTCCAAATCAAATGCATTTTGCCATAACCTATTTTGTATAGGAAACATCTTTCTTATGTCTGGAACACATTTTTTCTCCCTTAAGTAGTCTAGCATCTCTGAAGATATTCTCACAAGTCATACTATCTCTTCCTCTGTTCACCAGATTATTGAAACAGTAAACTCCAGGAACCTCATGCCAGGAATAAAGAAAGCCCAAAATTCAAGTCAGACAGAGAGAAAATTTTTCTTTAAGAAAAAGATTTACAGTGGTATCAATCTATTACTTAGAAAACCTAAACTAAAATAGTGATGACCAATCACAGTAGGGCCACCGTGAACAGCTCTGTTCATTATATATATATATATATATTTCAAACTCTGCTCTCTCCTTCAACCTAAACCATATGTCAAAACCCTGTAGATGGGTCTTATTGTCACTCTTCCTAATGAAGCTACTCTATATAAAACCACATTTTATTATTCTCACTATTCACGTAGCTATTTCAGTTGGCATAGCATGTACTAGGACTGGTCCTGAACATAGATTTTCAAGGCACAGGTTATAACACCAAGTTTGATGAAAACTCACTTGTTAAAATTTTCACTTCTCTAAATCAGTATTGTGCTCTATATGGATAAATGTTTCATAGAAGATAATAAACTAGGAAAAAGATGAACAATTGAGAGGGTAAGTCATACTTATTTTCAATTAATTTCTTATTCTTATATTACTTGTCAATAGAAACCATTAATATCTTACCAAGTCTAAGAATATCCCTTGTAAACAGAAATATGACATGTGGATGTAATACATATTGAGGGGCCAGTGAAAAGCCTTGTATGGATTTTATTCACTAATCTACTTATTGATATATTTTTATTTTTTTCTTTTTCATTTTCATTGATTGATTGGCTGAAACAAGATTTCATTTAGCTCAGACTATCCTCCCTTTACAATATAGTCAAGGATGACTCTGAATTTCTTTTTTTTTTCTATTTTCTGTATTTTTTATTTACATTAAAAATGATTTCCCCTTTCCTGTTTCCTCCCGCCTGAAAGTCCCATAAGCCCCCTTCCCTCTCCCTGCTCCCTATTCAACCCCCTCTCGCTTCTTTGTCCTGGTATTCCCCTACATCCAGTCTTTCCAGGACCAAGGGACTCTCCTTCCATCTTCTTGGAAATCAACTGATATGTGAATTGTGTCTTGGGTGTTCCGAGATTCTGGGTTAATATCCCCTTATCAGTGACTGCATATCATGTGTGTTCTTTAGTGATTGGGTTACCTCACAAGGGATGATATTTCCCAGTTCTGACCATTTGACTAAGAATTTTGTGAATTCATTGTTTTTAATTGCAGAGTAGTATTCCATTGTGTAAATATACCACATCTTCTGAATCCATTCCTCCGTTGAGGGACATCTGGGTACTTTCTAGCTTCTGGCTATTATAAATAAGGCTGCTATGAACATAGTGGAGCATGTGTCCTTATTACATGCAGGGGAAGCTTCTGGGTATATGTCCAGGAGTGGTATAACAGGATCCTCCAGGAGTGTTATGCCTGGTTTTCTGAGGAACTGCCAGACTGCTTTCCAGAGTGGTTGTACCAGCTTGCAATCCCACCAGCAGTGGAGGAGTGTTCCTCTTTCTCCAAATCTTCACTAGCACCAGTTGTCTCCTGAGTTTTTGATCTTATCCATTCTGACTAGTGTGAGGTGGAATCTCAGGGTTTTTTGATTTGAATTTCCCTAATGACTAAGGATGATGAACATTTCTTTAGGTGCTTCTCAGCCATTCGATATTCTTTAGGTAAGAACTCTTTGTTTAGCTCTGTACCCCATTTTTAATAGGGTTATTTGGCTCTCTGGTGTCTAACTTCTTGAGTTCTTTGTATATATTGGATATTAGCCCTCTGCCGGATGTAGAGTTAGTAAAGATCGTTTCTGCTCCTGTTCCACCTCCAGAACTGCAAATATAGGTATGTTACTGTACACATTACGTGCACCATTTTTTTTTTGTAGTTCTTGGAACTAAACCAAGGGATTTGTGAATGTTGGAGAAAGACTGAAATAACTGAGTTACACTCCCCAACCTTTTAATTATCTTTATATGCACCCAATGTGCTCATAAAAATATTTATAAATAGTAGCTTCTTTGGGAAGAGGGGCAATAAAATCCAACTTCAGGGTTTTGACATATCATTTACTTTAAAGGAGATAACAGAGTTTGATATATATAAGCAGAGCTGCTCAAGGTGGCCCAACTGTGATTGGCTACCACTATTTTATTATACAATAATTAGATACAGATTCTGATTCTATCAAAAGAGAAGAAAGATGATCAACAAATACACTAAAATATCATTAATAAAGAATTGCAGAAGCACAGACAAGCTTACAAATAAATAGTTCACTAAGGAGGAAGCAGGGAAGGGAAAAGGTTTGTATAAGCAACATATTTGGGAAAGGGTTTTGTGAGAATACAGATATTAAAGCTAGTTATGTTAAGAGACAGGATGCTCTTACTCCACTACCTCTCTAAACACAGAGGTGATTGACGGAATTAATGGAGGGCCTCGTATTATAGACAGACTATCTAGGCAAGGCCAATGGGCAAGTCATATTTGGAGTTGAATAGTTTCAGCTCTGGAATGGTCATGACCCAAGGCTTTTCTGACTTTCCCGTTGATCATTCTTAGATGGGACAGTTTCGTTGGCATTCCTGAGTGGTTATAGAGCCACACACGAAACTTAGTAAATGGAAATGCTGTTCTTTCTATTTTTCATTTTCCTAGCAATATCTTCAGATAATCGACTAAGTTTTGGACAACAAAGGCCAGAAATATCTCCATTCCATTTTCCTATAGGAGAAGGAGGTGGATATCTCAAGTGAGTCACACTTCAACTATGTTAATCAGTAAAGAAACTCTAAATATCTAAGAAATTTTTGAGCATTTTCATGCATTTGGATGTGTATATATACACACATGTCTGTCTGGGATTATGTCTATTGGGAACAGTTAGGTAAGCCTTATTATGAGACAAAATCAAATATTGATCTTTTGATACATATCTAGAGAAGACCTTATAAACTTTTAGGTTCATATTAGAAATCCAGTAGTTGACAGGATCCTCCGAGTCTTCCCCTGCACCACCCATCTAAGAATGATAAAATGGAAAGTTAGAAAGGCCTTGGGGTCATGACCATTCCAGAGCTAAAATTATTCAAATCCAAGTGTGACTTGCCAAGTCTCCATGACCTAACCTTGTGACACACTTCTCCACACCGAAAACCTGCCCCGAGAGAAATGGACTCCCAGGAGTTCTGACACACTAAAGATCACAGGCTCACAGGTTCACATGAGGGAGGGGGTCCAGTCAGAGACAGCAAAACCAACTAATACCAGAGATAGCATGATGGTGAGAGGCAAGCACATGAACCAAAGTAATAGAAACCAAGGCTACATGGCATCATCAATACCCACTTCTACCACTACAAGTCCTAGATAGTCAACGCACCTGAAAAGCAATATTTGGATTTAACATAACATCTCATGAGGTTGATAGAGGACTTTAAGTAGAACATAAAATCTGTCTTAAAGAAACACAGGAGAACATAGATAAACCAGTAGACGCTGGCAAGCATTTGGTGAAAATGAACACTCCTACATTATTGGTATTGCAAGCTGGTACAGCAACTATGGAAATCAGTCTGGGTGCCTCAGAAAATTGGTCATAGTACAACCTGAGGACCCAACTCTACCACTTTTGGGCATATCCCCAGAAGATGCTCTAACATGTAATAAAGACCCATGTTCCATTATGTTCATAGCAACCATATTTATAATAACCAGAATCTGGAAATAACCCAGATGTCCCTCAACAGAAGAATGGATGCAGAAAATGTGGTACATTTACACACTGGAGTACTACTCAGCTATTAAAAACAATGACTTCATGAAATTCTTAGACAAATGGATGGATCTAGAAAGTAATAATTCTGAGTGAGGTACTCCAGTCACAAAAAACACACATGATATTCACTTGCTGATATGTGGATATTAGCACAAAATCTTGTAATATCCTAGACTCATTTTAGAGACCAAGCCCAAGAAGAAGATGGAAGACCAACTGTGATTGCTTCAGTCCTTCTTACAAGGGGGAACAAAATACTCATGGGAGGAAACATGTAGACAAACTTTGTAGCAGAGACTGAAGAAAAGGCCTTCCAGAGACTGCTCTACCACCCCAGGTAGATCCATCTCATATACCAACACCAAACCCAGACACTATTGCAGATGCTAAGAAGTGCTTGCTGACAGGAGGATGATACAGCTGTCTTCTGAGAGACTCTGATAGGGCCTGATGAAATGCAAAGTAAGATGCCTACAGCCACCATGTATTGAGCACGAGAATCCCAATTGTGCAGTTACAGAAAAGTCTGATGCTATACATTGCAACATATAGATGCAATATATTATATATTTTATACATGAAATTGTTATTAACAACACCCAGCAATCTTAGCAGCATTGATGTCCTCCTTGTCCATTCTGAGCTCTGCATTCTGGTTCACACTTCTAACCACAATTGTTTATCTTCAGTCCATTACACAGAACACAGCTCTGGCTGCCTCTGTGAGGTCTGCTCTCACAAAAGACTACCAGCAGAGATATTCAAGCTGCAACTTCGGGCAAGCTGGGGCCCTAGAAAATCTACTAGCCACAGGTTAGAATCATCCCTTCTGTGCTCCAGCTTCTAGTCCATACATCTACATGTAATCAAGAGTCTGCACTCAACACCTCAGCCCACAGTTCTGCCTGCCTCTCTGGAGGCCTGCTCTCACCAATGACAACTAATTGAGACATGAATGACCCAATCCCCGCCTGTGGCTCCTCAAGAAATCCCAGCAGCCATGAATTCTGCCTCATCTTCCTGTGCTCCATCTTCCAGTTTACACATCTCTCTGTACTCAAGGATTTGTACCCTCCTCCCCATACTAGAATTTTGGTCTGCATACTGGGAACCCTGATGCCACTTAGGGCATTAAGTGTAAAAGGCCTGATACTCCCAGAAACTGCCAGGCCAGTCAACAACAGAGAAAATGAGGTCACTAAATGCAAGTGCAAGAGCAAAATCAACAAAGTCCTGTGCAATATGGCACCATCAGAAGCCAGCTTTTCTACTACCATAAGCACTTGTTATCCTAACACACCTGAAAAAGCATAAGTATGATTTTAAATCTCACCTTCCGAAAATGACGTTGGCCTTTAAAGAGTAAATAAATAAATTCCTTTAATAAATCCAATAGAAAAGGTAGAAGCCTTTAGCGAAAGACAAAGAAACAAATGAAAAATCACTTAAAGAAATACAGGAAAACAAAATCAAAAGAAATGAATAAATATGTCCAAGTTCTGAAAATAGAAATAGGATAAGAAAATACAAACAGAGGCAATAATGGAGATGGAAAACCTAGGAAAGAGAAAAGGAACTGTAGAGAGCCATATTGGGGTATCTTGGTGCCTGGCAGAAACTTGACATTGACCAAGGTGAAGTTCTCCCATCCTGTGAGCTGAAATTCCTGTGCTAGCCATAATCCTGCCCCACCTAGAGGGGAGTGAAGGAAGTTCTTTGTTCCTCCAGGTCTATGAATTCCAGAATTAAGCAGGTGACCTGCCCAGCTGCCCAAGTCAACACCTAGTGAACAGCCAGACCAGATCTGCATACATGGTTCCAGTTTCTGGGGGGAAGGGCTTTTTCTCCGGCCTATATATTTGAAAAGACCACTAAAGGTTTGAGTCTTGAGCTGGAAACACGGTCTTGGGTCCAAGTGTTTCTTTTGTCACTCCTTCGTTTTCTAGCCACAGCTCTCCATCCAGAGAACCCGAGTTCATATGAAGCCATAGGCAGTTTTAAGGAACTACAGTTGCAGGCATCATCCACAGAATACAAGAGAGGAAAGAGAGAATCACAGGTGTAGAAAATACAATAGAAGTTGATATATTTGTCAAAGTATGTGTCAACCCTAAAAAGTTTCCAACACTAACATCTGGGAATTTGGGGACATTATGAAATGACGAAAGCTTAGAATAATAGGAAATTAGGGATTGAAGAGGGAGAAGATTCCCAGTGCAGTGGTGCAGAAAATATCTTCAACAAAATCATACAAGAAAATTTCCCTAACCTAAAAAAATGATAGTTATAAATATGCAAGAAGGTTACAGAGCACCAAATAGATTTGACCAGAATAGAAAATTCTCTATTCAACACAATAAAGTTAAAATAATAATGATAATAATAATAATAATAAAAACTACAAGGGAAAAATGTCCAGGAACATATAAAGGCAGACCTATCAGAACTGCACCTGACTCCTTACAAAAGACTGCAAAGAGCAAAAGTCCTGGACAGATGGTTTTCAAACCCTAAGAGACCATAAACATCAGCCCAGACTGCTGTACAAAGGAAAGCTTTCAAATATCATAGATGGAGAACCCAAGATGTTCCATGTTGAAACAAACTATAAATCATATTTTTACTAATCAAGACCTATAGAGGATGTTCGAAACAAAACTCCACCAGAAAGAAAAGATAAGAAATTAATTGTCTTACAGAAAAAGCAAAATAGGACACATGCATACACACACACACACACACACACACACACACACACACAAATTACCATCACCAACATCAAAATAACAGGAACTAACGTCATTGGTCATTAATATCTTAGAATATTAGTGAATTAATTTGCCAATAAATATATATAGGCTAACAGAGGAGAAGCTTAAATAGGATCCACATTCTGCTGCATACAAAAAACATGCCTCAGGCACAAAAATATATATTACCACAAAATGAGGGGCTGGATAAAGTAAAGAAATAGAGGACACATTATATTTCTCAAATGAAAAATCTACTAAGCTGATATCGCAGTTTTGAATACCTATGCCCCAATTGCAGAGACATCCACACTACTAACATTTAAATAACACATTGAATCACACATAATAATAGAGTGGGACTTCAAAACCAACACTCAACAAAAGGAACACTAAACAGAAATAATGAAATTAACAGATGTTGTGAAACAAATAGACCTAACCTAATATCTTCTTCACAGCATCTCTTAGAACTTTCACCAAAATTGATCATATTCTCAGTCACAAAGCAAGTCTCAAGAGATACAAGAAGGCTGAAATATTTCCTTGATTCTTGTCAGATCATCACACATTAAAAGCAGGACTTCAACCTTAACAGAAAGAAAAGAAAGCAAACATACTCATTAAAACTGAATAACTCTCTACTAAATGATCATGTGGTCAGGTAATAAATAACGATCAAATTTAAAGGCTCTCTACAATTCAATGAAAATGATGTCAAAATATATAAAACTCATGGGACCCAATGGAAGCAGTGTTAACAGAAAAATTTAAAGCACTAGGAGCCTTTATACTGAAATTGGAGAGATCCCACACTACCAACTTAACAGCACACGTGAAAAGCTACAGAACAAAAGAAGAAAAGTCCAACAAAAGTTGGGAACACAAAATTGTCAAACTGAACCCTGAAATCAATAACTAAGAAAGATAGAAGGAAACAAAGAATCAACAAAATATTTTATTCGTAGAGAAAATCAATAAAATAGAAAATACCTTAGCCATGCTAACAGAGGCAATATACAAATCGACAAAATCAGAAATAAAAAGGGAGACCCAACAGCAGAAACTGAGGACATTAAAAAAATCAATAGTTCTTAGTTCCACAAAATTGGAAAATCTAAACGAAATAGATGATTTTCCAGACAGATACTTCCTACCAAAGTTAAATCAAGATCGAAGAAACTACATAAACAGTTCTGTAACCCCTGAAGAAATAGAAACTATTATTAAAAGTCTTTCAAGCAAAAAAAAAAAAAAAAAAAAAAAAAACAGCACAGTTCTAGAAGGTTTTAGTGCAGAATTCTATCAGACTTTCAAAAAAAATCTAATAACAATACTCAAACTATTCCATAAAGTAGAATCAGAATTTCAGAACATGTACATTGATGGAAAAATAGTCAATAATATCTTTGCAAATTAAATCCAAGAACACATTGAAAACAACTTTTTCAGAAAATGTCTATAATTTTACTTTCAATCAATGGAGGAACATTTTTATGCCTAGCATTTTATCTGTATAATTTTCCCACGAAATAGTCAATCTTAACGTGTTTTTCTATATATTTCTTCAATTTTATCAGAGATATTTTTCATTTAAATCTTCAGTTTTATCAGAAAATGTTTATAATTCCACTTTCAATCAAGTTAGAAATATTTTTATGTCTATCTGTATAATTTTCCATGATAATCTTAAATTTTAATGTTTTTCCAAATATTTTTTTCAATTTTATCAGAAATATTTTCCATGTAAATCTTCAATTTTATCAGAAAATGCTTATAATTCCACTTTCAAAAAACTTAGGAATATTTTTATGCCTACCATTTTATCTATATAATTTTTCCATGAAATAGTCAATCTTAACGTGTTTTTCTATATATTTCTTGAATTTTATCAGAAATATTTTCCTTGTAGATATTCAATTTTATCAGAAAATGTTTATAATTCCACTTTCAATCAACTTAGTAATATTTTTATGCCTACCATTTTGTTTGTAATTTTCCGTGATAATCTTCAATTTTAATGTTATTTTATAATTTTCTACAATTTTATTAGAAATATTTCCCATGTAAATCTTCAGTTCTATCATAAAATATTTCTACTTCCTTTTTCAATTTATTTAGTAATGTTTTTTTGTCTACCATTTTACTCATTTCTTTTCCATGAAAATTGTCAATCTTAATATGCTTTTCTATATGCTTCTTCAATTTTGTCAGAAACGTTTTCCATGTAAATCTTTAATTTTATCATAAAATATTTTTACGTCCTTATTCATTAAAAATAAAATAAAATAACGGCACAGACCTATCACTATCACTTCCATTGTGAGCCACTCTGGGAATTTCAGGTCTGTTAGTCAAGTCAATAGCCCAATAAAATAAATGGTTCCACTTAATCTTCTACTGCATAAAGAGGCATTTATTATTTCAGTGAAGAACATTTTACTTTGGGTTGCCTAGGGTGCTCCAGTTTGGTGAACTATAACTCTCAAAATGGTGACAGTTTAACAAGAAAGAGGCAAGCAATTGTTTGCTAAAAGATCTTTCCTAGGGTCCTCATTATATGGAATCAACCAGAAAATTAATTTTAAAGTTGAAAACAGTAGAGCTATTCTCAACTTTTGAAACAATAGCCATTTTTTTTCCACTAGAAAAAGAAAAAGAATAAAAAAAAAATCATTCCTACTTTTTTGTTTGTCTCTCTCTCTTTTCCCTTTTAGTTATTTTACGACCTTATTGCTTATTCCTAAAACTCCTCTCACACATTTCCTCCCTCCATACCACCTCCACTTCTGCTCTGATAGGGTAGAGAGGGTATTCCCCACATCCAGGTAATCCTTACGCTGTCACTTCAAGTCTCTGCAACATTAGGCACATCGTTTCCCGGCAGAAGCCAGACAAGATAGCCCAGTTAGTGGAATGGAGTCCACAAACAGGCAACAGCCTTAGGGATATCCCCAGCTCCAGTCATTGAGGGACCCAAATGAAGAGTGGCAGTGGATGTACTCTGTATGTTTTGGGGTCCTCAGTCTATCTGGTGTATGCTCTTTGGTCGGTCATTTTCTGAGTTCCTTCAACGTCCAAGTTAGTTGAATCTGTTTTTTATCCTGTCGAGTTACTATCCCTTTCAGGGCTCTCATGCCTTCCCCCAACTCTTTTACATCAGTGTCTCTGAGCACTGTCCAATGTTTTGCTGTGAGTTTCTGCATCTATTTCACTCAGCTTCTGGGTAGAGTCTCTCAGAGGAGAGTTATGTTAGGTTCCTGTCTGCAAGCTTAACAGAATATCATTAATAGTATCTGGGATTGGTACTTGTCTGTGGGATGGGTCTCAAGTTGGCCTAGATATTGGTAAGCCACTCGATCAGTCTCCAAATGTGTCCCTGTGTATCTTTTAGACAGGACAAGTTTAAGTCTATAGATTTGCTGGTGGGTTTGTGTCCATGTCTGTCCATTAGGGTTATTGTCTAGCCAAGGAATGTGGCATTTTCAGTTTCCATATTCCCTCTGCTATATATCTCAGTTAAGGACATCCAGATTGACTCCTTTCAGACTCCCCGTTCCAGGTCTCCAACATGCTCTAGAGAAGCCTCCCACAACCCCAACTACAGACTTTCATTCATGCTCCTGTCCCCCTGGCCCTCTCTGGTGTCTCTCCTCACACCTGAACTTGACCCCCGCATTGTCCTCCCTGTTCCTTCTCCCACCTAATTCCCTCCTTCCAACTGCCTCCTATGACTATTTAATTCCCACTTCTATGTGAGATTCAAGAATCCTTGCTTGTGCCTTCCTTCTTGTTTTGCTTCTTCAGGTCTGTAGGTTGTATCATGGATTATCTTGTACAATATCGCTATATGGGTTAATGCCACGTACATCCTATGGGATCTGGCTTACCATACTCAGGATGATATTTTCTTGTTGAAAATATTAGCTTTCAAATTCATGATGTCTTTGTTTTTAATAGCTAAATTTTTAAATTTGATTGTGTAAATATACATTTTCTGTAACCATTCTTCAGTTGTGGGCTCCTGGGTTGTTTCCAGTTTCTGAGTTTTATAAATAAAGCTGCAATGAACATAATAGAATGCGTATCCTTTTTGTATGGTGAAGCATCTTTTCAATATATGCCAGAACATGTATAGCTGTATCTTCATGTTGAACTATTTCCTATTTTCTGGGAAACACATATGCTGTTTTCCAGAGTGTTTGCACAAGTGTGCTCTCCCACCAGCAATAGAAGAGTGTTCCCATTTGTTTAAATTCTGGCCAGCATGTGCTGTCACTTGAGTTTATGATAGTAACCATTCTGATGGGTGTAGGATAGAATCTCTGATTTGTTTTGAATTGCATTTCTATGATAACTAAGAACATTGAAGGTTTCTTAAGTGATTTTCAGCTATTCAAAATTTTTTGGTTGAGAATTGTCTGTTTTGCCTTGTGACCTATTTTGAAACTGGGTTATTTGGATTGTTGTTGTCTAACTTTTTGAGTGCTTTTTTTTTTTTAATGGATCAGCTAAAAATAAATTTGTTTTATTTTTTTTATTTTTTAATGAAAGAGGAAGTAAAAACATTTTATGATAAAATTAAAGATTTACATGGAAAATGTTTCTGACAAAATTGAAGAAGCATACAGAAAAACACATTAAGATTGACAGTTTTCATGGAAAATAAATGAGTAAAATGATAGACACAAAAAAAATTACTAAATAAATTGAAAAAGGAAGTAGAAACATTTTATGATAGAGCTGAAGATTTGCATGGGAAATATTTCTAATGAAATTGTAGAAAAATATAAAATAACATTAAAATTGAAGATTATCATGAAAATTACAGATAAAATGGTAGGTGTAAAATATTACTAAGTTGATTGAAAGTAGAATTACAAATTTTCTGATAAAATTGAAGATCTTCAAGGAAAATATTTCTGAGAAAATTCAAGAAATATATAGAAAAACCTGCTAAAACTGATTATTTCATGGAAAATTATACAGATAAAATGGCAGGTATAAAAATGTAATAAGTTGATTGAAAGTAAAATTATAGACATTGTCTGATAAAATTGAAGATTTGCATGGAAAATATTTCTGATAAAATTGAAGAAAAATATAGAAAAACATTAAAATTGAATATTATAATGGACAATTATGCCAGTAAAATGGTAAGCAAAAAAATTCCGAAACTGATTGAAAGTGGAATTATAAATACTTTCTGACAAAATTGAAGATTTACATGGAAAATATTTGTGATAAAATTGAAGAAATATATAGAAAAATGTTAAAATTAAAGATTAACATGGAAAATAATACAGTTAAAATGGTAGACACAAAAAAATATTACTAATTTGAAAGAGGAATCACAAACATTTTAGAATAAAATTGAAGATTTACATGAAAAATATTTCTGTTACACTATGTTTTTTGTTGGGGAATTGAGTCCATTGATATTATAAGATATCAAGGAATAGTGATTCTTGCTTCCTGTTTGTTGTTGTTGTTGTTGTTGTTGTTTTGATGTTCTTTTTATGTTTGTGTGGTTACTTTCTTTTGGATTTGTTTAAAAAAAGATTACTTTCTTGCTTTTTCTAGGGTGTAGTTTCCTTCCTTGTGTTGGCTTTTTCCATCTATTATCCTTTGTAGAGCTGGATTCGTGGAAAGATATTGTGTAAATTTGGCTTTATCATGGAATATCTTGTTTTCTCCATCTATGGTAATTGATAGTTTTGCTAGGGAAAGTAGTTTGGGTTGGCATTTGTGTTCTCTTAAGTTCTGTATGAGATTTTCCCAGGATCTTCTGGCTTTCACTGTCTCAGGTGAGAAGTCTGGTGTAATTCTGATAGGCCTGCCTTAATAGATTGCTTGACCTTTTTCCCTTACTGCTTTTAATATTCTTTCTTTGTTTAGTGAATTTGGTGTTTTGATTATTATGTGACAGGAGGACTTTCTGGTCTGGTCCAGTCTGTTTGGAGTTCTGTAAGCTTCTTGTATGTTCATGGACATCTCTTACTTTAGGTTAGGGAAGTTTTCTTCTATAATTTTGTTGAAGATATTTACTGGCGCTTTAAGTTGACACTTTAAGTTCGCTCTCTTCTATACCTATAATCCTTAGGTTTGGTCTTCTCATTGTATCCTGGACATCCTGGATGTTTTGGCTCAGGAACTTTTTGCATTTTGCATTTTTGTTGACTGTTGTGTCAATGTTTTCTATGGTATCTTCAGCATCTGAGATTCTTTCTTCTATTTCTTGTATTCTGTTGTTGATGCTTGCATCTATGACTCCTGGATTCTTTCCAAGATTTTCTATTTCCAGAGATGACTCACTTTGTGATTTCTTTATTGTTTCTACTTCCATTTTGAGATCCTGGATGGTTTTGTTCAGTTTCTTCACTTGTTTGTTTGTGTTTTCCTGTAATTCTTTAAGGGATTTTTGTGTTTCCTCTTTAAGGGCCTCTACCTGTTCATCCATGCTCTCCTCTATTTCTTTCAGGGATTTTTGTGTTTCCTCTTTAAGGGCTTTTACCTTTTGACCCATATTCTCCTGTATTTCTTTAAGGGAGTTATTTATGTCCTTCTTGATGTCCTCTAACAGCATAGTGAGATGAGACTTTAAATCCAACTCTTGCTTTTCCGGTGTGTTGGGGTGTCCGGGACTTCCTGTGGTGGGGGAACTGGGCTCTGATGTTGCCAAGTAGCCTTGGTTTCTGTTGGTAGGGTCCCTGCACTTGCCTTTTGCCATCTGATTATTTCTGGTGTTAGTTGGTCTTGTCTCTGGCTGGAGTTTGCCCCACCTATGGGTCTGTAAGCCTGTGTCTGCACTCCTGGGAGACCAACTCTCTTCTGACGGGGTCTGTGCACAGAAAGCTGTGGAGCTGTCTGGTTCCCTGAAGCAACTGTTGGCTGGAAGGGAAGACTCCTGTCCCAGTAGCTCCACTGATCGTATGCCCTGTGCCCTCCAGAGAGAAGGTGGATATCTCACCTCCACACTCAGAAGTGAAATCGCTGCTGGGAGATCATTCTCTCCTGGAGGGCTAAGCACAGAAGGCTATGGAACTGTCTGGTTCCCTACTGCAAATCCAGTCCATTTCTTCATGGTGATGGAAAATTATCACAGTGAGCCACTGAGCCTTGCCTGAATGAAAACATGCAGCCTCCTTAAAATTACAAAATAATAAATTAAGAGGGAAACAGGATTAACTTGTCTCTGGAAGAACCAAGGTATTCAATTCAGTTTGTGTCTTTAAATATATACCATGTGATTGCCAAGTTGTGAAGATAAATCTTTTTGAGGAATCATAGGAAACTTTTTGCTACAGGAATGAGTGGACTTTGTTGGGTTATTTTCCAGGTTCCAGAAAGAAGGGCAGTTTTGTTTTGTCTTTCACCCCCTGGGTCCCTTCCTAGCCAGTACTGGTTTACTAGCCCTGTGTTCTGTTAGTATTCATTTGCCTCTTCTTCAGCTGTACCATTTTACCACTATAGCTCAAGTGTTCAGCTTTGCATTTAGTGATTATAGTCTGAGAAACACTATCTGCTCCCAACAAGCACAAATTACTTTTGTCCGTTTCCTAAGAATTAATCTTTCAATTATGTACATGTGTTGTGCATCTGTGTACATATGAGTATGGAAAACAGAGGTTCATATAGAATATCTTCGTCAAGTGTACTCCATCTGTTCTCTCTGACAAATTATTTTTCAATGGCCTGAGTCTTGCTATTCAGGTAAGCTGCCTGTCCAATGACTCCATAGACATTCCTTTATGCCTCCTTTGGTTAGGATTTTGTGCACATAAAGTCACACCTGCTTTAATTTTGTTGCTTTGGATATGAATTCAGGTACTTATGTTTGAACGGCTAACAGAATACAAAATAAGCTATCTCCTCAACCACTAAAACTTGTTACATTGAACATCAATAGAAAACTCAATTTAAGTTTTCATTATTTTCTAAGCATTTTTATAATGGTAAGAAATAAAAGGTTTTTTCAGGGGTCCCTGTCTATATTTATTTCATGATGCTTAGGCCTATACTTATTTCTGAGGGCAGAATCCTAAAACTATATAATATATCCCAGGGTCCCAGCATCTAATTCCTTTACCTTTTCTCTCTGACTGCTAACATCTTTACAAAATCTCCACCTTCTATCCACTTGAGAATTCTTCTTTGACCACTTTGGGCACAATCAAGAATGTTAGTTTATGACTCAGATTTTTAAAGTATTACGATATTTAATAAGTAGAAAGTTCAGCCTATACAAATTTGCTTTTTATCGTGACCTTCATTCACATATTAAATAACCAAATTCCAATACTAAGTAGCAAATATTAGGCACAATAAAATTACTTGGACTCTAAAAGGATTATTATAGCTATTTATTTAAAATATCAAAATAAAATAATTAAAATTAAAAAGTTTAATATTTTTGCTGACAAAAGAAAAAAAGATATTGGAATAATTAGAGTCACTAATATATTTTTTATTAAATCAATTATAGCATTTGCTAACTCATAAGGTTTGATTTTTTAAATAGACTCCATTTTGTTGAACATTGTGTCAGTTTCTGTACAACTTTGAAAATTAAATAACCTTTGAAGCATTTATAAAAGAGCTTAAAATATCAGATTATTCTGGGGTCTGTGTTTGAAGGACTATAGGTGTACCACAGTCTCATCGTTAATTTTTAAAAATTAGGGATCTATAACAAATTCTTTGAAAATTGTTCTTCCATTTTTTGTTTTTGTTTTTTGTTTAATGTTTCTGTTTTTTATTTTTAACACTGAACGAAGAGCAAAACAAAAATAAAAATAATAAATAGAAATCCAGCCAAGTGAAAACTTACAGGATAAAAAGGAAGCAAGCAACACAATACAAAACAAATTTCAAAATGGGTAGAACTATTTGCAAAATATGTCTGATGAGAAGCTAGGAACAAAGCTGAAAAAAAAAAAAACAAAACAAACAAAATCAGAAAAAGATATTTCTCTTATATAAAAGGTGCCAGATGTGTGTACAAGGGTGACTCAACCTTATTAATCATCAAGGATATAAGAGTTGAACTCAATTTTGTCTGCATTAAAGAATAATTGATAAGTAAGTAGAATTGCACTAAAATTCCAGATATGAAAGTATTTTTGTGGACCGTGCCAAAGAGCCCTGATTGGTCATAACCAGTATCAGAATCTCATTAAATAGGAAAATAATGGTTGAAAAGTTTTGTGTGTGTGTGTGTGTGTGTGTGTGTGTGTGTGTGTGTATGTGTGTGTGTATTGGGATAGGGAGTCATAGAGATTCAATTTATGGATATCCTAGTTAGATATGCAAAAAAATTTTGATATTGAACAAGAAAGGTAAATGAAACTAATGATAGATTCTAGGTATTCTATATTTGGAGTATGCCATTCTGAACATAAATGAAATGATTTGCTGTTTTACTTTCTTTACTTGGAGCAGTAAATATATACTCATAAAAGTTGTTACAAACATCAACTACATTCTCTGAAACTGGTTTTGATCTATAGAGTACAAACAGGACACTGAAATGAAATTGCAAAGCATAGATGTAAGCATAGCATGCAAGAGACAGTAAGAGAGAAATATTTCAGTATTGTCAAAAGACAGAATTCAAGCAAAAGAGGTTTAAGCCATCCATAGGCTTCTGTTTGTCAAAACATAATTGGGCTTTCTGTTGACTACCACCATTTCCACATCCGCCATTGCTACACACCTCTTTTCAATTTTGTGACCATCAGTTTATCTCCCCAATCTCCTCCCACACCTGATCCTACCCCTTTATTTCCTTCTCTCTTTCCTCTGTTGTTCCACCCACCCTCTAAGTCCCAAGATTATTTTATTCCCCCTTCGAAGTAGAACTGAGGCATCTACATGTTTGGCTTCCTTCCTCTTGATCTGTCAGTTACCGGGCTTTTGATAATATTCGCTTATCAGTGAGTACATACCATGTGTGTTCTTCTGTGACTTACTTAGTTACCATACTTAGGATGATATTTTCCAGTTCCATACACTTGCCTAAGAATTTCATGAATTCATTGTTTAATGTCAGATTAGTACTCCATTGTGTAAAGGTACCACATTTTCTGTATCCATTTCTCTGTTTAGGGATGTTTTGGTTGTTCCCAACTTCTGGCTATCATAAATAAGGCTAATATGAAAATAATGGAGCATGTATCCTTGCTATATGTTCGACCATCTTTGGGGTATATGCGGAGGAGCAGTATAGCTGTGTGCTCAGGTAGTACTATGTTCAATTTTCTGAGGAACCACCAGATTGATTTCCAGAGTGGTTGTACCAGCTTACAATCTCACCACTAATGGAAAAGTATTCCTATTTCCCCACATACTTGCCAGTATGTTCTGTCACCTGTAACCTGAGTTTTTTTTTTTCTTTTCTTTTCCTTTTCTTCCTTTTTCTTTATTTTATCTTAACCAGTCTGACTGGTATTAGGTGGAATCTCAGGGTTGTTTTGATTTCCATTTCCCTTACAACTAAGGATGTTGACCATTTCTTTAAGTACTTCTCAGCCATGCAATATTCCTCAGTTGATAATTCTCTGTTTAGCTCTGTACCCCATTTTTAATAGGGTTATTTGGTTCTCTAGGGTCTACTTTCTTGAGTTCTTTGTATATTTTGGATATTAGCCCTCTATTGAATGTAAGCTTGGTAAATGTAGGGTGGGTAAAGATCTTTTCCCACACTATAGGTTGACATTTTGTCTAGACACCAGGAGAGCAATAGGCTCTCACGACCCAACTGGGATGACTTTAGCTGAAATATCCAACAAAGGGGAGAGAGAACCTGTAGAGACCATATCTAGCGGTTAAGCATGCCCCCCACCCCTACTGTTGAAGATTGGGGCTACCTTTCCTTCTCAAAATGTTAATTCAGAACTGCCTTTGGCTAAAAGAAATACAGGGGAAAAGAGTAGAGCAGAAACTGAAGGAACAGCCATTAAAAGACTACCCTGCCCTGGGATCCATACCATATGCAGCCACCCAACCCAGACACTATTGCTGATGTCATGCAGTACTGACTGACATGAGCCTGATATTGATGTCTCCTGAGGCTTGGCCAGAGCCTTACCAATACCTATAGGGATACTTACAGAAAACCATCATACTGAGCAGATAGAGCCCAATGGAGAAGTTGGAGAAAGGAGCTGAAGGGGTTTGCAACCCCATAGGAAGAACAAAAATATCAACAAACCAGAACCCCCAGAGCTCCTAGGAACTAAACCACTAACCAAAGAGTGCACATAGAGGGACCCATGACTCCATCTGCATATGTAGCAGAGGATGTCCTTGTCTGGCATCAAAGGGAGGGGAAGCCTTTGCTCCTGTGAAATCTTGATGCCCCAGCATAGGGGAATGCTAGGGCAGTAGGGTGGGGAGTGAGTGGGTAGGTGGGGAAGCGCCACAATGGAGGTAGGTAGGAGGGGTTGAGATGGGGAATTAGAGAGGAAACAGGAAAAAGAGATAACATGTGAAAAGTAAATAAAAACGTCCCAATAAAAATAAAAAATTCAATAAAAAATTTGGGCTTTTGTTGGAGAAATTGGAAATACTATCCAAAGATACTTGATTGATAGAGTGTTAGTGTTTTCATAAAGATCCATCTTCAGTTCACTGAAGTTCCTTGCATAGCTAGCCACTGTTTAGGCATCCTTTGCAGAAATATTCTTTTAAGTTTGATTTTGCTATTATGTCAGGTTTCAGTGAAATAAAATGTATTGAGATCACCTTGTTCCATATTTGTTTGATTTAACAGCACATATCAGTTTTCCTGGGAGGTGAATCAGTTCTTCCTTGAGATGGAGAAGGGATTCCAAGATGACATGTTTATTGATCTCATAATTCAGCATTTTTCTTATGTCTTGTGTATGTTATTTCATTGACAAAAACATGGTTTTCACCAGTGACTAAGAAAAATATGCCTAATCTACCAGTAAATGCTGTCCTTTAGAGAGATACAATCTATAACCATCTGAACATGCAGGAAGTACACACAAGACTTACATGTCAAGAATCTTTCAAGAAAGGGAGAAGGATTCACAGGTTACTACAATTAATCTTTGATAGATTCTGGGAGAGGGGGATCAGTGTCTTTAGTTGTAAATAACTTCTGAGCTCTTATGGCACCAAAGAATAACTCTAAACCTGTGGTCATACAGATGGCTTTGGCTAACTCCAACAAATGAATATTTGAGGGAAGGGATGCATGGAGAGGTAGGGGTGTTGTGGGGTAACAGGGGTCATGAGATACAGATACAGATTTGTATATAGAAACAAAATTATAAAATAAATAAATAAATAAATATAGAATCTTCATGTAAATGTGTCAAGAAAGAAACACCTTTATATGTTAGAAACAATTTTTTTACCATATTCTTCAAAGGAAAAAGCTCATTAGAATATCCTGTGGTATAAATAGCATTGCAGTCAAAATTGATTTTTAAAACAGTTTCAAATTACAGAATTGCTGAAATCCCCTTAACAATTTTCAAAATTGCATAATAAGTGGATTTGTTTCTTCCATGCTCTTATAGTATACAATTAATCCTACAAGACAAAAACATGATTCCAGTTTCCCATATGAGATTCTTGGAGCAATGAGCTAATCTGTGATGATCTTTGTGAATGAGGGTCAAACTTACAGGAACCTATGGACCCAGTATCAGCAAAATAATTCTTCATTTTACATAGACATATAGTCTCACAGCAACAAACTTTGTTCAACAGACAAAACAGCACACATATTTTTATTTGTGCTTTTTTCACTGTATCTTTTTCCCTTTTTTATTGAATATAATCTTCATTTACATTTCAAATGGTAAAACCTTTCTTGGGGCATTTATTGAGCCTTCACTGGACCAAGGACCACTCTTCCCACTGATGCCTGACAAGGCGTTTTTCTGCCACACTTTTGGCTGGAACCATGTGTACCCCTTGGTCAATGGTTTAGACCCTGGGAATCCTGGGGCATCCGCGCGGCCAACATTACTGTACTTATAATGGGGCTGTCAACCTCTTTAGCTCCTCCAGAGTGCCCTCCAATTCCTATGTTGGGGACCCCAAAATCAGTCCAATGGTTGGCTGCTAACATCTGCTTCTGTATGTGTAAGGCTCTGACAGGGCCTCTCCAGAGAAAACCATGACATGCTCCTTTTGGTATGCACTTCTTGTCTATAATAGTGTCAGGATTTAGTGACTGTTTATAGGATGAATCCCCAGGTAGAGCAGTATCTGCATGGCCTTTCCTTCAGTCTGTTCTATACTTTGTCTCCTTTATTGTTCCTGTGAGTATTTTGTTCCCTTTCTCAGAGGAACCAAAGGACACCCACTTAAGTCTTCCTTCTTCTTGAGCTTCCTGTCGTCTGTGAATTGTAACTTGTTTATTTTGAGCTTTTGGGGTAACATCCACTTATCACTGTGTGCATACCATGTGTGTTCTTTTGTCACTGGGTTACCTTGCTTAGGATGACACTTTCTAGTTCCATCCATTTGCCTAAGAATTTCATGAATTCGTTGTTTTTAATAGCTGAATAGTGTATCTATACTTCATTTATATATATACTTCCATTGTGTATCTATACTACATATAAACTTCCATTGTGTATCTATACTACAATTTCTGTATCCATTCCTCTGTTGAAGGACATCCGGGTTCTTTCCAGCTTCTGACTATTATAAATAAGGCTGCTATGAACATAGTGGAGCAAGTGTCCTTATTACATGTAAGAACATCTTCTGGGTATATGCCCAGGAGTGGCATAGCTGAGTCCTTAGGTAGTACTATATCTAATTTTCTGAGGAACCGCCAGACTGATTTCCAGAATGGTTTTACCAGCTTGCTATCTCAACAACAATGGAAAAGAGTTCCTCTTTCCCCACATCCTCTCCAGCATCTACTGTTCCCTGAGTGTTTCATCTTAGCCATTCTGAGCAGTGTGAGGTGGAATCTCAATGTTGTTTTAATTTGCATTTCCCTGATAATTAAGGATGCTGAATATTTCTTTAGGTGTTTCAGAGCCATTCAAGATTCCTTAGTAGGAATTCCCTGTTTAGCTCTGTACTCCATTTTTTAATAAGGTTATTCAAAAGCAATCTATAGATTCAGTGCAATACCCATCAAAATCTCAAATTAATTCCTCATAGATCTAGAAAGAGCAATTCTAAAATTAATTTGGAATAACAAAAACCCAGGATAACAAAAACTATTCTTCACAGCAAAAGATCTTCTGGGGGAATCACCATTCCTGATTTCAAGCTCTACTACAGAGTAATAGTGTTAAAAAACTGTTTGGTATTGGTATGGAGACAGGTAGGAAGATCAATGGACTAGAACTGAAGACTGAAAAGAGAACCCACACACCTATGATCACTTGATAAATGACACAGCAGCTAAAAACATACAGGGAAAAACAGATAACATTTTTAACAAATGGTGCTGGATATACTGGAGGTCAGCATGCAGAAAAATGCAAATCCACCCATTCTTATCTCCTTGTACAAATCTCAAGTGCAAGTGGATCAAGGACCTAAACATAAAACCAGACACACTGATGCTTATAGAGGAGAAAGAGGGGAAGATTCTTGAACACATGGGCACAGGGGAAAAAATTTCCTGAACAGAACAATAATGTCTTATGCTCTAAGAAAACTAATCAACAAATGGGACCTCATAAAACTGCAAAGCTTCTGTAAGGCAAAGGACACTGTCAATAGGATAAAATGGCAACCAAAAAGTTGGGAAAAGATTTTTACCAATCCTATATCCAATAGAGGGCTAATATCCAATGTATACAAAGAATACATATTTTAATTCAAGAAGTGGCATAATGCTCAAATATCTAGGTCTCATCCTGTATCTAGGCAACTGTTATAACAATATGGGAGACTGCAATTTTCCTGACTCGAGAGATGATGAAATAAATAAGATATTTCCAGGATTTTAGGTGGCACAGTGTTACCGTCTCAAAAAATGTTTCAGTCAATTTTAATTTATTTCTCATTCAATCGTGGGTCACTTTGAGGATCTATACTGAGTCGCCAAGAAAAGATCAAATAAAAAGAAATTTCTATGATATTGTTAAGGATTGCATATGAGAATCCAATGACAGAGTTTGCATGAATATTTGAATACCCATTGTGAAGCACATGGTTTTTCTTAGTCCTGTTTGTGTATTCAAAATATCTCCAGCTTTTTACCATAAACTGTTGGCAATTATTCATACATAAGTGTGTCATATGCTTGATTCTGGCCTTTTCAAAACTGTCTATTAAATGTCTATGGCATTCTTGAATACATACAGGAGTTTTTGGAAAGATTACCTGTTTTCTTATGACACAATCACAATATTTAATGATCTAAAAGTTTTCTGTAGAAAAGGTAATAGGTAGTGTATCCTTTAAACTCCATTTTATTAAAAACTCAAAATATTCTCACAGTGGAGATAATTTTCTCCCTATTTGAACAATTATAATGAAGTTTATGGCAAATAAAAATGCAAAGTTTAAACTCAGTGTCCGGAAAGTACAAGATTTGTTTACCGTTGATAGTCATTTCATTTTATTTTTAGATATTTTTCTAGGTATCCAAGGATAGCCTTGAAGTCTGTTCATTCTTATCTGCACTATGCATGTAGGGATTATAGTTGTTACCAAGCTCTGCTTATATAGCTTCAGGGATTGAAGCCAAGACTTCAGACATGTCAGACAATTACTCTTCCACTGAAATGTGTCCCTATCCATATTCTAATACAAAGTGGATAAAATCACACAAGGAAGATTGAAATGTTCAAAGTGATTTCTGCAACTCTGGAAAGCATCCAGAGGATTTGACAAAAAAAAAAATCATGTATGTCCTGTATTGTAGTATTTATTAGGGGATAATGGTTAGTTATCTTTTACTAATTTGCATTATTTAGCAAGATGGGTTTGGGAAATCATGACTACTTCAGCATATAATCCAAGTTAGCCAGATCTGGTTAAAATAACAATGAGAGCAAGTAGAAACATGGTGTGTTATTTACTTTCCTCATTGCCATCAGAAAATGCCATAAAACAGACAACTTCATAGCATATCTATATCACCTTATTCTACCCAGGTCTCAGGAATTATTGCAGATTAGGGAAAAGAAATATGCAAATATAAGGCTTTGGAGAGTCAGGACAGTGTCTTCTGGATATGCTATGGCTGATTCATTTATGAAAGCACAGCAGATGTTGCCTGGGTATGATCTTCATATGAGCAAGCCAATCAATATTCTAGCATGGATGTTTGAGGATAATATTGTCTCCTACTCTAAGCTTTAGACCAACTAAGAGTAGATGGATTCTGTGCTATGGAAGGCATTACTCTTTATGGATGGACTCCCTGACCAATGCTGAACAAATGCTGGTGAATATCCTAATCACATTAGTGTATAGTAGGCACAGATTGAGCTGGCAGGTTATATACAATATAAAACAAAGTATACATGACATTGGGAGTTATATGCAGAAAGAAGGGTAAATTTGGAAGGACTTTATAAAAATATTAGTAGAGAAAGTTATGAAAATACACTGTATGTATTTTTGAAATTCTCAAGTAATTAATAAAACATGGTATATAAAACACAGATTCCCCTTAAGGGAGAAATGTTTTATTGCAGTTTCTAGATCCCAGGATTAACAATGGAAAGCACAACAGCAGAAGCAGGTGAAATAATCACCATAGCATTCGAAGTCAGGCATTGAGGAGTGAATAGAATTATGGCTGGCATCTAAAACCTCAAGGCCATTGCCTTTTACTTACTAACTACAATGAAGCACTTCTTAAAACTTTCACAAACTTCTATACAAAATCAAGTTAGTATTTGGGGAACAAATGTTGAAACATAAAATCCCATAGGAGAAAATCCTCACTGAAAACACTACACCTGACAGATACTAAATGTAAAACGCAGTGTCAAGCTTCACTCTCATTCATGTTTGCTCTGCCTATGCTGCATCCTTATACATCAGCAGTAAGTGGGAGAGGGCCTTTCCTATTCTTCGGGGGCCTCAGTATAAGAGGGTTACGTTTCTGTTCTTAGCTTATTTCTGCATTAATTTATCTTTTGTATTCTACTCGTATGTTTTCTTCACTATTTGTTTCTTTTAACATAACCATTTCTATATGCAGAAAAAATATGGCATATATGGACAGAAAGCATATCACCTCCCATAAACTTTACTGCCTGAATATTCAATTGGCATTTACCTAATGTGTTCATGAGATATCATTCTACAAGTGATCATCTGCCTCATTTGAATCTTGTACAATTTATTGACTTTTTGCAAAACAATTCTACTCATGTTCTAGCACAATGTTTCATACACATTATTATTTATTTATCATAATTCAACTATTATATCAACAGTGTTTTTGTTTTAATATTAAAACTAAATTACACATTCTCAAACCACTGAAAAGCTGAAAGTATTCTTGCTTGTTAAACAGCAAAGAGAAGTATATTTGAAAGTTTATTTCCATTATGTGTATAATTTTGTTTATATTTTGTGAAGTCTCAAATTATAGGGATACTGGAAGGCATTTTATTATTTTGTGTTATCAGAATTCTGAACATTATAATGAACCCCATTAGAATTGAAGTACATAACATAAAACATTACAGATAAACTCATACTTCTATTGTGAGATGAGTAATAAAACTGATACAGAATAACATTTTTCCTATTTCTCTAGCACTTTATGCACTTCATTTACTAAAAAGCATAAAATGGTTCATAAAATATTTACTATTACTTTGATACTCTCTGAAAACATAAATTGAGTTGTGTAGTATCTCTGGCTTTCCATCTAATACCTTGCTCTATAACACAGCAGTCTGGCTTTTATTTAATTTTTTTGTTCATTTTATTTTATTTTATTTTTAATTTTGAATTTGAATAGAATTAGCTGATTATTGCATATTAAATATAAGGCTGTGTGTTTGTGTGTGTGTGTGTGTGTGTGTGTGTGTGTGTGTGTGTGTGATTCACTCATGAATCCAGAGTATTGGGGCAGGTAGAGAGGAACTTGAGTCTTCTAACTTTCGGGAGATTAGAATGGATTAATCAATGACAGCAACACATGTATAGATATTCATGTCATATATACATGTGCCAGATGCCATTGGGTTTTGTTCAAGTGATCTGTACTTTACTTGATGAGGCAAATTTTCACACTTATGAAAGACCTTTCAGATTAGGTTAATCTAGGCAGGTATCTTTCTAGCTCCGGTTTTGTCAGTTTCTGCATCCTGGATCTTGGTGTGATAGGTTATCACTCCTACCTTGATTTTGGTGGGTTCCAGTGATCATGACTCTAGTCCTCCTCTCCAGTCCATTCAATTATAATACAAGATCTTATATTAGGAAATAGTTAAATGATAGGCCCAGTAAATAAGGGCAGGGAAATGAAAAATTCAAAGACATCCTTAAATTTTACTTTTGTGTAGGCTATATGTGAGCGGAGTGTTTTTTAAACCTCTTTATAGTTCTCATCATTAGCACTGCAAAGGGTCAGGCTACAAGGGGTGGTACATACCAAATGATACAGCTTTCTTTGTTCTAGCAGTCTTTGTGTTTCTGTGCTGTATATCATTAAGTCATTTATCAGCATGTTGCATTCTCACATCAATGCGAATGACATCTTTTCTTAACAGCTGTTCTGAACCTGTGGGTCATTATCCATTTGGATGTCATATAACAGATATCTGGCATATGAGATATTTACATTAATTTTCACCACAACAGCAAATTGACATTTATGAAGGAGCAACAAAATAATTTTATGGTTGATGGTCACTACAACATGAGGCACTCTATTAAATTGTAGCAGCATTAGGAGAGTTGAGAACCACTAGTTTAGATATTCTGGTTTAATGCAGTGTTCACTGTTAAATGCTGCCAGTATCTAAAGTATAAAATTGCCTCAGAGGTTAAGGTAGATCAACTAAACCCAAAAGACATAGATCCAGTGGGAAAAAGAGTCACATTACCAAATAAAATGTATTCATCTAATAGTAAAAGAAAGAATAAGTGTAAAGTATACATCTGACACATGGTCAAAACAATATGTACTGCAAAGTATTGACAACTGAGTTGCTTCCCTCCTCATCCAAAGACTTATTTATTTATTTATTTATTTATTTATTTATTTATTTATTTATTTATTTATTGGTTTTTGAGACAGGGTTTCTCTGAATAGCCCTGGCTGTCCTGGAACTCACTTTGTAGAACAGGTTGGCCTTTAACTCAGAGATCCGCCTGCCTCTGCCTCCCTAGTGCTGGGATTAAAGGCGTGCACCACCACTGCCCGGCCCAAAAGCATTTTAGAGGATACTATATCCTCACCTTGTTTCTCTGCCAGGATTTCTTCTTTCTTCCATTTCTTTACCTTTTTTTCCTTTCTCAGTTTAAATTATAAATGTGTTGATAAATGTTTATTCATGTGTGTTTTGTATATATATGATATATGTATACATGTATGTAAGTACATGCCTCTGTACTGGTACCTGTGGAAGTAAGAAGGCTCTACATTTTCTTGTTATGACAGAGTTCCTTACTGTACATGGAGTAAGATTGCTGCCAAGTAAGCACTAAGCCTTCTTCTGTCTCTACATCCCAGAGTGTTACATGCTCAGATATTAGTGTAATTCCTGGGATTTGAACTTAGATTATCATAATTGTACAGTAAGTTCTGTTACCTTTAGAACCATACCCACCATCTAGTTTGAGACAAGTTCTTGTGTTACATAGTATTGTGTGGCCAGTAATTCTGGTCTCCATCCCTCCATCTCATATGGAGTAAGTTTATAGACATGAATTGCCATATTTTGATGAAAAATATTGTTCATTGTATTCTAGATATATTTCATTATCAGTAGGGATGGATGCTAGAGCTTTTTTGTCTCAATTTTTTTAACAGAATGAATGTGAATTTACCAAGAACATACAGATAGGAGATTTGGTGCATTTTATTTCTAGAATTATGGAGTCTGGTCAATTTCAAGTGTTTTACAAATTTTAAAATTTTAACTTATTCAATCTTCAATAAAACCTGCCACAGTAAATTAGCTGTTCTTCTTATCTTCGATGTGTTTTGGGTGTAAGTGGTTATGCATCTCTCCAATGCTATATCAAAACAGGAACACTGAAATTTTTTGTCATGCTGATTTCAAATGTAGATTCTGCAGATCGGCTGAATAAGATTCTCTAAAACTAGAGATTCTTCTTCTTCTTCTTCTTCTTCTTCTTCTTCTTCTTCTTCTTCTTCTTCTTCTTCTTCTTCTTCTTCTTCTTCTTCTTCTTCCTTTCCTCCTCCTCCTCCTCCTCCTTCTTCTTTTTCTTCCTCCTCTTCTTCCTCCCCATAATATTTCTTATGACCATGGAGAACAGTTACACTAAATTTCCCTTCTACCAAAAATCACTGGAGAAAGCTGCTTTAGGTCTGAAATGTGGAGCTATGCACTGATAAGTTAACTTCTGTGCCTTCAGTAAAAGGAAGCATAGACTGAACCATGTCCATTGCCATGGCATTTCCTGTCATATATTTTGTGACAGGATATGTTTGTGATATGTTAGATGACTTCAGAGTCTTTGTTCTTATTACATCTGTATATATAGATACTGTGTTGTTCCTTTTTCTTCCTGAGTGAAAAATATTTACTATTTATGACATGTTTGAGGCATGTTTTATTTAATGTAAATATTTCAATTATATATATATATATATATATATATATATACACAGACACAAACTTGTACATAAGCTCCTTGCAGGAGCACTATAATGGACATGACCTCTCCAAGATATCTGTGGGTTTATTGCTGACATCACATCAGATTCCTGTTAGCACAGCAAATTTCATGTTTTCTTTCTATAGGTAACATTTTCATGCACTATAATTTTAGGCCCATTTTTGGAGATATCTAACCTTTCCCCCCCATCACCATCCTATAAATATCTTAAAGTGATTTCCATTTTGCTGATCAAAGTATAAACTATTTAAGTTAGCAACTTTTCCAGGATTGTAGGGCAATAATTGTCAGCAATGGGTTTTAAACTGTTGTTCATTTTAGAGACCAAGTTTAGTTACAGAAAATCCAAGGTCAGCAGAGTTCTTAGGCTGATCTTGTAGCTCTCTCCATCCCACAGGGCACTTAGCTCATTGCTGGGCGAGTGATGATGAGTTGTTTTCCATAGGCATCCAGGTCATTTCTCCTCAATTTTATTTTACTTTAAATTGTTTTACTGATCCTCAATCCAATCCACAGATAGTTTTTCCACTCACCTGCATTGCACAAGTAGACTTTCTTTCATTGTCCTAGTTTTTCTGTGACCCCTTGATTTCCATGACTTTCTAGACTTAAGGAGTTCAGAAAAAGTACTTGCCGCATTCCTTAATTATTACCTTAGTGGTTTGTTTGAATTTCAAGATGGATTTGTGTCCACCTCTTTTCCACTAGACAAAAATATTTTCTCCAAAGTCCATGCATTGGAACAAAACCCTCTAATTTTTTAAAATCTCATAACGCAAGCTGACAATTTTGCTGTACCACATTCAGACATATCTTGGAGTATATAACTCTGTGGCAGTGGATCATTCCACCAGACAGAAATACTTGAAAGGTTGAGAGAATTCAGGAAATCCAGAAATTCTCATAATTGAGAAGAATGTGAATTTAAATCTACTCCAAAACAGGTTCCTGTCTTAAAACAAATGACCACTTAGAATAGTTACTCCAGCTTGTTTCTTGGGACCATTTGCTTGGTAAAACAAATGCCAGCCCAGGCTGACATATCCAGCAAAATTCTCAATTGCTATCAACTTTGAAAACCAGATATCCCATGACAAAACAAAATTTACACAAAATCTTTCCACAAACCCAGTTCTACAAAGGATATCAGATGGAAAATGCCAACATGAGTAGAGAAACTACACTCTAGAAAAAGTAAGAGGGCAATCTTTTAACAAATCCAAAAGAAGATAGCCACATAAATATAATTCTACCTCTAAAAACAAAAATAAAAGGAAGTAAAAATACCTTTTTATTAATATCTCTAAACATCAGTGGACTCAATAAAAAGAAACAGACTAACACACTGGATACCTAAACATAACCCAGCATTTGGCTACATACAGGAATTGTACCTCAGAGACAAAGACAGATACTATCTCAGTAAGTGAAAGAATGGAATTAACTCTTTGTAAACATTCCATAGTATACTCTAGTTATGCATTTTGGGATATTTAGATTCAATTCTACAAATAATTAAAGTATGCTTTATTATATGTCCATTTTAAAATATTTAATATGTTAATTCATTTTTGCTATTTTACTTCAAAGAACATAGCACATAAATGTCTTTGGTATCATCATGTATTCATCATAAGTAAGTATAGCAGAATCAATTTTGTATGGAAACATTGCATTTTGTGGTATATTTTTCAAGTTTTTCTTTGTGTGTATATTGGAGAAGTTACATGTTCATGTAGGTAAAGACTAGCAGACAATTTCAGGTGTCATTTTTCAGATAACTTCCACCTGTTATTTTTTGAGTTAACTTCTCTCACTGAGGTGGAATGTTCTAGTTTGAGTAGGTAGGCTGGCTGGCTGGTAGATGCTGTGGTTGCCTGCACATAAACCAAGAGCAAGAGCAAGCTAGTGGCTAGTATAGCATAGACAGGGAATTAACTAACATAACTTCATCCCTAACTATGTTGCTATTTATAAATTGTAGGTTCTGAAGGCTGGAGATTCAATTTTCTTCAAAAATGCTTTATCAGTTAGAGTGTCTATTGCAAGGAAGCAAAACCAAACTGAAACAAATCAAAACAAAACTAAAACCAAAACAAACAAACAGGCAAACAAACAAAACCCCAAAGCTACTCAAGAAGAAAAAGTTTATTTTATTTTCCTGATTTTATTCCATCATGAAGGGAAAAGGTCAGGAACATGGGAGGCAGGAAGTGAAACAGACCATGGAGAAGTGCTGTTAATTGACTTGTTCTTCATGGCTTTCAGTCTGTCTTCTTATGGTACCCAGGAGCATTATACCAGGAATGTACCACAAGCCAGTGTGAGCTGGCCCCTCCCACATCAATCAGTAATTATATATCCTCCAGAAAGTGTACCATAAACCAACCTAGTGGGTGTTGCATGTAATAATTAAAAAATAAATCTGCGTTATTGCTGGCTACTGTAGTGGTCTTCCTGTGTGCTCAGCACTCACAGATTTCTGCAGTTGGGGGTTCACTCTTTCCAACCCATGCTTAGCTGCTGCAGCTACCTTTTCCCTGGAGCTCAGTTGAACCACTGCAAAATGGAAAATACCACATGATCTTAGTTTAGATTCAACAGATAACACAATCACTGGGCATGGAATCTATCGTCCTAAACTCATTAGCTATTTTATGTTAGAAATCTTCTGGTGGTGGATTCTGTTGTATTCTGCTAGCAGACCTAACAGTCACAAGTCTACATTTTGTCTTTTTCCTCCTGCCTCACCTTCTAAGACCTCCTCCTCACCCAGAGATCAGCTTCTTGTCTTCTTTATTATTCCATTAATTAGGGGAGAATTCTGCTACAAGTGGGGAAATTTCTTAATTGATGTTCTTTCTTTCAAAATGAATCTAGCTTGCAATAAATTTAAATAAATCTAACCTGCATAGATTTGTTTCCTCTCAAGTTCTCTAGTAACCTGCCCTACAACAATGTATTCTCATGGTAGATCACCCTCTATGTAAGTGCTCAGTACTAGATGCTCTTATGCCCATGTGCTCAAGCAATAAATGCCACTACATCCATGTACTTCAATAATGAATGGCACTATATTCATGTTGAATAGCAATGGATGAACTTATATCCTTTGCTCTAGCAGTAAATGGCTCTACACCCATGTGCACCACATGGAGCACTAAGTACACTCAGTGGCTATTAAGAAAAAAACAAAATAATGAAGATAACATGAAGTTGGAAAGGGCATGCCGGAGAGGTCCTTGTAGGGTGACAAATATTATGTAATGACATTGTATATCCATATGAAATGAACAAAAACATATAAAAATATTTGTCTAATGGGGTACATTGCATTTGAGAAGGTATAATGTCTTCTGGGATTGAGTCAGTATCAGATTTTTTGTGAGAAGAGCAACTGTTTGGGAGAGCAAATAGAAGATCTCCATTTCATAAGAGGGCTAAAATGACCAAATTCATATTTACTGAATAATAACCAAAGCTTTCATTAATCCAACATGACAAAAGATGTGTATTATATGATATTTACATGTATGTATTGATAACCATGATCTTTTGTATCTATAGTATAATATTAATACACATATGACTTCAGCAGCATACCTGTATGCCAGGATATAGCTGTGTAACTTCAATTATACTATATAACATATAATCTATTTATTCAAAGATCTGCATCTAACCTCTTTCAGTAAGTACCAAACACTTTCAAAGCATTGCAGATAGTAATTCTATCCCAACAAGTAGTAGTACCCAGGGACACAGCATGGGCAGAAAAAGTACAGTAACAAATCTCACACATTTATAAAGGCTTTCTACCTTTACAAAGCAATTTGAACAACACAATTTTATTTTGTGCTATATGTTATCCCATGATAATTTGTAAGCCTCATATCATTCCCATAATCTGAATAATCTGAAGAAAATGTTTTATTACATTTGTAGAAGACTCTCTGATTAGTAAAACGAATTCAAATAAAACTTTAATTTAAAAAAAAATTATTAGCTGTGAAAAAATTTGCATAGTATTTTTCTGGACCCATAAAGAAGATAAAATAAATGTAAATGTGACTGCTCAAACACAGGACAGGACAGGACCTGTCTTCAATCCTTTCCTCCTAGTCTTCTTCCACTCTATCTTTATATGCATCTTTATAAAATGTTACAGTAGCCCTCATGAACGGATATTTATTCTAAAATTTCCTTTGTGATAGTTTCATTATTAATTAGTATGCAAAGCAATAAATTACATTGTGGCATTTTTATACATATTGTGGTATTTGAAAATGTAATGTCTTCCTTACAGGCTCATATATTTTAATGCTTTTGTGAGATTATAAAACTTTTAAACATGAGTCTTGCTGGAGGAATTATATTAGTGGGAAAGGAGGCCTTCAAAAGTATAATCTCACTCCAGTTGCAGTTCATCTTCTTCTTCCTGAGTGTGCTGGGAAGATAGCTTCTTGATTTCTTGTTTATGTTGCCATGCCTTCCCAATTTTATGGGCATCTTGATTTTGAGAACCATAAGTCAATTACTTTGAGTAATGAAGAGTTTACTACTCTTTATTAAGTTGATTTAATTATTGTATTTTATTACCAAAATAGAGTAACTAACAACCATACTCTCTTTATATAGATCCTCTTCACTCAGTCTTCTATTCCATCTTCTAGGCCCTAACCACTCAACTCTTCCAGTAGTTTTCTTTTTCTTTCCATGTTCCAAACATTTTGTTTCCTTCTGGTCTTCCTGAACAATCATTTTCCCTGTTATCTTTCTCCTTTTAGACTGATTAGTAAGATTTTGGTAAATCTGTCCTATAAACTTTTCTATGCATCTTTGTTTAAGTACACACACATACACACACACACACAAACAAACACACACACACACACAAACACAGACCCATTTGTACAAGACTCTCTGATTAGTAAAAGGAATTCAAATATAACTTTAATTCATAAAAATTATTAGCTGACATTCTGACATTTCTCTTCATGTATAACATATACTCTTTCAGTCTACTAATCATTTGAACAAACATTTTGACCTACAATAAATTATTTTAAAAAGTAAGTTTGTTGATAATTCTTTCTATTTTAAAGCAGTGACCTAATAAAGGCTATAGAAGGAGTTGTGCCTTAAGTACATGTTCTTGGTCCTTATTCAAAAGTTTGTGATATGAGAAAATTATACTTCTAGATTATACCACTTCAGGCACTTGAAAACGAGAATAATGCTTCAGGTTCTGCAGATCCACAAACTACTGAGTAGGAATGGGAATAGGATTGATGAATCCAGGTTTGTCCTATGTTCATCCAGATCTCTAGCACATGGCCTTGTCCTACTTTGGTTAGACCAAGACTAGATCTTTTGTGGAGCAATGTTCTCCAGGTTCAAATGTTCTACCGTTAAGAGCAGTCCTTAAGAGTTTGGAGTTTCTAAGTTGAAAGAGAGAGGAGAAAGACTCAGAAGACTGTAGAAGCAAATATAAGGCACAAAAAAAATTTAAACCTAACAAGATACACAGAGCCCCTCCTCAATGTTACAGAGGTAGTAAACAACTACTAGAGGAAGAGATTCTCCATCTGACCATTCAGCCATCCAGAAAGTTCTAGACAAGTGTCTTTCAAGTATCAACATCTTGAGTGCACATGATTTTTGGTGATACAAATATTTTGAGTAGTTTCAGCTAGTATAGGTAACCCTTCATCATACCACTGCAAGGAATTCCAATTAATTTAATTGTTTGCCAATGTAGACCTTGGTAAAATTGTTCTTTTTTAATTGTCTTTGTTACCTTATCTTGGCTAAGTAAATATTTGTATTGCTGCTGTCTAGGAAAGTCTAACAGAATACCTTCCCTCTTGATTGTCTAGGCAGTCCAGCTTCATTTTCTCTTCTAAAATGGTTCAAGGTATCTTTAGATATCAAATATGTAGGGTTTGCCTGGCAATAAACGTTGGTCAAGAAAGCAGTCTCATTTTCTCAAGGAATATCTTTATCAGTACTAGCAACATTACTTCCTGACCTCCACAGCCTCCAGGAGTAACACTGGGTGCCAATAATGTGAAGTGCGACTTTCACAACTGGTAGGTTGTAAGAGGTCCATATGTGTTAGAAACAGTCTTCATTTGTGAGGTTTCTTTATTCTCTTTCTACTTTTATTGTATTTCATCACATGAATATTAAAAATAATTTTCTCTAGTTCTACAATTATGATTCATTCCCAAGTTGACTGCTTGTTTAAAAGTTATACTGAAGTAAACATATTTTTCTAGAATTTGTATGAACCCTTGATTCCAAATCAAGTACTGGTTGGCTCCTAGATTTCTAAGTTGTAAAAAAGAACTCTCCCAGCCCTGGAAAAAGTTCATGAGTGAAGTAGTATTAATATTAATGTCTTGAAATGTTATTCTGTCAAATATATGGCAATTTATTATCTACCTACTTGATCTCAGCCTTGATAATCTACCGTCACTGTATATTTGTATCACTGTTATTCATGAAGAAAACATTTTAAATAATGGAATTCAGAATAAAGTACTTTTACTAAAATTAAAAGCTCTTTATAATAATTGACATTTAATATAATATAACATATAATATAACATTTAATATAATAATTGACATTTAAGGTAAATATTTTTTCTTTTTTTTTTAAATTTTATTTTCTAAGTTTTTTTTTTTTTATATACATTCAAAATCATTTCCCCTTTCCTGTTTCCTCCATCCCCGAAAGTCGCATAAGCCCCCTTCCCTCCCTCTTTTCCCCATTCACCCCCTCTTGCATCTCTGTCCTGCCGTTCCCCTACATCCAGTCTTTCCAGGACCAGGGGTCTCTCCTTCCATCTTCTTAGAAATCTATTGATATGCGAATTGTGTCTAGGGTATTCCGAGATTCTGGGTTAATACCCCCTTATCAGTGACTGCATACCAAGTGTGTTCTTTTGTGATTGGGTTACCTCACTAAGGATGATATTTTCAATTTCTGACCATTTGCCTAGGAATTTCGTGAATTCATTGTTTTTAATTGTAGAGTAGTAGTCCATTGTGTAAATATACCACATCTTCTGAATCCATTCCTCCGTTGAGGGACATCTGGGTTCTTTCCAGCTTCTGGCTATTATAAATAAGGCTGCTATGAACACAGTGGAGCATGTGTCCTTATTGCATGCATGTAAAGCCTCTGCGTATATGCCCAGGAGTGGTATAGCCAGATCCTCCGGGAGTATCACGTCCAGTTTTCTGAGGAACCGCCAGACCGCTTTCAACCCTACATCCGACAGAGGGCTAATATCCAATATATACAAAGAACTCAAGAAGGTAAACTCCAGAGAGGCAAGTAACCCTATTAAAAAATGGGGTACAGAGCTAAACAAAGAGTTCTCACCTGAAGAATATATAATGGCTGAAAAGCACCTAAAGAGATGTTCATCATCCTTAGTCATTAGGGAAATGCAAATCAAAACAACCCTGAGATTCCATCTCACACCAGTCAGAATGGCTAAGATCAAAAACACAGGAGACAGCAGTTGTTGGCGAGGATGTGGAGAAAGAGGAACACTCCTCCAATCCTGTTGGGATTGCAAGCTGGTAAAACCACTCTGGAAATTTTTGATTTGGTATGTTGTCACATGTCCACCCAGCTGCAGGGCATGGCTGCTTGGGGAAGCCGAATGCTGGGAATTTGACTGTGTTTACCCCACCCCTCTGGTGGAGTGAGTGCTGTTGAGTAGTGCTCAGGCACCACTCAGGTGGTGGGAAAGCAGCAGTATTAAGTTTGGGAAAGTCACAGCTGGTTCTGGAATTCCTGGGCCTGCGATGAGGTTGGGGATGTGTGGTTCTCAGACCCATGAACATCCAGGTTACAGAAGAGCAGAGCACTGAAAGGAGTTGGGTGCCCGAGGGCTGGGAACAGTATCTAGCTTGGGGCCAGTAGAGAGAGGGAGCTCCAGCTTGTCCCAGTAGAGTAATTGTCCTTAGCTTGGAGGCAGTAGTGGCTGGGAGGGGAGAGAGGCCTTCTATGGGAGAATGAAGCAGCTCTGTAGACAAAGGCCTCTCCCAGATTTCTTAATGTGAATCCTGACCAAAGGGACAGTCCATGGTTCTGAATAATTTATTGATTGTTTATGGTGGAAAATGGACATTTAATGTACCATATCCAATTTTTCAGAATGGGGCCTCTGTTTAAATACCCTTTACAGGGAGAAATGTCTGGGAGGGAAAGCTTATTGACTAAACCCTCTGGGCCTCTAGGTACCTCATTATCGTGGAGAACTCTGTTTTGGGGTTATGTGACCATAGGACACATTTCTTTTATGAAAGAACCATGGCAGGTATTCCAAGTCAGGAGTCTGGCAGGGAGATGAGTCGCCTAAGCCTCAGATATATGCACACCAAGATTTTGGGTCTTGACCTGCCCTACCTTACCAATTTCCTTGCATGGTACTATGTCCCAAACTAGTATACATATACAATGGAAGGTTCTTCTTCATAAAGAATAGCAGTCATTGTTAACTGAAATTGGATGTGACTGAGAAAAAATCATATTAAGTAAAACAAGCTAGTCAAAGATAAACAAATACCGTATTCTTTTTTCATTTTATTAAATTTATTTTACTCCTTATTTGTGATTATGTATATAGGTTGTTTTAGATGGCAGAAGGAGGTATAACACTTTGCAGTAAGTCACTCAACAAAAGTGCTGGCAATAAAAGATATGTCCTTAGGAAGAACAGCAAGAACCCTTAATTGCTTTCTCTCATTTCTGATTACTCTATTTTGTATATTTAAAAATGTCTGGTAAAAATATATAATAAGGTGAAATTATCTAGCACAACAAAAAAGACATAGAAGGGGAAAAGGAACACAAGGAGGCAGAATGGAAAATATATACTCAACATACAGTACATATGGATTGAAAATTTGAAGATATTTAAAATAAAATATTAAAATTATGTATAACTATATCATTATATGCAAATGTGTGCAGATGCCTACAGAGGCCAGAGGCAGTACATCTCCCTGTTAAGTGGAGCTAACGATTATTGTCTTCCCTGCATGGGTGATGGGAAAAAAAATTAAATCTTCTGTAGAAGCAGTATATGTTTTCAACCATGGAACCTTTTATCCAGGCTCCAAATCAAAAATATAAAAATAAAAATAAATATTATTATTGAAATATTCTTTTAAAATAGAAAATAAGGTGAATTTTAGCATTAAATTTGTTGAGTGGCTGAAAAATTATTAGTACATTTGGAAAACTGAATGGCATTTAAGTTTCAAGATGATACCAGGTGGTGGAGTGGGTGGAAATATTCCCTAATAACCTGTCAGTCTTGATATTTTCTTAGTTCATCTTATTCATCAGCTTTAAAGGATTGTTTCACTTGTGTATGACATAGTGTATGAGGCAACAAAAGTAGTAACGTTTTATTTAAAAGTTCTTAAAAATTTGATGCCATGAAAATAATTGAAAAATATGTTTAGGACGAGAGGTATTGTGCTTTGAATATGATTGTTCCCTTTAAGCTCACATAATTGATTATTGATCTCCAGGTTATAGTGATGGTTGGCAACCTTTAGAAGATTGATTACATCAGAGGTCTACGGAATATGGACTCACTGTGAGAGGATGCACCTAATCCTGTAGAGAGGTGATGCTCCATACTTGGGGGAGTTTTGGGGAGTGCCTCCTCTGAGTTGAAGGGGAGGCGGAGGATGGGAGAAGAACTCTGTGAGAGGCGACTTGGAGGCAGCAACATGTGGGATGTAAATAAATGAAATAATTAACTTACAAAAAGAAAAAGAAAATGAAGAGACAACATACCCACATTTAAGGGACACAATGAAAGCTGTGCTGACAGGTAAGTTCATAGCAGCAAGTGCCTTCATAAACAAATTAGACATTACTAATACCAGCAATTTAAACATACACTAGAAAGCTCTAGAGAAAACAAATAGAAGAAGCAAGCATAACAAAGAGGAATAGAATGCAGGAAATAATCAAAATCAGGAATGGAAGCAAATAGAAGCAAAGAAAACAATAGGTTGAATCAATGAAACCTAGAGCTTTTTTTCTTTTTTCTTTTCTTTTTTTATTTTTTTGAGAAAATCAACAAGATAAAAAACCCTTAGCCAAACAAAGCAAAAGAGAGAGAGAGACAGAATGCAAATTAGAAAATTCAAAAATTAAAATAACATCCTTTATAGGACAGCAATAGATTTTGGTGTTATTCACTATTGGAATTCTCAAGGACAAAATGGAAGGGGCATTTACCAGGTAAATGTCACCTCACCACACCATTTCTTTCTGTCCCCTTCCCTTCCCTTCCCTTCCCTTCCCTTCCCTTCCCTTCCCTTCCCTTCCCTTCCCTTCCCTTCCCTTCCCTTCCCTTCCCTTCCCTTCCCTTCCCTTCCCTTCCCTTCCCTTCCCTTCCCTTCCCATCTTTCCTTTCTTTTCCTTTCTTTTCCTTTCTTTTCCTTTCTTTTCCTTTCTTTTCCTTTCCTTTCCTTTCCTTTCCTTTCCTTTCCTTTCCTTTCCTTTCCTTTCCTTTCCTTTCCTTTCCTTTCCTTTCCAACACTCCTTTTTGCCCTTTCTTTCCCCTATAATCTTGTTCATCTTCTATCTACCTTACTCCTCCCCTCCCTTTCCTTTTTTGCACCTACATTAGCATGCTGTTTCTCTTCTCTCTCCTCTAACCTACAGTTTCCTACATTCTTTTGCCCTGATACATTGTACAAATGTCGTAATACATTTAATTTAGTATTATTAAGTATGGGTACCTCAGTATGTGGGCTAAAACCAGAGGATAACTTTGTGAAGTTTGTTCCCTTTTTATTACATAAAGGCAAGTGTGTTTACCATCTAAAATTGTCTCATCAACCCCATATGTTCACCTTATCAGTTCCATCATGATTTTTGTGAAAATAATTAGTGCTTCCTTCAGTGGAAAGAGACACCATGACCAAGGCAACTCTTATAAACATTTATTTAGGGCTGGCATACAGTTTCAGAGGTTTAGTCCACTATCATCATACCAGGAAGCATGACAGCATTCAGGCATATGTGATGCTGGAGAAGAAACTGAGAGTTCTGCATCTTGATCCAAAGGCAGTCAGGAGATGATTGGCATTCTCACGTAGTTATTATCAAGCTCTCTTATTCAGTAGGTAGAGCCTAAGCATAGGGAGAGATCTCCAAAATCCACCTCCTCAGTAACAGACTTCCTCTTACAAGGCCGTACCTTCTAACAGTCCCTGTGGGCTAAGCACATTCCAGTCACTACACACTCATTGACCTAGTATTCATTAAATACACTAGGTTCATAAGCTACAAAGCCTTGATGTCACATTTATCCCATATAGATCAGAATTTCATGTACACTCTATGGATCAAATACATGTTGTGTAGTTTAGATGGCAGGCATATTACCAACTGAGACAGCTTCCCATAATTAATGTAATTATAAACTAATTGTACTAGGTTAAATTCACATGATAGACTGCTAATCACTTATGATAATCTAAAATGGAAAATTTAGTGATATTAAAGTTTCAGGATGAACTCTTGGGTAACAGTTAAGAAAATCACAGTTCTGTGCCACTAATACTTCCATCCTATGCCAATACATCCTCACCATTTCAAAGGAAGAAAGAGTCCCCATTAGCCTTGGCCTTTCCCCATATCAGTTCCTGCAACACTGGCCTGGGTTCTGCATCTGAAATTTATTTGTTCTCAGTAATAACCTAAGTGTAGATTTATAATACATTGCTCTGAATGACCAGCTTTCTGAGTTAGGATAAAGTTTTTGGTTTTGCTTTTTACATTTTATTGATTTCTTATGAATTTGATTTCATGTACCCCAGTCCCTTTCTTCTCACTGTCCCCTTATATTTTCCCTTCACACTGCACCCATAATAAAACACACACACACACACACACACACACACACACACACACACACACACACACACAAATAAACAACAACATAAGAAATCATTAAAAATAAAACCCTCGTCACAGAAGCTGTAATTTTACAGTATGTCCCGCAATATATCCCTCTGTCCATACATTATCACTTTCAGATATTGATTGTAATTCCTGTCTGCCTCAAGATCTCTGGTTTCTGTGACACCACCAATATTGGATCCTCACCAGGGGTCCCCCAGGTCACACTGTTGCTGCCCTGTGTCACAGAGATCCTGCAGGTCTAGATTAACAGGACTGGACTCGTCACACATTCCAAAGAATCACAGATTATATATATTTGGTTTGTGCCAACTCCAAGCCCTGTATCTGGGTCTGGAATGAGTTATGCTGATATACTAATTGGCTCTCCCTTATCTGCACCTTCTGGGTGGGCAAGCCCTCTAGCAATGCTAAGAATAGGGTACCCAATGCAGCCATATGCAGGAGGCAGGGTCTCCTTCTTTCATGTCATTAGGGTGACTCACCAACACCCATGCCTCCAGAGGTAGCTCAACTCTACTGCCCAGTCAAGGCCTGGAGGCCCACTCACCTTGAGAGTAGTTGTACCAGCTCTCTCACTCTTACACCCTTGAGGATGGTGCATCTGTGCCTTGACCATCTGGTCCAACTCCATTGTATTGCCCAGGCAAGCTGCAATGCCTGCTATCCCAAGTGCTACAGCCAGTGGCAGAGAATGGCTAGTACACCCTTTCTCATGACACCAGCTTCCTGGGTACTGCAGGTGGCCAGGAGTGGAGGACAAGATCATCCCTCCAACCATACCACCTCACCTCGTTCCTGTGCCTTAGCTCTTCTGCACCCTAGTTATCAATGTCAGCTCAAATGAGTCCCATCCTCCAGAGCCAACTGTACTGTTCAGCATAGATCAGGTACAGGGTCCTCTCTTCCAATTTTTGCAGCTTGCGAGGGACAGTGCCAGTTCAAGTTCACTCTCTCTTTTGACCCTGAGATCAGCTCTCCCTACTGCCTCAGGTGGCAAGAGGTGAAGTGGCAGACACTGCAGAGAAGTAGGAGACACATTTATTTCCTCGGATGCCAGCTCAGCCATGCCTACACCAGAAGGGTCAGCTCTACTCTATTGCTTGGGAGAAGCTCAGGGCTGAATCTCCTAAGTGCTGTCATAAGTGAGAGATGGGACCAGTTCTCCAGAGCTCCACATTCAGGGAAGGAAAGAGTCAGCTATGAACAGGCCCTGAATATCCATCTGGTCTCTGTGAGTCATGGACACCAACACAGTCATGTACCGATGCATAGCCATGGACCCAGACATGGCCCTCAGATACATGTTGCATCTTCCCAATTGCCCCAGCTGACAGAACTGGCAACTCAAAATGTGCTATTCCTCTGTACATTTGAATTTCCAGTTCCATCTCTCTTCATAATATTCAAACTTCTTCACTTCTTTCTCTCCTATCTGACCACCACATACTCATACATTGAGGTGGTTCTCTCTGCAACCTAGGAATTTGGCTGGTGGGCACCTGGGTGCCATCCTCAAGATATCCATGTTGCATTAGGTGGCAAGAAGTGGATGTCTATGACCCATGTGCACTGTGCACTGGGGAACAGTTCTGTGGGTGATATGGCTGTTTGCAGGTCTCTTTTTCTCTCTTTCTGTGCTGTGCAGCCTGGATTTTACTTGATTTTTAAGAGTGCTAGGCAAAAGACAGCTTTGACCGTTAGCCACACATCAAACTAGGATGAACAAAGGACTACCATATGCTCTGTTCCTGATTGATAGAAGAAAAGCACCAGCAACAAGTTATGGCTTTGTCCATTGTCAGGAAGGTGGGATAGTTTTAAAGGTCTAGCACACTATAGCACCCATGGGACATCCATTCTTTTCATAAGTATTATTTATTTTACATTTAGCAACTGTGTAGGGGTATAAGCATTTTCTTGCCTTTGGTTAGACTGAATGGTACTTATTTGCTGAAATGATCTTTTTATTCTCACTGGAATTGTTTTCTGGTGTTTTATTGCTGGACCCTCAATTATACTCACTGCCATATTTCTAGTCTTACATCAGTGCAATATAGTGGTTATTTTGGAGTTCCATTGTAGGTTTTAGAATTGTGAAGTATGAACATCCTGATATATTGTTTTCATAAGAGAGTGCTGAATATTCTAGGCTGTTGCAATTCCACATGAATACATGCATGAGCTGTATTTCATAATTTCACTGTGTAATTTTTTACTTACATGTGCATGTATCTCTTTTCATGTCCAGGTGCTGATTTCAGCCCTTCTACTCAAATACTAGCTGTGACAGTCAGTATTTTCTAGCCCCTAACCTTGAAAATACCTATATATTTTGTGTTGAAAATGATACTTAGTGTATATATTTCAGATATGCTCTAGGTCAAGAATGAGAAAGTTCGAAATTTCTAACTTCATATTTTTGATTATAAAAAGGTTTTTAACAATGTTAGTTAGCAATGTGATATCTGTTAATATCATATATTTTACTTGTTTTAATATTAATTGTCATTTATTATGAACAAAAAATCACCCTGTTTCCATTCCTTAGGATTCTTGGTGTAGTTTCTTGTATTTGCATAGCTGTTTGCTTCATGGTTATTAATTATAATTTTGTACTTGTAATTATATTTAATATATTTTATTTTTTAAACCACTCAGGCACTAGCTCACGAGAGATGAGAGTTTGCCTTCCTCTTTCAATTACTATTCATATTTAACAAAATATGTTTCCAAAACCTCTTTATTTTATACATTCTTACATTTATCATTAATGTCAAACTATGTACTTAAGTCAATCAGGAAAAATTGTTTTCTTTTTCTTAATATTTTATGAAAGAATACTGTTAATTTTTAAAAAATATAAAATTTACACATGATGATGTAGTGTTGTGGAGTTTTATTATTGTAAGGTTTTACTTTTATATTATATTATTTAGTTTACTTATTTCTACACATTTATTCATTTTTCTTAATTTTAAAATTATATGTTGATGTATTTCTTTTATATTGTCATTTGCAGGATGCTACGTGTATAATTGGGAGCTAGCTCTAGGCATCTTATATTCAGTTACTCACCACCAGCTAAAATCCAGCTCCAGTTTTTGATTATTAAGGAGTCAGATGTCCCATTTTTATGCTTGCTTTTATAATTTTATATTTCCTTATCTAATTACTTACCAACCTTGTTGATAATGCTAATGAAGCAATTTTTGCATTTTTAATTTTATCTACTCTTCTCTACTGTTTTCCACTTATATACATCATAATATGTGGTTTTGTTTACCTTTCCAGGTCTTGTTTATAAACATGTAGAATTTAAATTAGGTGACATTGCATGTGTAATAAGACTTAGTGCTTACTATGGAACCTTGTTCCCTGAGTCTTATGGTCTAGTATGTTATGATGAATATCTGTGACTATTTTTCTAATTAACTTATGTTCTTTTGTATAAGTGTGCACTAACTGCACTTTGTATATTTGTTAGTATTCCAGTTTTTCTTCAATTTTTCATTTAGTCTTACATATTAAAAAATGTAATGTACATTAAATTTGCAGTCATTGATTAATTTTTTTAGTTTACAATTAGGGCATATTTTTTTCCACCTGACTGGACCATGACTTTCACATGAGCCAAGGAAAAACAGTCTTCTGATTCTAAATGTTTGTAGTCTTATTTAAGTCTCTTCATTTTTAATAGATTTCATTATAGTCACTGTATTCTTTATTATAAGTGGAAAATAACAGTGCTAGAGGGAGAGAAAATTCCAAAAACCTACTTTAGTGCACTAAAATCCCCTGTTTTTGTCAGTGTTTTTGACTGTGAATTTCTGACTGTTTCTAAAATTCTAACACAATCAGTTTCAACCATTTGTATTACTTTTCTTTTTTATTTCTTCCTTCTCTTTGTTTTCCTTTGAGGAGAAAATTATTGGAAGTTGCCCACAGCATCTTAATGCTGCTTATTAGCCATGTTAATCTTTATATTTAAATTTTATTTTCTAAGTTTTTTTATATACATTCAAAATCATTTCCCCTTTCCTGTTTCCTCCCTCCCCGAAAGTCCCATAAGCCCCCTTTCCCTCCCTCTTTTCCCCATTCACCCCCCTCTCGCTTCTCTATCCTGGCGATCCCCTACATCCAGTCTTTCCAGGACCAGGGGTCTCTCCTTCCATCTTTTTAGAAATCTATTGATATGCTAATTGTGTCTAGGGTATGTTAATCTAAATAACATGGTTAATGTCACTCTGTTAAATTTCTACTTTGAAAACTCTGATCAAGAAGAAAAAATGAAGTGGAGGCAGAGTAAACTCTGATGGAGAAAAGATCCCATTTCCAGTGTAGGCAGAAGGGATTTTCCATCAATGCCTTAAAATTATATGGATGGAGATATGCAGGTATGTGGATAGAGGGATATGAATTTGAAATGAACTCTACATCCAAGGCAGTAGCTATCTAGCTTTAATCAACCCAACTCACCATGTTGATTATTTTCTCTATGCATTTTCATAGTAGAAGCCATTTGCCTGATTTATTTGCACTAAAAATGGCCCTGCCCACAGTAAAGCAGCACTTTAAAATTGTTGCCTGAAACTTTGCCTAAGTACACAATTAGTGGACAATGAAGACAGCATTACCTCTTTCAACTTTTTAGCCAAGGAAAATAATAGTTAAGACAAGAGGTGTAAAAACATACACAAATATAAATCATATCCACATAAACACACATCATATTGTTCTTAGGTATCTATAATGAAGAAAACCATTGTGTTATGAAATACATGAAAATCCTCTTAGAAATTGGTAATGCTTGCTATTCAGTGACTATAATAGCTCATTTAATAATAATACATATTATTCTTTTACATAAAAGTAGAATGAAGAATAATGATATCAACACACAAATTTTAAGGGGAAATCTACTTTTTGAAGAAGTTGGAAGTCTATGCTTATTTACTATCCCCTTACTGATAATCAAGTCCTCCAAACAGCAAAGTATCCTCCAATAGCTTCATCCATCTTTCCAAAATAAAAAAGAAAGAAAAAGAAAAAAGTTATACATGTCTATAAATTGTGACCCCCAAGCCATTTTTCTGACTTTTACTATTTGATCCACATCAATGAGTGCCCTTGTGCTGGGGCTCAAAACTCCTGTTGATTTTGCACCCATCCTTAGTACCTGAGGAATTTTAAGTCCTCCCAGTTCCTCTATCTTTCTTCTCTAGTAAGATTTTACAAACTTTCCATCCATGCATGCCTCCTACCATCACAGGAAATGTGCACAGTTTTCTAGTATATCCTTTGTTTCTTAAGCTCCCTGAGAAAAACTTAAGAACACCCTTCTTTCTGCACTAGTTTCCTTATTCTAGAGTTTTCTGATGACCCTAGTAAATCTTCACTATCAGTCTTCTCACCCTTCTTTTATTAGCTTTTGCTTTTCTTTCAAGATATTATTCAACATTTAAGAATAACAGAGTAGAATCAGATATTCTGGAAGTACATTTGAAATGAAACAAACAAATTTTCCTTTCCCTAAATTTGATGTAAGTCTCCTCACACACTTATGTGTGTGAATTTTGGTACAGTCATGGAAGGGTATGTATATACAGGTCAATCTTATCTTTGACTTCTTGCCTTTCATCTTAGTGGAGACAAAATCTCTCATGTTCTGGGAGGGTACCTCCATCTCCTACATTTCTTTGTCTCTTTTGGTTAACTTGCAATGCACACAGCTCATCTTTATACCTTCTCTTCATTATCAATCTATCTCCTTGAACATACCAATAGTCTGTAATATCTGTTTTTTGAAAAGCATGTTATTTTATTGAAAAGGGAAGTAAAAACATTTTATGATAAAATTGAAGATTTATATGGAAAATATTTCTGATAAAATAGAAGATATATATAGAAAAACATAAAATTGACAATTTTCATGGAAAATTAAAAAGTAAAGTGGTAGACATAAAAACATTGCTCAATTAATCGAAAAAGGAAGCAGAAATATTTTATGATAGAATTGAAGATTTACATGAAAAATATTTCTGATAAAAATGTAGAAAAAAGTAGAAAAACATGTTAAAATTTAAAATTATCATGGAAATTTTTATATAGATATAATAATGGTAGGCGAAATGTATTCTTAAGTCGTTGAAAGTGGAATAGTTTGCAATATCTTATTCATATACTAACAATTTCCAATTTCATATTCAGCATCAACCTTCCTAATAAGTTAGATACACATCTAAATAGCTGATAATATGCCCCTTAGGTAATTCATTGGGAAACGCACTCCCCCAAATTCTTTTAAGTATTTATTGCCTTGAAACAAATATTAAAGAGTATGGTAATTAAAACAAGGAATCTGATAAATTTTTATGTGTGCATTCATGTGTGAACCTTTCCACACTCATTTGGAGACCAGAGGATGTCATAAGATTTCACATTCTACTCTTTTGTGCATCATTCCCTTGAGAGAGGTTGTCTCACTGAACCTGGGGTAAGACAAACATCTACTCAGCTCCCCATACATGTAATCCTGTAGCTCCTCCCATTAGAGAACTGGGATCCAGGCTTGTGCCACACTGCACTAACCACTTGTGTATTAAAGATTCAAAAGTAAGTCATTATGCATAAGTAAAAAGCTCTTTTAACAATATCATGCAGTTTTTAATACTATTGCGCTGTAGTACTGCTTGAGGTCTGGGATAATGATTCCCCCAGAAGTTCTTTTACTGATTAGAATAGTTTTCTCTATCCTGGGTTTTTTTGTTATTCCAGATGAATTTGAGAGTTGCTCTTTCTAACTCTACAAAGAACTGAGTTTGGATTTTGATGGGGAGTGCATTGAATCTGTATATTTTTTTTTTGCCAAGATGGCCATTTTAACTGTATTAATCCTGCCAGTCCACGAGCATGGAAGATCTTTCCATCTTCTGAGGTCTTCTTCAATTTCTTTCTTCAAAGACTTGAAGTTCTTGTCCTACATATCTTTCACTTGTTTGGTTAGAATCACACCAAGATATTTTATATTGTTTGTGACTATATTGAAGGGTGTCATTTCCCTGATTTCTTTCTCAGCCTATTTATCCTTTGAGTATAGGAAGGCAACAAATTTGTTTGAGTTAATTTTATATCCGGCCACTTTGCTGAAGTTGTTTATCAGCTATAGGAGTTCTCTGGTGAAGTTTTTTGGGTCGCTTATGTATACTATCATATCATCTGAAAATAGTGATAATTTGACTTCTTCCTTTCTAATTTGTATCTCTTTGATCTCTTTTGTTGTCTAATTGCTCTAGCTAGAACTTCAATTACAATATTGAATAGATATGGAGAGAGAGGGCAGCCTTGTCTAGTCCCTGGTTTTAGTGGGATTGTTTCAAGCTTTTCTCCATTTAGTTTGATGTTGGCTACCAGTTTGGTGTATATTACTTTTGCTATGTTTAGATATGGGTCTTGAATTCCTGATCTTTCTAAGACTTTTACCATGAAAGGATTCTGAATTTTTTCAAATACTTTTTCAGCATCTAATGGAATGACCATGTGGTTTTTTTTCTTTGAGTTTGTTACCAACTGAGGAATTCCTTCAGCCCATATTAATGAATTTCTAAAAATATGATGGACTGTTTATTAGCATATGTATACTTCCTTTGTTTCTTTTGACAATAATTACAAAGATATTATTAATTTTATCATTCCGCAGCTTAGATACAAGTAGACATACAACTGGCACATATTATTGTATATATATTTGTCTTAGAATCATAATTGAGTATAATTGTAACATGCCTGTATACTATTATACTACACAAAGGTATAATTCATGTTTCGTAATTATTCAATCTTCCTATGTGTTTAGCATGTTACAAATACTGCATCTATTTTATGTATGTTGTACATATCTTTGGGTGAAAATTTTACTTGTAATTTAGGCATGTCACAGATTAGAATGCCTGAATTTGTAGATATTTTACTTTAATAGTCACAGCTAGACAATTTCTCAGTGTGTTAATAATTTACAATGTTACCACAGTTTATGAGAGTAATAGTACATTTATTTTTGTTTGCTTATGACTCCTAACCAAATTTACATTCCAAAGAGATCTCCTGACACTGATTTTTTTCTCTTACTCTATTCCCAGCTGAGCAGCAAAGACCTTATTATTCTCCTAAAACATACATTTATGAATAATCACATACACAATCACAACTAAATCATACATAAATATATAAATGTGTTGAGATAATGATAATAGAGGTAAAGAGGGCAAGAGATAGGGGAGTCAAAGAAAGAAAGAGAAAAAATTGCATGGACATGTCCTCCTCCCTTTTATCTGAATTTATTTTATAATATTTACTAAAGGCCTAAAAATTCTCTTCTTTTGGCTCTTGCAAGAATAGTGGCTGCATGTACAAACTTATTTTTGGTTTGAAGTTCTAATTATTCAAGTTTGCCATGTAAATTTTATCTTATTTATTTAAATTATGTGTATATATTGGGTATGTGCATGTGGGTATCTGAGGAGACCAGAAGAAGACATTGGATCTCCTGGGACTGGAGTTAAAAAATGTTTTGAGCAGTCTAGAAATTAAAGTCAGATCCTCAGAAAGAAATCAGCAAGCTCTTAACCACTGTATCATGTAAATTTATATATGTCTACTAAGTATTTGTTTGCATGCATACTATATATATATATGTGTGTGTGTGTGTGTGTGTGTGTACTTGTGCATATGTATGTATGTATGTATACAAATTATATGTGTGTATATATATGGCTTTGTATCACACACAGATTCAGGTATACATGGAGAGGCATGGTAATTTCAGTATGAGAATCTGTGTGAAGCTCATATTTCAAAACTGTTTCAGTAATTAGGCAAGGACTTTAGTCTCTTCGAGTAGTGAATCCTACTATATAGAATAAACAAGTTTACAAGATGTGAAGGGCACTTATGCTGAATTGTAGAAATGCCTCACTGCTCAATATTTTGTCTTTATGGCTTGTTCTCCTGTTCTAGTCAGATCTAATATAGTGTCTTCCTTATGGCCTCTTAGGTGATCCAAGCACAGTTTGAACTCCACTTCTTTGATCATCCTGTTATTCTACTCAGTGTCCTGTCCTAATGACTTATCACCTCATCTACAAAGTGAAGAGAGTCCTCTGCTTCTCTTTGACACTTCATAGTTTCTTTTATTCATTTTATCCTGTGGAACACTTACTGAATTGGTGAATACTTCCATATTAGCCTCCCAACAGTAAAAGGGATAATTGTCATGGATACACTATTGTCTTGGTCTATCTATTTTCCTGATATTAGGCTAGAAAATGGTCATGTAGTTGCTGAACTTTGATCTATTTATCAAATAGATTTCTCCATAAAAAAGTAATTTTGAAATAGAACAACAACTTAAATGTACAAGGAATTGAAAAGTAGTTAGAAGACTATTTATTAAACTCAAACACCAGTGTGATATTCAGAGATTTTAAGTGATGTGAATGAATTAATACTTGCCAAATAACTAAGAGATTTGTAGAGGACTAAAATTTTCCATGTCTACAATGTTAAATACCTATCAAAACCAGGTGAAATAAAATAATATTAATTTCTTACCTAAGCAGTAGCATGATTCAATGTTTTTATATGATTTCTTTTTCTTTTTGTTCAGTAAAGCCTGGCATTTGGGATATTTTTGATGATATATTATGAATTTTGATACTTTTAACTCATGTATGGCTGAGTGCTAGGCTGTAATTGCCTAAGGATTTCTGAAATAGTATGAGCAAAACAGTTTATTACATTAAAATATGTAATGTATTTTTATTCATACATTTGAGTTCTATGATATTCAACATAATTATGTTATCATTTAGTGAAACCATTAGGGATTAAAATGTTTCTCAGGGCATTTGGTTTTAGTGAGTATATATGCCAAGTATTTTTTAATACAATCCAAAAAAAGAGAGAGTCTAAAGAAAACTAGCAAAATATTTTGTCCCAAGTTCTTCTTTCACTGATATTCTAATCTAGAGTAATACATAATTAGCAAGGAGATATCATGATGTATAGTACTATTCTAACCCCCATTTCAAACAGTGAAGTAGAACAGGAAGTAAGAAGATAAATAAGCGAGCAAAAATGTTTGCTATACAAGCCTGATGACCTGAGATTGTATCCTTGACCCTCATGCAAAGATCCTGGTGCAGCCCGAATCCCAGAATGGGAAGAGGGAGAGGTATGTGTTTCCTAGGGACTAATGGCTCACAGCTCAGCTACAACTTCAGTGATATACCTGGTCTGAGCATAGCAAGACCAAAAATAATTGAGCAAGACATTGATAGTCTCCTAAGGCCTCTGCATAAACAAGCCCTGTTGTTAGCCTATAGAGAAACATAACACACACACACACACACACACACACACACACACACACACACGTGCACATGCGAGAGAGACAGAGAGAGAGAGAGAGAGAGAGAGAGAGAGAGAGAGAGAGAGAGAGAGAGAGCTTGAGAGAGAAAGAGACATACACAGAGAGACAGAGACAAAGACAGAGAAGCAGTTTCAGAAACCCTACATTCATTTAAAAGCACTGAGAGGAAATGTATGGAGAATATTCCAAGAAAGGAGGCTTTGGTGTGTTACAAAAGAAGATTACCCCCAAGAAACCAAAGTCATAAGGTAAATATATGTGGGGAAAGGTGACATTGCTGAAAGTGCAAAATGCTTGCCAAGTGAGCAAGAAGAGCTGATTTTTGATCACCACCAATCACATAACAATCTGAGCACACCAGACATGAAAAAAAATTTAGTGTTAGCTTTGTAGAGACGGACAGAACTCTAGAGATTTCTAACTACCCAAGTTAGCTGAACTGGAGAGCTCCTGGTTCAGTAGGAGATTCTCTATCAATAATATGGTAGAGAGCAAGTGAGGAAGGTACCTAACTTCATTCTTTGGTTTCTGGACATTTCTCCAACTGGACCCTGCACACACAGACACAAACACACACACACACACACAAAATACACACAAACACAACAAATAATGTTACAGCTGAAATATGTCTATGCAGAGATTAAAAACAATATTTTCACATCCAAAAAAGAAAAATATTTCTTCTTCTTTTAGTTTAACATAGTCAAAAATATCCTACACTTAGAAAAGCAGAATGTTCTTATATTAGAGGAGCTTAGAAAGATATCTTTTTTTATAAACTAAATCATCATCATCATCATCATCATCATCATCATCAATCATTTTGTTTCCTGCTTTGAAGATATCTATGGACTTCTATGAATCTATTCTGGAGTAATTTCCTTTTCCCATTGACCTGAATAAAGTCCTTTCAGAAAACAATATAATTGCTGATTTATTTTGACTTACATTCAAGTACATACAGTATTTCAAGAACAGCATGGAAGCAGAAACCCCCTAATCCATTGTGTCTATATTCATGAAGTAGGATGAGCAGTGAATGAAGCTGGATATACAGCTCCCAATAGTAAATTCTCCCTCCTCTTCCACAATATTTTACCTTCTAAAGAGTCCATATCCTTAAATAGCACCACCTTCTGGAGTCCTAAGTGTTCAAACACATGAATCCCTGAGGGGCAAGGTATTAATATTTTCCATTTATAGTACAAAAGTATGTTTCTCTCGTTTTTGTTCCATTTATTCATTTATTTATTCATTTTACATCCCAAACAAAGCCGTACACCCAGGTTGCCACTTCACAAACCCACACCCCCAATCTCCCCTTCTGCTTTGAGAAGAGATATACCCCAAATCCCTAGTTATCATCCCACCCAGGCACATGAAATTACAACAGAACTAGGCACTTCCTCTGGAATTGATTGTGGTCATTTGAGTGTGGACAAAATATATAAGTTTAAATATTGGAATACTGGTTTCCAGTTGATGATAATGTTTAGGGGCACTATGCAATATATGGAGGTAGACATTTTCAAAGGAAATTATGTCACTGGCAACAGTCATATAGTGTCCATAGCATTAATTCCACTTCTTCTATGTCAAAGAATGTGACCAGCAACCTTTCTGTTCTTACCACCATAGCTTTCCGACTCTTGCCAAGGCATTCCTGTCTTGATCAATTCCATCCTTATGAAATTAAAAACAACAATAAGCCAGGCAGTTCTTAAGTTTCACCGTTTAGAGTATTTTATCATAAAACAGAAAAGCAAACAAGAGAGCCATTTTCAAAGATATTTCACCTTCAACTCCAACACTCCATTTCTACCACAATATGATAGTCAGTACTGCCTCAGTCTTCTATCTGTCATGGTCTATTGCTTTAATTGTGGTTTTATTACTATGAAGAGATGACATAACCATGGAAAATATAATAAGGGAAAATATTTGATGGGGGTGATAATTTAAATAGGAATAGCTCCCATAGACTCATATGTTTGAATGCTTAGATTTAGGAAGTGGCAACACTAGGAGGCATACCCTTATTACCAGAGGTATGTAACTAAGGAAGTATGTTTTTGAAGTCTTATACTCTCAAGGTACAAATATTTTTGCTCTCTGTGGATCTGGATATTGAACCTTAAGCTACTTCTTCAGGAACATATCTGCCTGCATTGCTCCGTGCTTCAAAGATGCATTCAACCTTTCTAAAACAGGAAGCCAGACAGACTTAAATTAATTTTTAAAGTGCTGTCATGTTGTCTTTTCTCAGAAATAAAACTCCAATGACTAAGGATGCTGAACATCTCTTTAGGTGCTTCTCAGCCATTAGATATTCTTCAGGTGAGAACTCTGTTTAGCTCTGTACCCCATTTTTTAATAGGGTTACTTGCCTCTCTGGAGTTTAACTTTTTGAGTTCTTTGTATATATTGGATAGTAGCCCTCTGTCAGATGTAGAGTTGGTAAAGATCATTTCCCAGTTACTTGGTTGCTGCGTTGATCTGTATGACAAGAACTTCAAGTCTCTGAAGAAAGAAATTGAAGAAGACTTCAGAAGATGGAAAAATCTGCCATGCTAATGGATTGGCAGGATTAATATAGTAAAAATGACCATCTTGCCAAAAGTAATATACAGATTCAATGCAATCCCCATCAAAATCCCAACTCAATTCTTCATAGAGTTAGAAAGAGCAATTCAAAAATTCATCTGGAATAACAGAAAACCCAGGATAGCTAAAACTATTCTCAAGAGTAAAAGAAGTTCTGGGGGAATCAGTATCCCAGGTCGCAAGCTGTACTACAGAGCAATAGAGTTAAAAACTGCATGGTATATGTACAGTGACAGGCATATAGTTCAATGGAACATAACTGAAGACCCAGAAATGAATCCACACTCCTATGGTCACTTGATCTTTGACAAAGGAGCTAAAACCATACAGTGGAAAAAAGATAGCCTTTTCAACAAATGGTGCTGGCTCAACTGGAGGTCAACATGCAGAAGAATGCAAATTGACCCATTCTTATCTCCTTGAACTAAGCTCAATTCCAAGTGGATCAAAGACCTCCACATAAAACCAGACACACTGAAACTAATAGAAAGGAAACTAGGGAAGAACCTTGAACATATGGGCACAGGGGAGAATTTCATAAATAGAACTCCAATAGCTTATGCTAATTATGTCACTGGCAACAGTCATAAAATAATCAAGAATTGACAAATGGGGCCTCATAAAATTACAAAGTTTCTCTAAGGCAAAGGACACTGTCAAAGGACAAAGCAGCAGCCAACAAACTGGGAAAAGATCTTTACCAACACTCTAGAGTCTAACTTCTTGAGTTCTTTGTATATATTGGATATTTGGCCTCTGTCGGATGTAGGGATGTAGATTTTTCCAACTTCAGGTCTTCTTCAATTTCGTTCTTCAGAGATTTGAAGTAATGGTCAGATCTTTCACTTCTTTCGTTTGAGTCACACCAAGATGCTTTATATTGTTTGTGGCTATCATGAAGGGTATCATTTCTCTTATTTCTTTCTTAGCCTGCTTATCCTTTGAGTATAGGAAGGCTACTGACTTGATTGAGTTGATTTTATATCTGGCCACTTTGCTGAAGTTGTTTATCAGCTGTAGAAATTCTCTGGTGGAGTTCTTTGGGTCGCTTAAATATACTATCATATCGTCTGCGAATAGTGATAGTTTGACTTCTCCCTTTCCAATTTGTATCCCTTTGACCTCTTTTTGTTGTCTAATTGCTCTAGCTAGAACTTCAAGTACTATATTGAAAAGATATGGAGAGAGAGGGCAGCCTTGTCTAGTCCCTGATTTTAGTGGGATTGCCTCAAGTTTCTCTCCATTTAGATTGATGTTGGCTACCAGTTTCTGTAAATTGCTTTAAGAAAGTGTAAATCAAAACAACCCTGAGTTTCCTCCTCACACCAGTCAGATGAAAGGGCGGACCTTGGAGGTATGGAAAGCAGTCTGGCGGTTCCTCAGAAAACTGGGCATGACACTCCCGGAGGATCCTGCCATACCACTCCTTGGCTTATACCCAGAGGCTTCCCCTGCATGCAATAAGGACACATGCTCCACTATGTTCATAGCAGCCTTATTTATAATAGCCAAAAGCTGGAAAGTACCAAGATGTCGCTCAGAGGAATGGGTTCAGAAGATGTGATATATTTACACAATGGAATACTACTCTACAATTAAAAATAATGAATTCATGAAATTCCTAGGCACATGGTCAGAACTTGAAAATATCATCCTTAGTAAGGTAACCCAATCACAAAGGAACACACATGATATGGAGTCACTATTAAGGGGATATTAACCTAGAATCTCAGAATACCCAAAGCACAATTCACATATCAATAGATTTGCAAGAATATGTATGGAGAGACCCTTGTCCTGGAAAGCCTGTATGTAGGGAATGCCAGGACAGAGAAGCAAGAGGGGGTTGAATGGGGAACAGAGGGAGGGAAGGGGGCTTATGGGACTTTTGGGGAGGGAGGAAACGGGAAAGGGGAAATCATTTGGAATGTAAATAAAAAAACTTAGAGAATTAAAAAAAAAAAGAAAAAAAAGAAAGAAATCCCCATCTAAGAATAGCTTTCTTACAATTGAGGAATTTAGTCCATCCTCATGAGGACTGTAAGCATTGCAGCATGCGAAGAGGCATGATACTGGAGAAGTACCTGAGTGGTCTATATCCAGATTTGAAGACCTGAGGAATAGAGATTGACACTGGGCCTGGCTTTAATATATTAAACCTCAAACCATATCCCCAGTTATACCGTTCTTTTAACCAGGCCACTCATACTCCAATAAGTTTATACCTCTTAATAGTCTTAGTTCCTACAGGTTTATGGGGGGAGGTATTTTCAATCAAGCAACCACGTTCCATTCCCTGAACCCCTAAAACTTGTAGCCATATCATATTCCAACTGTAAAAGTCCCATAATCTATTACAAGTATCAGCACTGTTTAAAAGTCCACCATAGATCATCTCTTCCAATTTTCATATGATCTATTAAATTATCTGTAAAATCAAAATGAAAATTCAGATCATAAGCTTTCAACATATAATGACACAAAATATGCATTCCCATTACAAAAAGGTTGTGAAAAAGAATAATAAGGAAATACTACACAGAAGCAACACCAAAATATCAGGTGTTTCCATGTGAGATGCCAAGTGTTCTTCAGATCTCCAATACCATTTAGCTTTGTGACTAAAACACACTTCATTTCTTTCTCTTGGTCTAGTTGTACCACCATTTAGCAGATTTCCTCAGCAGCTATCACTTGCCTCTGGCATCTCTAACATCTTGTTTTCTTACAGGCAATCCAGCATTTACCTTTATAGCTTTGTCCAATAACTCTACTGTGTCACCAGGTAGAGAACTTCTTACTACATTTTTGTCTGATTATCTTTCCTTAATCACAGAGGAAGATTCCATAACTCCTCTCTTCCATCTGTGAAACTAAAACCATAAAAGTGCTTCTGAGGTTGCCACATTTTGCTGCATTAAGGAACAGAACATGGCCTCTTCAATAAAATACATTTTTCCTCCACCAGGTTTTGTTTGTTTGTTTTCAGTGATTTGCCTCACTAAGATTGTTCATCCTTGAATTCCTTTGTAAACTAGATTGGCCTCAATCTCTGATACTTCCTGTCTTTTCCTCCAAAGTACTGAGATTAAAGACAAGTAAAACAAGTCCCATCTCCTTGCTTTTCTTTAATTCCTTTTTGCAAATTGAAAGCTTGACTTGGTGGGGTCTTCCCTTGAGGTCACGTCTTCTTTTATTCCATTTAGCATCAGGCTTTCCTTTAATCAGTTTATGTGCCTGGGTATATATATATATATATATAAAATAAAAAAGGAATATATATATAAATTAAATAAAAAGAAGGAATATATATATAAATTAAATAAAAAGAAGGAATGCATACATGCATATATATGTATGAAAGACATATATATATATGTATGTATGTATTCCTTCTTTTTATTTAATTTATTAATATGTATATTCCTTCTTTTTATTTAATTTATATATATGTATTCCTTCTTTTTATTATATATATATAAATAATTTTAATTTAATACATATATGTATGTATGTATTCCTTCTTTTTATTTAATTTTTTTACACTCCAGATTTTATTCCCCTCCGAGTCTACCCTGAGATTGCTGCACATCTGTTTATGTACTTGTACAAAGGACTTTCCTCTATTCTTTGTTCTATGGACCTCTTTCTTCTCAGTTGGTATTTTTTTACCTTTGCCCCACTTGCTCCTTTTCATTGTAACACTGAACACTAATAATGAAAAAACAAAAGTCCATATGAGACATTTTGAGATTCCTTATGTAAAAATAGTTAATTCAAAACTCATTAATTTGGTCTTAAGAAGATATTTCTAACAAGGGCAAAAAACAGCCACATTCTTTACCAATGTATCACCAAAAAAAAAAAAAAATCAAAGAGAAAACAACAACATAAACAAAAACACATATCAAAATTCTTGTTCTCAAAAACCACTTGAGACAGGTCCACACAATTGAAATCACCCTCAGCATCACTGTCTTCCAAGTTCTTACTAGTATTACCCATTAAACTCTATTCAACTGTTTTTCTTTTCTTTTTTATTGGATATTTTTCATTTATATTTCAAATGTCACCATTGTCTGGTTTCCCTGACCCAGAACACCCTTATCCCATAAAACCTCCCCCTGAATCTATGAGTGTGTTTCCCTACTAACTCACCCACTCCAGACACCCTGCCCTAGCATTCCCATACCCTGGGGCATAAAGCTTTCACAGGACTGAGGGCCTCTCCTCCCACAAAAGCCCAACAAGGTCATCTTCTGCTAAATTTAAGGCTGGAGCCATGGGTCCCTTTATGGGAACTCTGTGGCTAGTGGTTTAGTCTCTGGAAGATCTGGGATGGCTTGTTGGTTGATATTATTATAGGATGCAAACCCTTTCAGCTCCTTCAGTCCTTTCACTAATTCCTTCACCAGGGACCTTTTTCTCAGTTCAATAGTTGACTATGAGCATATGCATATGTATTTTTTTTTTTGGCTCTGGCAGAGCCTCTAAGAAGACAGCTATATCAGGCTCCTGTCAGCAACTACTTCTTGGCATCCCAAAAAATGTCTAGATTTGGTGACTGTATAGAGGATGGATCCTCAGGTGGGGCTGTCTTTTGATCATCTTTGACTCAGTCTATGCTTCAATCTTTGTCTCTGTATTTCATCCTGTGAATATTTTGTTCCCCCTTCTAAGAAGAACTAAAACATCCACAATTTGGTCTTCCTTTTTCTTGAACTTCATGTAGACTATGAATTGTGAGTTGGGAATTCTGAGATTTTGGGCTAATACCCACTTATCAGAGAGTGCATACCATGTGTGATTGGACTACCTTACTCAAGATGATATTTTCTAGTTCCATCCATTTGCCTAAGGATTTCATGAAGACAGGTAGGGAGATAAATGGAGTAGAATTGAAGACTGAGAAATGAACCTACACACATGATTACTTGATCTTTGACAAAGGAGCTAAAGCCAACCTGTGGAAAAGATGACAGCATTTTCATCAAATTGTACTGGTTCAACTGGTGGTCAACGTGTGGAAAAATGTAAATCAATCCATTCTTATCACCCTGTTCAAAATTCAAGGGCCTACACATAAAACTAGATACACTGAAACAAATAAAATAGAAAGTGGGGAAGAGCCTCTAACACATGGGCACAGGGGAAAATTTCCTGAACAGAACACCAATGGCTTATGCGCTAAGATCAACAGTCTATAAATGGGACCTCATAAAATCGCAAAGCTTCTGTAAGGCAAAGAACACTGTCAATAGGAGAAAAGGGCAACCAACAGAATGGGAAAAAATCTTTACCAATCCTACATCCAATAGAGGGTTAATATCCAGTATATACAAAGAACTGAAGAAGTTAGACTCCAGAAAATCAAATCACCATATTAAAATGTGGGGTATAGAACTAAACAAAGAAGGCTCAAATGAGGAATATTTAATGGCTGATAATCACCTAAAAAATGTTCAAAATCCTTAGTCAACAGGGAAATTAAAATCAAAACAACCCTGAGATTCTACCTCACACCATTCAGAATGGCTAAGATCAAAAACTCAGGTGACAGCTAATGCTGGTGAGAATGTTGAGAAAGATGAACATTCTTCCATTTTTGGTGGGATTTCAAGCTGGTGAAACCACTCTGGAAATCAGTCTGGTGTTTCCTCAGAAAATTGACCATAGTACTACGTAAGGACACAGCTATACAACTCCTGGGCTTATACCAAAAAAGGCTCCATATATAGCAATTACGCATGCTCACTATGTTCTTCACAGTCTTATTTATAATAGCCAGAACCTAGAAAGAACCCAGATGTCCTTCAATAGAGAAATCGATACAGAAAATGTGATATATTTACACAATGGGGTACTACTCAGCTATTAAACCAATGACTTCAACTGTTTTCCTAATTCAACATCCACAAACCCACATTCCTTCAAACAGTGGCATGGTCCAAGGCTATCACAGCAATACCACACTTTTGGAAATAGATTCTCTCTTAGTGGGTTTATTACTGTGATGAAACACTGTGGCTGGGACAACTGTTATAAAGGAAAACCTATAAATTGGAGTTAGTTTATTATTCAGAGGTTTAACCCATTTTAATGGTTATTCCTGGTTTCAACTTGACTAAATCTGGAATGAACTAATCAAGAATTGGAAGGCTCGGTGGCACACGCCTTTAATCTGGGCCACATCCTCTGCTGGAGACCTGTATAAGGACATTGGAAGAAGGAAGATTCACTCTGCCTTTTCCTGTCCTGCCTCATGGGACTGAGCAACTACTGGATCCTCGGACTTTCATCCACAGCTGCCTCATGGGACTGAGCAACTGCTAGATCCTTGGACTTCCATCCACAAGTACTGCTGACTATTGTTGGGGATTTGGACTACAAGCTGTAAGTCATCGACAAATTACCTAACTATATAGAGACTACCCATACATTCTGTGACTCTAGAGAACCCTGACAAATACAGAAGTTGGTACCAGGAGTGATTCTAGAGGAGCAGAAGTATAAGGATGAATATATTAAAAATCTGGAGTTGGTTTGGTAATTCATCAGTACCTTCAACTACTGAAACCTCTCCAGATTCTCTTCCTCCTGGGAGTTCAGAAAATATTGAAGACCCGTGGTTGAAACTATATTTCAAGCTTAAAGAAGCTAATGTCTTTGAGTATCATGACGAATTAGATGAGTCAGTGGTGTACAATACTTTATACAAAGGACACAGACCCATCAGGAATGAAAGTATGGGTCAATCCTCCAAGAAAAGAGCCAAGAACTGCTGAGGTGCTTGCTGAAGGTGAAGGATATACAGAACGGGTAGCAGAAGAAGGTAGTTATAAATACCAGCTAATACCACATAACCAACTGCAGAAATGAGGAATATTTTTTAAGAGAATGTCATTTTATTTTATTAATTATATGTTCCAAAACTCTGTAGCTGGGACATGTCACTAAAAGTTACAAAATCAAAATTACTAAACACCAGCATAGTACATAATGAATACTTTTAATTCCGGCTATCTTAAGCTTATGTTGATTTAATACTTCTACAATATATTTCATTTTATATTATATGAATTCAGGGTAAGTAATACTAGAGAACTGTGGAATCCTGGATTTTGTGGCAGATGAAGTATCCTCATGGAGTTATGAAAGGGCCCAAGGAGACAAGGAATCTCCAAGTAGACTAAGTTAGTAGTGGTGGGTTTTTAAAATGTCATGAAGATAATTGGAAAATACCTTCAGACACAGTTCATACTTCAGTGAACATCACAATACTGAGCACAAACTGTGAAGCTGGGGATGTATCTTTTATGGTGGCCTCTTAGTCATGACTTTCACCTCTCTCTACTGTAAGCAAAGGATAAGGGGATGCCATGATATATGCCTTAACATGAAATAATGCACAGGAGCCAGATAGCCTATGAACATAGCAAGAGACAGGCTCTTAAACTGAGTCTTGAAGTCTGTTCCACATCACAAAATACATACTGAATAGAGAAAGATAAACATTTAAGGACTGTGGGAAATCCTGTAACATTTTACACTTAATGAACAGCAGAGAATTCAAACTGAAGATAAATTTTCACTAGAAGCAGGAAAGCAAAAGCTACCAAACACCAGTATGATATAATACATATGATGTGTCTATATTAAGTACCTCTTAATGTAATGTTTCCATACAATGCTACATCATATTGTGTTTAGAATATATAGGGAAGTAATACTAAAGACACTACAGAGCTTTGCTTTCTGTGAGGAGATGTAGTAACCTTATAGAAGATAGAAAAGGGAACTGGAGTGTGGACATAAAACCACCTGAAATGAATAAAGAACCCAAGGCCTTTAGGCAGTATGCATTAGAAACACCACTGATGAGAAAGCCTTAAGTTCAACAAAAGGAGGTTGTAAGCGTGACTTCCTTAGGAAAATCTTTGAGTGTACTGAATACTCAAGGCATCAGAAACAACAGGATGGAAACTGAAGACAGTGTTTAGATGAACCTTTCTAACCACTCTAAATACAATAGCACCATCTCCAAGTCACAGTAGTCCCTTAGACCCTGCTAAGTGCATTATAGTGGTATCACTTGGCATACGGTACATCTTCCTCCACTAATAGCCCCATAACAGGAGGGTGTTTACAAAGCTATATCCTCAGTGCCTACGACAATATGGCATGTTGTAGGCAAACATTAGCTGTTGAAAGGATCTATTACAGGGTTGTTATTGTTCTTATGTGGAGTATTTGTTAATCTGATGTTACTTCAATCTAAATAAAACAATTTAATCATCAAGATTAAATTAATACCAAAAGATGCATTTTACTTTTATAACACCACAGTAGAAAGTACTACAACTACTACAGTCTATAAATTGTTTTCCAATTGTTTGGGGTAGGGGAGTAAATTGTACAAAAAGCACCCAGAAATACCCTCATAATTGTACCAACCAGTGAGCCCACAAAGGTTATAAAGGCAAAAATGGAAATTCTCAGCTTCTGAAGACAAAGTCTTATTTTGTCAGGTTTAGTGTCCAAGGAACACTTGACTCCTCCAAGGAAGACATACTCCCTTTTACTGTATCAACCACTGGTATAGAGGGCATGGCAGTTTGGAATGCAATAGCAGCAACTCTTTGGTGTAAAGTTTGGCATTTCAAATCATGCCTCATTAATTCAAAAGACATTACTACCTACCATGCAATGAATAGTGTGTGCAAAGATAAAATTTTAAGATATGGAGTTCTTTCAGTAGTAAGAAAAATAATTACAATACATTGTACTGTGGCGACATGAGAAAAGGAAGAGAGAAAATAAAGCAAGATTTAATTTCTACAGGAAGGGCTGAAAAAGCCTTTAGATACAGTATTACTAAAGGTACGTCATACAAGTAAAGTATTTATCTGGCCAAAAAGACCAGACCAGCAATAATGATGTCACAATGGTACTAAGGTTGTAAAACATAAGTGCATTTGGGAAAGGTAGTGGAAGCACTTGATTATGATCCACTAAAGAAATCTGTGCTTCTAAAATTCACATTAAAGATTTAGAAAACTCTGATATTCTTGCTGAAATGCTGGGTTACATAAAAACCTTGGCTGTATGAAGACAGGCCAGGAGTGGGGCAGGGACTGCAGAATCTCCCTTGGCTTCCACTGCTTCTCAAAAGTTTGTTTATCAAAAAGGAGTGTAGTGAACCATTGTAATGCCTCTAGGCTGAGAAATTCCAGTCACACCTCCTCCCACCTGACAGGGATGTCAGAGCTCCTCTGGCATTTCAAAAGAGCTACAGTTTCCTGCAAAAGTCGCCATCTCCTGTGGAGTAGCAGACCCTGTGGAAATATCACCTTCGTGAGATCTGTTTTGGCAACATCTTTCAGCCTGCCAGAGACCTGCTGAGAAGACTCACAGCTTTGGGAGGGAGGGTCACACCCCCAAAGCTTATATTCCCTGTTTCTCCTGAGTAAAGTGGGACTTTGAACAGCTATGTTGTCTTAGTCCCGTGTTTCCTTTCATCGTCCTCCCCACCCATCCCTAAGTATCTTTTTCAGGTCACCGGTTCACATGTAGCTGCAGGAGGCTACAAAGGAGCCTGGGATTTTGATGTCTGAAAAATGTTGGTGTAGAACACAAATCAGAGTGTATGTAGAAATAAGGACAGGAAGTGGGCCTTCTATTTGTCTATTTGGAAAAACATACAAACTTGGAGAGAAATGAAGCAGAGAAGATTTCTATAAGAGATGAAAATTTGTTATTTGCTCATATTGAACTTAAAATGACCTACAGTCAGTACTTGTCAAAGTGAAGACATTTAACAAGCCATTAAAAATAAACTTCAGAGAGTAAGGAGACTGGTGTTCAGTTCCTGGAATAGAAATCATCCTGATATTACAGATGGCATAAGTCATGACGGCTGTGATAAATACTGCTTAACATGAGTATTTAGAGCAAAAAAAAAAGAGAGAGAGAAGGAAAAGAATGAAACTTTCATGAAGACAGGCAGAAAATGGGAAAATACAGGAGAAACAAAAGAAATAACAAAGATCAGTCTTCAGCAGGAAGTAGGCAACTTCTTCTTTAAAACAGAAAAATGCATAAATATGAGTTAATTCCCTCATAATCTACTTCCTGTGGAAGAACAAGAGTAAAGGTGACTAATGAACTTTGGCTCTACCACACTGGGAAAAGGGGAGACACCTTAGTAGCTTGCAGTTAGGGTTGTGAGTGCAGTCACATGTGTAGCAATACACTTTGAAGTACTGCATGCCTTCCGTAAAACTTAGTCTCCAAAGAATAACTGATTGCCAAAGTTGCTAACAGTGTTGAGAGCCTGCCAAGGATGATGCTAACAGATAAAATGGGAGAGGAGACAAGGGAGGCCTGTATTTGCGTGAAGCCCCATGAAGTGCAGGGCAAACCGAGCATCAAAGAGGTTTGCTTTCCAGGAGTTAGAGCAGTGGAGAGAAGCCCATGAAATGTTCAAAGCTGTACAATAAAAACACAACAAAACAAATAATAAAAACAAGGAAAATTTAAAAGCTGGAAAGAAGAGAACTGTCATCAGTTACTAAAATTTAAATTTTTAAATGTACATTGGAGAAATGTGCTACTGAGAATTAAAGCATTGCACAGATGTATTATATGCAAAGATATGCCTTAAAAGCATCAGAACTAATGGTAGACTCATCTACACTGACATTTACCTTCATTACTGGAGAAACCATGCAGTTTTTGTTTTAAACAAAATAAAATAATTTATAAAAGGTATAAGCAAATAAAAAGTAATTAATCTAAGTATTATTACTAATGCATGGCAAAATAAATAAGATTCATTTTTTAAATCTTTTGTTGTTTACATTACTGGAAATAAAATCTAAATATTAGTCATAATATTCTAATTGTCTACATTTATATCTATACTATATATGTGAAACAAGGAGAAAAACTGATATTCATCTTTGAAATATGCATACTTTAAAATAAGGAGATTTTGTGTTACATATATTTTAGCACAATAAAAAATATAATCTAAAATATTAGAAAACAGCTGTCCATCTACATTGGGTTCCTCCTTACCAGTGGCAGGTTTATATGTAGTTCACGTTCTGTTAGAATGGCATATATGTCATTTTAGAAATTAGAGAATACTTTCTTCACAGACCTAAGACTACACAGGGAAAGTTGACAGCATCACAGAAGCGTAGCCACACTGGGCATCTTTATGAAGTATAACAGTCTCAAGATCAGTGTAGTGCACCTCCTTTGCCGAAGCCTTCTTTTCCACTCAGCAATTTCTATGGCTTTCAAGCTGAGACCTAGATGAACACCTAGCTACAGCACTGCTGAAAGAAGCTTAGAATTTGCTTTGTGTTCACAGTGTTCCACTCTTGCTCTTTCAGTGGTCCTTCACACACTGACACATAGTTCTACAAAATTTTCTCTACTTCTCAGAAATCTAAGGGTTCTTTGTGTGTGGTGCAGCTTGCTCCAAAGCCATCACTATCAACTTCATGATTCTCTGACTGTTGATCTGTGCAATGCTTTAATTCCCAGTAGCACATTTCTCCACTGTACATCATAGCCAGCACATAAATATCACTAAATATTCCTGTACTCAGTAATTTAGCTATGTCTAGGTCTTGGAAAGAAACACCTTCATTTAACTGGACAGGGATCGATAATTTAGCATCTGTAGCAAGTAATTGATGCCATCGACAAGGTACTTTTGAAGCAGATTGGATTTTCTGAGGAGCCACTCCCTTCTCTTAGTCAGAGAATGACAATACATGTAGAGCAGGGCCCCTCGTCTCCAGGAGAGGCACTCCAGGAGCTCATCCCCAAGCAAATCACACAGTTTGGGATGCATATTGTTTTCTTTAGCTAAAATTTCTGGTTCTGAAAGAAAAGTGAGCAGCTATTTTACTTTCTGTGGAGAACCGTCCTCACGAAAATCCTCATCTACTAGCTTATTCTCTCAAAATATGTCATGTCCAATATGGCCTTAAGACAAAGAAGAAAATGCATCTGTGTGTATAGTTCCAAAAGATTTGATGGATTTGAACATTCCTTCTCTTCTCCACATAAAAGTTTCAATTTTTCTAAAGCCGCAGAGGCCCAAATTAAAAAGGGATCGTCTTCCTCTGCGGCTTCGCTAACATGCTGTCTGTGAGCCTGAGCCAGGTCCCCGAGCTCTTTCACCTGTCTCACCACACCGAACACCATGGCCGCCATGGCCAGAAATGAGGATTATAAGTAATATGATTTTTTCTGTCTTATTTTGTTAAGGATACGTTTGTCTTTCTTCCAATTTCTTTAACATCAATTGGTATTGAGACACTTACAGAATGTTTCCAAGGGACATTACTCCACTGCAAATTTACAAATGCGTTTGCGATTGTACGAGAAATAGTTATATCATGTTAGGTGTATTCATGACCTTGTTATTGTTTCATGTGGACATGAGATATTATTTGTGTCAAGTTGACAAAGGGTGGGTTGTAGTGGCTATTCCTGGTGGTCAACTTGACTAAATCTGGAATGAACTAATCAAGAATTGGAAGGCTCGGTGGCACACGCCCTTAATCTGGGCCACACCCTCTGCTGGAGACCTATATAAGGACATTGGAAGAAGGAAGATTCACTCTGGCTTTTCCTGGCCTGCCTCGTGTGACTGACCAATTGCTAGATCCTCGGACTTCCATCCACAGCTTCCTTGCGGGACTGAGCAACTGCTAGATCCTTGGACTTCCATCCACAAGTACAGCTGACTATTATTGGGGAGTTGGACTACAAGCTGTAAGTCATGAACAGATTCCCTAACTATATAGAGACTACCCATACGTTCTGTGACTCTAGAATACCCTGACTAATACACCCATTGTCATCAATGGCACAAAACATGGCATGGAGACATGATGCTGGGGAAACAGCTGAGAGTTATACATCTGGGTATCAAGACAGAAGGAAGAGAGATAGTGATATTGGGCTTGGCTTAAGCACCTGAAAGCTACATTCATTTACCTCCAACATTACCATATCTACTCCAACATTGTACACCTCTTAATATTGCCATTCCCTAATGACCTATGCGGGTTGCTTTAAATCAAATAACCACAGTCTACACAGCTCTTAGATCTATGTTTGTTTCCCATTAAGTTTTTCTGTATATCACTGTTAATATGATGCCTATGTTCAGCATAAAACTCTGGCCTGCTTGACTTCAGCTGATCAAAATGTACATGGAAGTACAGCATGCTGTCAAATCAACTGGAAACTCTTTCTGTTTGGCTTTTTGGTAGAGGACTTGCTAATCTCACCTTGATATGTTTCTTTTCAATTATGCCTTCTTTACTCTCAAAATTTTCTACCTAGTACACTGTTAAGTGTTTCTGATTGTCAGGAGCTATCATTAGACAAACTAATAATTAACAGGTCCTCTTCCTGAAGTTACTTCCCTTTAGATTATATTTATGATGAAGTTCTGACAAGCAAGGGACAGGAGAAAATCATTCTAGGATAGATCACTGCTATTAATATGCCTTTCCTATTATTATTATTATTATTATTATTATTATTATTATTAAACAAATATAACAACTACTATGTATTTGCCCACCCCTTTTGATCAGGTCTCTGTAGATCTATGAAGTTGTGTGTTGTAGTGATGCTATATAGATAATCAGATGACTTCTTAATCTTAATGATGATCTTACAAGAATTCCTAAAATTATATCAGTGATTATTAAGCTCTTTTATAGTGGAATTGCTATTAGGTCCTTTTCTGATAGTCAAAACTGCAATGAGAACTCTCTCCGATGTGTCCCCAGTTAATTGCTTCTAGATAGTAACTAGACTATTTGCTACTCAGAGCACATTACCAAAGGCAGTAAAACAATTGAACAATGGTCATAAAAAGTGAACTAGCAGTTTATTATAGGTACTAGGACAGAAGACAAAAAATAGACTGGGATTATTTATACCAAACATCACTAATAACTTAGTTATATTTTTTAACTTTCATTGAATATGTGGAGCTATGACTGGTGATGGGTGTTTAGCCAGTTATTTACTACTAATGGATATTCTTGTAAACATTCTCTGTTGTAAACTTCTATTTCAATTTATGATTTGATTTTTTGTATGAACTTATAATGAACATTTTAACATGTGATCATGTATACTAAAAGATGTTATAAGTGCTGAGGATAAAGAGAATAGTCAGAATAACTGAGCTGAGGAGAATTTTTTAGACAGAATACATTTTAGACAGAATTGAACTCAAGAAGAGCTTAGAAATATAGGCATAACATTGGGAGTAAGAGCATTATTGTGACATCAGAGCAGGAGAAGGTAACAAGATTAGAAGGAGAATGCAAAGTGAAACAACTTAGAAAGTATAAGCAACATAAAAAATTAAGAGAACAATTTGCTTAATGCATAGTAAAAGAGGAATAAAGAAGTTATAGAGAGACCAGAAGGAGATGTCAAGCTTCTCCTTACCATAGGACAGAGCAGGTCTTTTCTTAATAACAAGCCAAGCTTAAAGTTATTAAAGGAACAATGTTGTGGATGGGCTGGGTTCTGTTCTTGTGAACAAATACCCTCATGAATAATGAAGCCAATCACTGGGCAAGTTAGAGGGACTTTCAGATTGGAGGTAGGAAGAGGGGAAGCAGGAGAGAGTTAGGTGTTTTTGGATGGGAAAGCATGAGGACACGATGTAGCTGAGTGTCTCCCAGTGTAAATGGTGGATCCATCAGGTTTTGCCAATAGTGGATTCAGATTTAATAAGGTTTACTAGATTAGGATTTTGTTGTTGCACCCAGAAATTGAGTTACTGTTGTTTTGGAACTAGTTTTGTGTTGTGTCTTCCTTCATGTGGCTGCTTGTCTGGGTTCAAAGAGAAAGAAAAGGAAGCAAAGCATGCATTTGGCTGAGATGCACCACAAAGGCGGTGGGGAATTTGAATCATGGTGCTAGTGTGCTATCAACCCACCAGTGGGAAATTATTGAGAAGGAGGAGAGATTTTGGAGCACTGAATCAAAGTCTCTACAAGATAAAAACAGGTTATCCATTGCCTGCCATTCCATGAAAGGCCAGACCACCAGCGCAGAGGCACAAGCATAAGAATGAGCTGGTTCATCATTTTAATATTTCTTGCAACAGAACAAATCTTTCTTCTTAAAAACTTGGGTCTATTTCATTTATCATTAGGAGGGTAGAAGAATTTTTTCTTTCTCTGTGCAATAAAGATTGAAGCTCATCATTCATCCAGAATGAGTGAGTTCTTTCTGCACAGGTGCTCAATATTTTGTTCCAGTTGCATATGTAAGTATGGATGTGTGTGCATATGTATGTAATTCTGAGAATGTACAAAAGCTGATCCCAACTGGTTTAAATGGAAATGTAAAATTTGCATGCATGAGTCTGTATATGAATTTATGGGAATTTATGCATTTTTGCTAATGTACAATTTTCCTCCCGTGAGCATTATTCTCTTCTCTTGGTTTAATAGAAGATTACTGCTCAAAATTTTCCCCTAGGCTAACAAGCAAGAAGCATCTGGACAAAAGGGAAAAGGCTCTAGCTATTAATCCTTTATGTAATCTCCTACTATTTTAAGATATGGTGCTAAGTGCCAGAGAACACAGCTTCTCATCACAGAGGAAAAGAGTAGGTAGGTTAGCTACAGTAGCAAATAACTTACACTTAGATAAGTAATTGTTTTATTATTATACAGCAACCCTAAATATCTCATAAGACAGTCTTAGTCCCATTTCTCCTAAGACAAAGTCTTACCCTCCACCAACATTCTTCTTCCTCAGCTGTGTCAAGAAAAATGGACAAGAAAGAAGACTCCACTGGGGCTGGAACTAAGCATCTAATAGTCTTTTCTTTCTCTCTGACTAATACCATCATTTCATTTTTATCCAGTTTTTACTCTTACCAGATAACAGAGAGATAACTTCTAAATTGACATCTTACCCAGAACTTCAAATTAAGGTTAATTATATGTCTCTGTCCAGAAATGTTATTTCTCAGAGTGTAAAGAAATACTAGAAATATTCAAGAAGAAATGGAGAAGTGTTGCATATCTTAATGCTGCTTTGTTTTGAAGAGAAAAAAATTAAGAGTGGAGAAATTATACTTTTCTCTGCCTCTCTCTACAAACACACATTTGCGTGCACACACACATATACATACAATATTAAAAAAATTAGGTAGCTAGATAGTTAGGTTGTTAGATCGGTAGGTAGGTAGGTAGGTAAGCAGGCAAGTAGACAGATGGACAGACAGACAGACACAGACAGACAGACAGATAGCTGTTTAACCATCTATATTCACACAAAAATGTTAGGTCATAGTAAAAGAGCAGTTTAATATTGCCTTTATTCATCAAGAGTATATTTCATACTAGTCAAATCCCCAAAACAATGCTAAGAGGTATAAGAAGAACTGGAATGGATGCACATGAAAGACAGGCTGTTTGTATCTGTTGGTTGTATTGCAAAATGGTACAGACTCTGTGGAAATCAATGTGGAGAATTCTCAAACGAGCTAAAAATAAGCATCTCATTACCAGCAATTCTACTCTTTTACATATCACCAAAGATTCAATTTTTTACTCCACAGATTCTTGCTCAGCCATGAATGTGGTGCTTTATGCACAGTAATTAGGAAACTGAAACAATCTAAGTGTTCAACTGGTAAATGCATAAAAAATATGTCAGAAGTATACACAAGAGACTATTATTCAGTTGTAAAGAAAATTGATATTGTAAGATTTGCACATAAATGGATAGCCCTTCTTCAGATATGAATATATACCCTGAAATAACTACAGAGACTAGTAAAGTTCAAATTAAACAAATATGTATACATGTATCCATATATTCATACATACATATTGTATGTATACACACATGTGTATGTGTGTGCATTTGTATGTGTGTATGTGTTCCAACAAACAAAGACTATGTCCACAATCAAGTTATTTTTTTCCTCAGAATTTCAGGAATGTCTCAATGAATGTAATTCAAGCAATGTGGTAAATTGTATATATGGACATAAAAACAAAAATCATATGATCATTTTGATCACTTAAAAATCACCTTTGATAAATCCAACATGTCTTCATGATGAAATTCCAAGAGTGAGTATTACTGAAGGGTATATACATCAACATAAAAAGTTATTTATGCAAAACTACAGCTAACATTATTATAAATATAGAAAATTGCAAAGTAATGTCATTAAAATTAATCACAAGGCAAGAATATGCCCTATGCACACTTCTTTTAAATATTGTTTTTGAAGCAATAACTGGAAGAAAAACATAATAGAAGGAAAATAAAGGTGATACATATGAAAAGAAGTCAAGCAGAGGTATGCTATGGGCCTAGAGGGAAGCCTAATAATATTATTCTACTGAAGAAACTTAGCAATAAAATGACTCATAGTTGCATACTGCTATACCCATAGATCTCTGTCTCACTCAAACTACATTAGAGAAAGTTCTTCTTGTAGCAGATTAGGATTAACAATCCCAAAGACCCACAACTAGACAGTGTGCAGACTGAGAGAGCTAGAAGTTCTTAGTTTTTATGAAATGTCTCCACTAAATCCACATGGCTTAGGGATCTATTGGGGAAAGGAGAAAGGAAGATTGTAAGAGCTAGAGGTGATGAATGACTCCAAGGAAACAGTGTCTTACAAATAGAGTAGGACTGATGCACTCACCCAAACTGTGGCAGCAGGCACAAAACCTGCCCAAGTTTATGCCAGATGATTCCTAGAACTGAGAGAAAGAAGAGGACAAAGTGTCCTAACCAATCAGGAAGCTATCTGCAATTAATACCCTCTGCCAGAGGGAGTATAAGTTTATAACTTTCTCCAATGGAGTGTCACTGCATATATCAGCCACAATCCAGCACCAGTTCCATGCTCAGGAGCACTTGGCAAATGTAAAATAAACTCCATTCTCTTTTTGTGTTTGTGTGTGTGTGTGTGTGTGTGTGTGTGTGAGTGTGTGTGTTTTGTTGTTTTGTTCATTTTGTTTTTGCTTTGTTTTGGCAGTTTTATATCTGAACTTTTGCTTGTTTATTTTGGTCTATTTTTGCACATTGGGAGGTTATCTTTATCTTTTTATTTATATTATTTCTTGACTGTGTGTGTGTGTGTGTGTGTGTGTGTGTGTGTGTGTGTGAGAGAGAGAGAGAGAGAGAGAGAGAGAGAGAGAGAGAGAGAGAGAGAGAGAGAGAGAGAGAGAGAGAATTAATGTGGGTTACTGTCACATGAGTGCATTCCCCTGGATCTTGAGTTACATATCATGAATGTGCATGAATAGGAACTTTGGTCCACTAAAGGAACACTACATGCTCTTAACCATTGAGTCAATTCTCTGTAATCTATAGCTGAACATTTTTATTTGCTAAGATATAATATTAAATGTTCATCACTTACTGATATGAAAAAGCTACATTGTGAATTGAATTATTTTTTTATAGAAATTCATAAAAAATCAGAATATAGCACACATTTCTACTACATGAGTACACTGAGATCAGGTTGGCCTGATGCTGCTTGTATTCTAATGCTAATACTGGTTTCTCCAGAGGTGTTTCCCTTGACAGACCAACATGCACTCAGTTGATGCCATGTGAGCATTCTCCCCATTTCAATTGGTCAATAAAAGTCTAGAACCCCTGATCGGCAGTAGAGGGAAAAGATGGAATTAGAGGCTTGGAAATGGGGGCAGGTAGAGGAAGGAGAAGAAAAAGAAGAGAATGAATGGAGTAAGCAGAAGAGGAAGCTGTGAAAGACTAGAACCCTGTAGCCAGGAGAAACTGCAAATAACAAGGGATTTTATAGCTGGGAAATGAATCAGTATTGTACTCGATCTGCCCAATCTAGGTAAATGGCTTATAATTAAAATATCTGTATGGTGTATCTTTTATACAGGCTTGCTAGGGTTGGAAATTCCAGCAATATTCTAAGTAATTTTTACTTTCAAAAACTGGGTACTTTATTATTCAACATGTTATTTGGTATATTATATGTTTTAATATTTGGTATCCTAATCACATATTTTATATATTTTATATCACTAAAAGTTCTATCTAAAATAAGTTTTGGAGTGCTGGAGAGACAGTTCAAACTTAAGAGTGGACTCCTGCAAAAGACTTGGATGATGTTCCTAGGACCTATGTCTGGTGGCTCAAAAGTGCTTGAAACTCTAGCTGCAGGGATCTGATACACTCTTCTGAGCTAGGTAATATCCACATTCACATGTGCTTACATGTGTGCACACAAACATGTAGTCATGATTTAAAACAATATTAGTTACTAAGAAATTCTTTATAAAGCAAGAACTCATAAATATAACAAGAAATAGCAAGTGCTCTTTATTAATTCTGTAAATATCCATACATTCATGCCTGAATTTTCCTTCTTGAAAAGTAGAAAAAATGCCATAGTGATCAGTAGGCTAAGAAGAAGGAATCTATTAATGATAGTATGAACTGTAATACTCAGGGTCACTACTTCAGATGCAAAATTTCTTAACAGTGATATATGAAATTTTCAGAATAACGTATCCTTCACACAAAGGTTGACATTTTATATAACAGTATAAAAGTGGCATTATTACTTCAAATCATTTATCATGGCAAATTCTAACAATGGTAATTCTCTGACCACTTTAATGCCTCTTTATAATGATATATAATGTTTAAATTTATTAGCTTGTATTTTATGTTGAGTGTGCTCAAATTCTCTGGCATGTCATTCTTCCTTAATATAGAAAAGAACATTTTGGCAGGTCAAGTGACTTGCCCTAGATCATACAGTTACAAAGCAGAATTGTCTTGTTTTTTTCCTCAGTCACTTGTGATTCTTTTTTATTATTTTATCTTCAGCATATTTCTCATGTGTCAGCACAAATCAGCATCATTGTCTCTATGGAGGATTCACGAAAACTAAAGTAGGTTTAAAAGTGCAAGACTTTCAGTAACTTTCCAGCTCCTAACATCAAAAGATGCACAGGTTGGTAGCTCATGTTTGAGGATTGATGTTTTTTGATTTGATGTTTGATTCACATCTGAATCTTTAGATGTTTTTATCGCTAAAGAAGGGAAAAGTGAATATTTCAGGTTGACTTCTGATTGTCTTATTCTGTCATATGTTTTATTTATTCTTTGGAATTGCTAAATGCCAGTTAAGTCCCCATATAATTCTTACTAAGTTTACCATATTAATAATTATTGTAAAAATCTTATTTTAGTACATTGACCAAGGACATTCTGTCCAAATATCCAAAGAAACAGAATCTGGACTTTTTCTTAATAGATGCATGGGGCAGGATTCCATTTCCAGCAGTTACTAATTTTGTTGCTGTGGACAGAGTTTATGAAGTTTTTTAAATCTCTTTTTTTCTATTTATAGTGAAGACAATTCTCAATTTATGACTCTTATATAAACCATAGGAAATGTTATTGAGAAATTATCTCTCACCAGATCAGTTAAACACATGGATGTGTAAAACTCCTTGAGACTATGATTAACATGATGGTGGTGTTTTGAACCACATCAAGCATGTATGATGTTATTTTTGAAATAACATAGATATCATACAGAATGCTACTAAAATGTCAACTCTCTGAGGTAGAAACATGGTTGCTCACAGTTAAGTCACTTCAACAATAGTTTCTTGAAGTATTTATTGAGGCTTTATGGCAATAAGAAAATCTGTAAGGACACAACTGGGAGGAATATAAATTGGTCTATCCACTATGCAAGTCAGTTTAAATATTTCTCCAATAGCCAAAATTATACCTTCTAAACCACCCAGCAATATTACTACTGTATATGTAGTACTACTGAAAGGACTGTAAGTGAACATATCATAGTGACATTTGCATATACTGTTTAAAGAGTAATATTCATATTAAATAAATAACATAAACTACCTAAGTATCCATAACCACAGGACAGGATAAAGAAAATGTGGCATATACACACACATATTTTTAGCCATATATAAAACAAAGTCATGTCATTTGCTGTAAAACAGGCAGAATAGAAATGATACTATTAAGCAAATTCAGTCAGTGTCAGAAATATAAATATCTACTGTTTTCTGTAATTTGCTATTAGATTTTATGTAAATATGTGAAATCATTTCTGAATGTTTGACAGGAAAGTTGAAAAGAAATTTTCTAGAAAATAAAATGGGGATTATTGGGTATGGATGAATGGGGTGAAATATTCAGCAATATATGGTTATATAAAAATTAAAAATTAAAAATAAAATAAAGATAAACACAGTTTTTATGTAACAAAAGAAATGAAAAACTTCCACGGTGAAATAAAGTGTCTCCTGACTACATAAAGTTTATTCTACCTGTAGGTCTCTTTGGTTTTGTTTTCTAGATTTGTGAGAAAGGCTCTTACATTTTGGGCTTTAAGCAGAACCTGACCTACACTCACTATGAAGCCAAGAATATCATTGAACATGGAGCAATCTTCCTACTTTTGCAGCATTTTATCAGTGTATTACGATTACATGCACTTATCACCATGATGGGAATATTATTAGGTCTGATGAGAAAAAAAAAAAAAAACTTGCAACCAGAAAATAATGCAATTCTTGTCCATGCAACTGAAGAGCTCATAGCTCCAACTGTTATGTAGGAAGGTAAGAAAAACTATGAATCTTATCCTGTGATCTGAGGGCATTGATGAGACAAATAATTAGATTATACATGTCCTAAGACATGATGTGGACACTGAAGAAGGGTGATAAGTGAATCTTAAGATGGAGGTGACATAAACCATGCTTTGTTAAACATATGAAATTTCAATATTTACTAGATACAAACAGAATATTCAGGAGTTCATGGATATCTTCAGCTATATAGTGCATCAAAGACTAGCTTGAGATAAATGAAAACATTTCTTGCACATACCACACAATGAACATATACACATAAGTTCTCTCACACACAAATAAAAACAAAAGAAAAACCCTATGGAACAATATAAGCATAGTGTAAAAAAGAAAAAGAAAATGTTTGGAATAGTGAGAACAGATGAAAGAGAGTTACTCAAAAACAATTTAACAAAATTTATTATGAACATTGAAAATCTGACAAATAAAATATTATATCTTGATCTTTGCTCCAGTGTCCGAGAGGTCGGGACTCCCAGGCTCGGAGACAGAAGCGCATAATATCGCTTGGGTCTCAGGCAGCTTGTGTGTACGCTGCTCCCAGCAGCTACTGTGACCAGCGAGCCAGCTCTGCTGCGAGACTTCTGCCTGGCAGAAGGACCTACGCACTGGGCGGGAGCCTACCAGCTTCCCTTCCGCGACTTCTGTTCCCATCTGTACCGAAGAGACAGGTACCCAGGTTACCCCCAATATAACATCGCTCGGGACACGACCTGTTGGGGCTTCCATCTGGTCCCAAGAACGGGACAGCTCTGTGGTCATCTGGGCGCCAGTTTTGCTTTAAGCCATCTCCTCTGCAGGGTGGCCAGTGCCACCCAGAGTGTGCAGGGTGCACTCCGCCATCTTTGCTCCAGTGTCCGAGAGCTAGGGACTCCCAGGCTCGGAGAAAGATGGGCATAATATCCCTTGGTTCTCGGGCTGCTTGTGTGTACGCTGCTCGCAGGAGCTGGGCAGGGCTCCAGTAACCTGCGCTCCAGCTCTGCAGTGGGACTTCTGCCTTGCAGAGTGACGCCCCCTTCCCCAATCCCTGGGAGAGATCACACACCCCTGCACAGGGCAGGAGCCGACCAGCCTCCCTTTGGAGACCTCTGCTCCGGGAATCCAGTAAGCTGAGCCTTTGGAAGTGCAGGGACTCCCCATTATAACATCACTTGGGGCAAGGCACATCAGGGCTCCAAAGTCACTCCGGAGCAGGGCAGGCCCCAGAAATTGGTGCCAGGGGAATCCTGGTAAGCCAGGTTGGCCAGAAGTAGTTTTGCAGGCTCACAGGAGGTCCAACCAACAGCCAGTGACAGCAGGACCAACTAACATCAGAGGTAACCAGATGGCAAAAGGCAAACGTAGGAACGTTACTAACAGAAATCAAACTAATATGACACCATCCGAACCCAACTCTCCAACAGCAGCAAGTCCTGGATACCCCACCACACCCAAAAGACAAGATCTGGATTTAAAATCACTTATCATGATGCTATTAGAGGATCACAAGAAGGACACAAATAAATCAAATAAAGAATTACAGGAGACCATGAATCAACGGTTAGAAGCCCTTACCAAGGAAACCCAAAAATCGCTTAGAGAAATGCAGGAGAACATGGATCAAAAGATGGAGGCCCACAAGGAGACAACACAAAAATCGCTTAAAGAAATGAATCAACGGATAGATGCACTTTCAAAGGAATCACAAAAACTGCAGAAAGAAATGCAGAAGAATATGGGTCAACAGACGGATGCCCATAGGGAGGCAACACAAAAAGTGCTTAAAGAAATGAATCAACGGACAGATGCCTTACAAAGGAAACACGAGGTATGCTTAAAGAAATGCAGGAGACGATGGATCAACAGATGGAATCCCATGAGAAGGAAACACAAAAATCGCTCAGAGAAATGCAGGAGAACTTGGGTCAACAGGCAGAAATCCTGAAAGAGGTAACTCAAAAATACCTTAAAGAAATACAGGAAAAATACAAACAAACAAGTGAAGGATTTCAGCAAATCCATCCAAGATCTAAAAAAGGAAGTAGAAACAACGAAGAAATCACAAAGGGAGACAACTTTGGAGATAGAAAACCTTGGGAAGAAATCAGGAGTCATAGATGCAAACATCAACAATAGAATACAAGAGATGGAAGAAAGAATCTCAGGTGCTGAAGATACCATAGAAAGCATCGACTCAACAGTCAAAGAAAATTCAAAATGCAAAAAACGTGTAACCCAAAACATCCAGGAAATCCAGGACACAATGAGAAGACCAAACCTAAGGATTATAGGTATAGATGAGAGTGAAGACTTGCAACTTAAAGGGCCAGTAAACATCTTCAACAAAATTATGGAGGAAAACTTCCCTAACCTAAAGAGAGAGATGCCGATGAACGTACAAGAAGTCTACAGAACTCCAAACAGACTGGACCAGAACAGAAATACCTCCCGTCACATAATAATCAAAATACCAAATGTACTAAACAAAGAAAGAATATTAAAAGCAGTAAGAGAAAAGGGCCAAGTAACATAAAAAGGAAGACCTATCCGCATCACTTCAGACTTCTCACCAGAGTCTATGAAAGCCAGAAGATCCTGGGCAGATCTCATGCAGACACTAAGAGAGCACAAATGCCAGCCTAGACTACTATACCCAGCAAAACTCTCAATCACCATAGATGGAGAGACCAAGATATTCCATGATAAAACCAAATTTTCACAATATCTTTCCACAAATCCAGCCCTGGAAAGGATAATAGGCAGAAACCGCCAATACAGAGAGAGAAACAACACCCTGGAAAAAATGAGATAGTAACCTTCTTGCTTCAAACACAAAAGTAGATATCCACTCAAACATAAAGATAGCATCAAGAATGGCAGGTGGCAATAATCACTATGCCTTAATATCTCTTAATATCAATGGTCTCAATTCCCCAATAAAAAGACATAGACTAGCAGACTGGATACTTAAAGAGGACCCTGCATTTTGCTGCATGCAGGAAACGCACCTCAGTATCAAAGACAAACACTACCTCAGAGTAAAAGGCTGGAAAACAATTTTACAAGCAAATGGCCCCAAAAACGAGCCGGAGTTGCCATCCTAATATCAGATAAAATTGATTTTCAACCTAAAGTCATCAAAAAAGACACAGAAGGACACTACATACTGATTAAAGGAAAAATCCACCAAGAAGAACTCTCAATTCTGAATATCTATGCTCCAAATGCAAGGGCACCCTCATTTGTAAAAGAAACTTTACTAAAGCTCAAAGCACACATCGAACCTCACACAATAATAGTGGGTGACTTCAACACTCCGCCCTCTGAAATGGATCATTCAGGAAAGCAGAAACTAAACAGGGACACAGTGAATCTAATTGAAGCCTTGGACCAAATGGAACTAACAGATATATATAGAACATTTCATCCTAGAGCTAAAGAATACACCTTCTTCTCAGCACCTCATGGTACCTTCTCCAAAATCGACCATATAATTGGTCACAAATCAGACCTCAACAGATATAAGAAGATAGAACTAATCCCATGCCTACTATCAGATCACTATGGAATAAGGGTGGTCTTCAATGGCAACAAAAACAAAAGAAAACCCACATACACATGGAGGCTGAATAATGCTCTACTCAATGATAACTCGGTCAAGGTGGAAATAAAGAAACAAATCAAAGACTTTTTGAAATTTAATGAAAATGAAGGCACAACATACCCTAATTTATGGGACACAATGAAAGCAGTGCTAAGAGGAAAATTCATAGCCCTGAGTGCCTCCAAAAGGAAACGGGAGACAGCATACACTCACAGCTTAATGGCACACCTGAAAGCCCTGGAACAAAAAGAATTAAATACACCAAGGAAGAGTAGAAGGCAGGAAATCATCAAACTCAGGGCTGAAATCAATCAAGTAGAAACAAATAAAACCATACAAAGAATCAACAAAACGAGGAGTTGGTTTTTTGAGAAAATCAACAAGATAGATAAGCCCTTAGCCAGACTAACCAGAGGGCACAGAGACAGTATCCAAATTAATAAAATCAGAAACGAAAAGGGAGAGATAACAACAGAAACCGAGGAAATTCAAAAAATCATCAGATCCTACTACAAAAACCTGTATTCAACACAACTAGAAAATCTCGAGGAAATGGACAATTTCCTTGACAGATATCAAATACCAAAATTAAATCCGGATCAAATAGACCATGTAAACTGCCCTATAACCCCTGAAGAAATAGAAGTTGTCATTGGAAGTCCTCCAACCAAAAAAAGCACAGGTCCAGATGGTTTCAATGCAGAATTCTATCAGTCCTTCAAAGAAGACCTAACACCAATACTCTTCAAACTGTTCCACAAAATAGAAACAGAAGGAACACTACCCAACTCCTTCTATGAATCCACAATTACACTAATACCAAAAGCACACAAAGATCCGACAAAGAAAGAGAATCTCCGGCCAATCTCTCTTATGAATATCGATGCAAAAATACTCAATAAAATTCTTGCCAACCGAATCCAAGAACACATCAAAACGATCATTCACTACGATCAAGTAGGCTTCATCCCAGGGATGCAGGGATGTTTCAATATAAGGAAATCCATCAATGTAATCCACTATATAAACAATCTCAAAGACAAAAACCACATGGTCATCTCATTAGATGCTGAGAAAACATTTGACAAAATTCAGCATCCTTTCATGCTAAAGGTCTTGGAAAGATCAGGAATTAGAAGCCCATATCTAAACATAGTAAAAGCAATTTACAGCAAACCAGTAGCCAGCATCAATCTAAATGGAGAGAAACTTGAAGCAATGCCACTAAAATCAGGGACTAGACAAGGCTGCCCTCTCTCTCCATATCTTTTCAATATAGTACTTGAAGTTCTAGCTAGTGCAATTAGACAACAAAAAGAGGTCAAAGGGATACAAATTGGAAAGGAAGAAGTCAAACTATCACTATTCGCAGACGATATGATAGTATACTTAAGCGACCCAAAGAACTCCACCAGAGAACTCCTACAGCTGATAAACGACTTCAGCAAAGTGGCCGGATATAAAATCAACTCAAGCAAGTCAGTAGCCTTCCTATACTCAAAGGACAAGCAGGCTGAAAAAGAAGTAAGAGAAATGATACCCTTCACGATAGCCACAAACCATATAAAGTATCTGGGTGTGACTTTAACCAAACAAGTGAAAGATCTGTATGACAAGAACTTCAAGTCTCTGAAGAAAGAAATTGAAGAAGACTTCAGAAGATGGAAAAATCTGCAATGCTCATGGATTGGCAGAATTAATATAGTAAAAATGACCATCTTGCCAAAAGCAATATACAGATTCAATGCAATTCCCATCAAAATCCCAACTCAATACTTCATAGAGTTAGAAAGAGCAATTCAAAAATTCATCTGGAATAACAGAAAACCCAGAATAGCTAAAACTATTCTCAAGAGTAAAAGAACCTCTGGCGGAATCAGTATCCCGGACCTCAAGCTGTACTACAGAGCAACAGTGTTAAAAACCGCATGGTATTGGTACAGTAACAGGCATGTAGATCAATGGAACAGAATTGAAGACCCAGAAATGAATCCACACTCCTATGGTCACTTGATCTTTGACAAAGGAGCTAAAACCATACAGTGGAAAAAAGATAGCCTTTTCAAGAAATGGTGCTGGCTCAACTGGAGGTCAACATGCAGAAAAATGCAAATTGACCCATTCTTATCTCCTTGCACTAAGCTCAATTCCAAGTGGATCAAGGACCTCCACATAAAACCAGACACACTGAAACTAATAGTAAGGAAACTAGGGAAGAACCTTGAACATATGGGCACGGGGGAGAATTTCCTGAACAGAACTCCAATAGCTTATGCTCTAAGATCAAGAAGAGACAAATGGGACCTCATTAAATTACAAAGTTTCTGCAAGGCAAAAGACACTGTCAAAAAGACAGCAACAACCATCTAACTGGGAAATGATCTTTACCAACCCTACATCCGACAGAGGGCTAATATACAATATATACAAAGAACTCAAGAAGGTAAACTCCAGAGAGGCAAGTAACCCTATTAAAAAATGGGGTACAGAGCTAAACAAAGTGTTCTCACCTGAAGAATATCTAATGGCTGAGAAACACCTAAAGAGATTTTCATCATCCTTAGTCATTAGGGAAATGCAAATCAAAACAACCCTGAGATTCCATCTCACACCAGTCAGAATGGCTAAGATCAAAAACACAGGAGACAGCAGTTGTTGGCTAGGATGTGGAGAAAGAGGAACACTCCTCCATTGCTGGTGGGATTGCAAGCTGGTAAAACCACTCTGGAAAGCAGTCTGGCGGTTCCTCAGAAAACTGGACGTGACACTCCCGGAGGATCCGGCTATACCACTCCTGGGCATATACCCAGAGGCTTTACCTGCGTGCAATAAGGACACATGCTCCACTATGTTCATAGCAGCCTTATTTATAATAGCCAGAAGCTGGAAAGAACCCAGATGTCCCTCAACGGAAGAATGGATGCAGAAGTTATGGTATATTTACACAATGGAATACTACTCTGCAATTAAAAACAATGAATTCACGAAATTCCTAGGCAAATGGTCAGAACTTGAAAATATCATCCTTAGTGAGGTAACCCAATCACAAAAGAACACACATGGTATGCAGTCACTGATAAGGGGCTATTAACCCACAATCTCGTAATACCCTAGACACAATTCGCATATCAATAGATTTCTAAGAAGATGGAAGGAGAGACCCCTGGTCCTGGAAAGACTGGATGTAGGGGAACGCCAGGACAGAGAAGTGAGAGGGGGATGAATGGGGAAAAGAGGGAGGGAAGAGGGCTTATGGGACTTTCGGGGAGGGAGGAAACGGGAAAGGGGAAATTATTTTGAATGTATATATAAAAAAAACAGAAAATAAAATTTAAAAAAAATATTATATCTTGAAAAATCTAGACCAAATTAGTATTTATTAACAAAAAATCTGTGAGTCATCCTAACATGGACAGTAAAGAATATGAGAAAAGATTAGAGAGTAAGAAATTTATAAGAAAACAGGAAATAAAAAGAAGAGAAAAAGCCATCAGAATGTCTTAGTGTGTAAATGAGCTTGCAGCATAAGCCTGGAAACCTAGGTTCAATCCTGAGAACTTCCCTAACATAGGAGGAAAGAGACAACTCCAATTGTCTAATGGCATCTACATGCACACCTTGGAACACCTGCCTCATGTCCCAAAACACACATTATGCATACACAAACTTAATTGCATTTTAAACATTATTTTAAAAGAGAGACAGAGCTCATGACTATAGGTTCTGTAGGAAATTAAAGAAAACATAGAGTAAATTTTCTATTAAATGTAAATTTAGAAATTTTTTTCAGAAGGTTGGTCAGTGTCCTTATAGGTTATACATCTTCCAACATTAATATGTCCAGTTTGCCTTCTCCTGTCTCAGAAGAGCTCTTCAATATTTTATGCCAGTGAGGCTTATTCCAAGCTCTTTGTATAGATTAAGAATTTTGTGTTCACACTCTGTTCAATTTTTGTTCCCAAAACTGAATGCTCTGTTGTCTACTACTTCCTTTATAGCACTGAGGCTTCCACACATTCTAAAACTGAGCTCTTAATATCAAAATATTTTTCTTTGCTCATCCATCTCAAGATCTCAGTATCACACTTTGTGCTTAAGAAGTCCTTTTACATTAAAACTTTTACATAACATTGATAAAATAAATTGATCAAAACATTTTTCCTGGTGTCTGAAGATATTTTTAGTTGTTAGGCTTGTTTTCTTTTCTGTACAATCTATAGAGGAATACACTGGGAGTCATATGACCATAGATTTGTGTATATTTATATGATGGTTTTGTAGTTAGTCACATCCCATCTATAATATAAGGAAAAAGAATTAATTTCTACATTTATGATGTTTTATATGGTGTAGACCAGTGTGAGTGAGTTGTCTTGGTAATAGTTTTACTGATATTCTAATTCCATCTATTGGCTTGCTTTAAAATAGAATAAAAATTTAAAAGGGAAAGAGAAGACTGTGAAGGATTTATTTACAAAAATGTTTATTGGGAGGATTTCTATTCCTGGATCACCAAAGGCTCACCATCCACTTGCACAGAATTGAGTAGTTAGTTACAGGGCAGAAAAGCAGAAGAAACAAGAGGTTAGAGTTTGAAATGTTTCCATTTGGAGCCTACAGTTGGCAATTGCTAGGTGAAGCAGTAAAAGTTAGAGGATGTCACGATAAATATTTCTCTAGGCCAGTAATGAATAGGAAGTAATAAAGCAGTGAGAGTCAGAATCTAGAAAATTAAATTAGTCTTTGGAGTCTAATTAATTTGATTTCAGCTATTGTCATTGTTTAATGAAAATGGAGTTTCTTTAACTCCATTACTAGTTTTCACATTAGGCTATTTCTAGTTGTCAACTTGGCTATATCTGGAATCAACTACAATCCAGAACTGGAAGACCAGCCCGTGACCCTGATCTTGAGGCTGGGAAATACACATTTCTGACCTGGGTGTTGGCATGAAGATCTTGAGGCCTAGTGGCTATGAATTCCAGAAGATCTCTGAATTCAAGATTATCTGGGAAAAACAAGTCCCATATCCAGGCATAGTGGTACACAACTTTAATCTTAGCCACACCTTCTGCTGGAAACCTATGCAAGGATATTGGAAGAAAGAAAATTTGTCTTCAATGGTTTGCGTTGTGGGACTGATCAGTTGCTAGATCCTTGGATTTCCATTCACACCTGCTGCAGACCATTGTAGGGAAGTTAGACTACAGATCAAGTCATCAACAAATTCTCTTACTATATAGAGAGTACCCATAAGTTCTGTGATTCTAGAGCACGCTGACTAATACATAGAAGATCTTTACAAAATGGCCTGATTATTTCTAAAATATAGTTATCACATTATCTAAAACACACTTCATCAGTAGCACCTCTGGAGTCAACATGTTACTGAAAACATTTTTCTTTCACATTAATGCTTGAAAACTTTGGCAAAGAACCCGAAAGACAGCTCAGGTCCTACATACTTACAACAACTTAGATCCTGAACATCCTGCAATTTGTTAATTATTAGTTGCCAATAGAGGGATATGATATAAGGCTCCATATCTTCTGCCTTGCCCAGATGTAAAAATGCTTTTAATCAAAAATATAATTTTAAAAACACTCTCAAATTTAGTCCTTAGCATATGCCTTGAAGTTTCTTCAATTTTGACATTTTTTAAACTATTTTAAAGACTGGAAAATGCTGACCAAGGGTCATGAAATTTCTCAATAATTTTCATTACACATTGTATTCATCAGAGTTCTCTAGAGTCACAGAAGGTATGGGTAGTCTCTATATAGTTAGGGAATTTGTCGAAGACTTACAGCTTATAGTTCAATTCCCCAACAATAGTCAGCAGTACTTGTGGATGGAAATCCAAGGATCTAGCAGTTGCTCAGTCCCACAAGGCAGGCCAGGAAAAGCCAGAGTGAATCTTCCTTCTTCCAATGTCCTTATATAGGTCTCCAGCAGAGGGTGTGGCCCAGAATAAAGGCATGTGTCACCACACCTTTAATCCCAGATGACCTTGAACTCAGAGATCTCTTAATCTTAATCTGGAATTCATAGTCATTCTGCATCCAAATCTCCAGATCAGAAACTTGTATCTCTGAGCCTCCAGATTAGGATTATAGGTGAGCCTTCCAATTCTTGATTAGTTCATTCCAGATTTAGTCAAGTTGACAACCAGGAAAAGCCACTACAATCCACCCCTTGTCAACTTGACACAAATAATATCTCATGTCCACATGAAACAATAACAAGGTCATGAATACGCCTAACATGATATAACTATTCCTTGTAAAATCGCAAACCCATTTGTAAATTTACAATCGGGCAATATCCCTTGGGAACATTCTTTAAGTGTCTCAATACCAATTGATGTTAAGGAAATTGGAGGAAAGACAAATGTATTCTTAACAAAATAAGACAGAAGAAATCATATTACTTATTATCCTTGTTTTTGCAGCTGGTTATGTGGTCTTAGCTGGTATTTATAATTACCTTTCTCTGCTACCCATTCTGTATTTCCTTCATCTTCGGCAAGCACCTCAGCAGATCTTGGCTCTTTTCCTGGAGGATTGACCCATACCTTCATTCCTGATGGGTCTGTGTCCTTTGTCATCCTGCTTGGATTAGGCTGTTGTAGTTTGCCTTTGACTTTAATCTCAGGACATGGTAGTACCAAGTGACGCCCTAAGGAATCTCCTGCACTCCAGACATAATCCTGCTTACCTCCATTGTGGAGAGTTAATCCAATTTTGCCATGGTAATCTGGATCTATCACCCCTCCTAACACTGTTATTCCTTTCTTAGCCTGTTGGTTTAAAGGCATTAGAAGCCCAAAATGGCCAGGGAGAAGTCTGAGATTCCAGTTCAATGGAATGTTTGTTATGGCTCCTTGTAGGAGCACTCCCCCTTCTGGAACAAAAACTTCTAGGCCAGCAGAACCTAAAGTTGTGGGGACAGGAAGCAAAAATTTTCCTAGAGGGTCACTAGGAGTGGTAGTGAGTGGAAATATTCCCTTTCCCACCCCTTGATTCCTCGACCCATGGATCCTGGCTATGGAAGAAACTGTACCATATATTGAATGCTGATTCAAAGCATATACTGCCTTCTGAAGAACTCTGCCTCAGCCCTCCATACTGTTGCCACCTAATTGACATTGTAACTGTGTCTTCAAAAGGCCATTCCATCTTTCTATCAGACCACTTGCTTCAGGATGATGGGGAACATGGTAAGACCAGTGAATTCCATGACCATGGGCCCATTGTCGTACTTCTCTGGCTGTGAAATGTGTTCCTGGGTCAGAAGCAATACTGTGTAGAACCACGATGATAGATAAGGCATTCTGTGAGTCCACAGATGGTGGTTTTGGCAGAAGCCTTATGTGCAGGAAAGGCAAATCCATAACCAGAATAAGTATCTACTCCAGTAAGAACAAAACGTTGTCCTTTCCATGGAGGAAGTGGTCCAATGTACTCAACCTGCCACCAGGTTACTGGCTGATCACCTCGAGGAATGGTGCCATATCTGGGGCTCAGTGTTGGTTTCTGCTGTTGGCAGATTTGCCATTCAGCAGCTACTGTAGCCAAGGCAGCCTTGGTGAGTGGAAGTTCGTGTTGCTGATCCCAACCATAACCCTCATCTCGGCCACCATGGCCACTTTGTTCATGTGCCCACTGGGCAATGACTGGGATCGCTTGGGAAAGAGGCTGACTCTCCACAGAACGGGTCATCTTATCTACTTGATCGTTGAACTCCTCCTCAGCTGAAGTTACATGGGGACACAAATATCTTCACATCCTTTGCCCATTTGGAGAGATCTATCCACATACTTCTTCCTCAGATGTCTTTCTCACCAATTTTCCAATTGTGATCTTTCCATGTCCCTGACTATCCAGCCAATCCATTGGCTACAGCCCATGAGTCAGTGAACAATCATACATTTGGCCATTTCTTCTTCCAAATAAACTGTAATACCATGTGTACTGCCCTAAGTTCTGCCCACTGTGAAGATTTTTCTTTACCTGTATCTTTCAGGGTTGTCTCAGAAAGGGGTTGTAATGCTGCAGCTGTCCACTTCTGGGTGGTGCCTACATAACGTGCAGAGCCATCAGTAAACCAGGTCCTAGTCTTCTCTTCTTCAGTCAGCCAGTCATAGGGAACACCCCGTGGGGCTATAGGTGCATGCTTGGCAGAAGATGGCATTGTAACAGGAGTAGAAATCAAAGGCATCTGAGGCACTTCTTCATGTAACTTGCTTGTTCCTTCAGGACCTGCTCGGGCTTGATCATGTATATACCACTTCCATTTGATAATAGACTGCTGTTGTGCACATCCAACTTTATGACTTGAAGGGTCTTATAATACCCAGTTCATGACGGGCAATTCAGGTCGCATTGTTACTTGGTGTCCTATTGTCAAATGTTCAGTTTCCACTAAGGCCCAATAGCAAGCCAAGAGCTGTTTTTCAAAGGGAGAGTAGTTGTCTGCAGATGATGGTAGAGCTTTGCTCCAAAATCCCAAAGGTCTCTTCTGTGATTCACCTATAGTGGCCTGCCAGAGGCTCCAAACAGAATCTCGATCTGCCACGGACACCTCAAGTACCATTGGGTCTGCTGGATCATATGGTCCAAGTAGTAGTGCAGCCTGCACAGTAGCCTGGACCTGTTGAAGAGCCTTCTCTTGTTCCAGGCCCCACACAAAGCTAGCAGCTTTCCGAGTCACTTGATAAATAGGCCTGAGAAACATACCTAAGTGAGGAATGTGCTGTCTCCAGAATCCAAATAGACCCACTAAACGTTGTGCTTCTTCCTGGTGGTGGGCAGGGCCAGGTGAAATAATTTATCTTTCACCTTATAAGGAATATCTCTGTATGCCCCACACCATTGTACTCCTAAGAATTTAACTGAGGGAGATGATCTTTGAATTTTGGTTGGATTTATTTCCTATCCTCTGATACGCATATGTGTTACCAATGAATCCAAAGTGGTTGCTACTTCCTTGGTCCAATCAGCATAATGTCATCACTATAGTGCACTAATGTGATATTTTGTGGAAGAGACAATTGATCAAGATCCCTTCTAACTAAGTTATGACACAGGGCAGGAGAGTTAATATATCCTTGAGGCAAAACTGTAAAGGTATACTTCTGGCCTTGCCAACTGAAAGCAAATTGCCTCTGGTGGTCCTTATGGACAGGTACTGAGAAGAAGTCATTTGCCAGATCAATAGCTGCATACCAGGCTCCAGGAGATGTGTTAATTTGCTCAAATAACTAAACTACATCTGGTAGAGCAGCTGCAATTGGAGTTACTACCTGATTTAGTTTCTGATAATGAACTGTCATTCTCAATGATCCATCTGTCTTCTGCACTGGCCAGATAGGAGAGTTAAAGGGAGACATGGTGGGAACCATCACCCCTGCATCTTTCAAGTCTTGGATAGTGGCAGTAATTTCTGCAGTTCCTCCAGGAATACGATTCTGTTTTTGATTCACTATTTTCCTTGGCAGAGGCAACTCTAAAGGCTTCCATTTTGCCTTTCCAACCATAATAACCCTCACTCCACAGGTCAGGGAACCAATGTGAGAATTCTGCCAATTTCTGAGTATATCTATCCCAATTATACATTCTGGAACTGGGGAAATCACAATTGGATGTGTACCTAATGGATATACTGTGAGTCGGACATCAGTCAAAACTCCATTAATCACCTGTCCTCCATAAGCTCCTACTCTAACTGGAGGGTCACAATGTTTCTTGGGACCTCCTGGGATCAGTGTCAATACAGAACCAGTATCCAATAGACCCCGGAAAGTCTGATTATTTCCTTTCCCCCAGTGTACAGTTACCCTTGTAAAAGGCCGTAAGTGCCTATGGGGAAGAATTGTGGAAAGACTAACAGCAAAACTTTTAGGTGTCTTATCAAGATTCTTCCTTAGAGGAACCTGGCCACCCCGTCATTCAAGGGGTCTGGCTCTGCAAACTGACTCAAGTCTGGAAATTGATTCACTGGCCAAGATTGCCTTTTGCCATGATCCAATGTAGCCTTTCTCTCATTTGTTTGAGAATTTTTCTGCTTATACAGATCAAACAGATATGCAGCAGGTTTCCTATCTATTTCATGCCTGGAAACACCATGACTGACTAGCCAGTTCCAAAGGACCAAACAAGTCATGCCATTATAAATTCCACCTCTCTTGCACTGACCATTATGGGGTATGTCATTATAAACATTGTTTTGTCTACCCTGTCCATTATAATAACTATGATCACCTTGTCTCTGGCAATTCAATGCTGCCACCTGGCCCTTGTTACCTTGGGGCCCAGTTAAACCCACTGAATCTAATTCATCTAATTGAGCAGCAGCATCTCCAATTCTAAGGTCTGGCACAAGGAAAAGGGCAAGAAAAAAAAAACCTTTAAATGTGCTGGTGCCCCTCTCACCAGTTTTCGTCTTATATGACTGGTGAAGGGCATATCTTGTGGACCTTCCCATTGTGGATCCTTAGGTTTTATACAACGCATCCACTCTAGCATTGCAATTTCCCTAAGCCTTAAAACCCCTTCATCAACACTAAGGCAAGGGATATCAGGCATCTCCAACTCCTTTTCAGTAGGCCATTTTTTTGATAAACACTTCAGCCAACCACTCAAACAATCTCCTCACACCTTTTTTTTTTAACTGTGCGAGCTTCCATATTAAACCTAGAATCTCCACTCAGAGGGCCCATGCCAATAAACTCAGCCTGCTCTAGTTTTATGTTCCTTCCACCGTTATCCCACACCTTTAAAATCCATTCCCACGAATATTCCCCAGACTTCTGCTTGAATAAATTAGCAAACTCATTAAGCTCCTTAGTAGTATAGTGTATTTCCTCATGGACTACAATTTCTACTTCCATTTTAGGGACCTGTTTTGCCTTGAGTCTGGTTAAAGGTCTAGAAGAAACTATTGGTGGGCCTTGAGAAACAACAGTATTGTCTTCTCTGGCATTTTCTTCAGCAAAAGTCACTGCTGGTTTATCAGGCTCTAAGGGATTAATTTCATTATATGGAGAAGGCATTATTTCAAGGGGTGGGGCTGAGGGTACTACTCCCTCAGGTGGGGCAAATCCTTGAAAATCTGAAGATTCAAAATTCTCAATTTCAACAGGTCTTCCCACACATCCCCATCCCAAGTTATAGGATCTCATTCTTTGCCAATTAAAGCCCTTACTGTAACTGCTGACACCCTCTGAGGCTGAGACCGGAATTTTTGCTGTACTTCAGCCAACCTTATAATGAGAGCTTCAGTTTGATTTTCTGCAACTTGAGCTCTATCGCTGCTAGTGGGAAGATTTTCTTCAAGGGCACACTTAGGAACTTTTAGATTGTTTACTTGCGTCTGGAGCTGCTCGATCTTATCACAAAACTTCTTCCTTTCCTTCACTGATTTTTCCTGAGATGCTAAGAGCAACCAGCCAGCAAAATCATTTTTTGATTTTTTTCCCCAACTTGTAGAAAGTATTGTACACCACTGAATCATCTAATTCATCAAGATACTCAAAGACATTAGCTTCTTTAAGCTTGAAATATAGTTTCAACTACGGGTCTTCAAAATTTTCCGAACTCCCAGGAGGAAGAGAATCTGGAAAGGTTTTAGTAGTTGCAGGTACTGATGAATTACCAAACCAACTCCAGATTTTTAAAATACTCATCCTTATACTTCTGCTCCTCTACAACCACTCCTGTTACCAACTTCTGTATTAGTCAGGGTTCTCAGAACTTATGGGTAGTCTCTATATAGTTAGGGAATTTGTTGATGACTTACAGCTTGTAGTTCATCTCCCCAACAATAGTCAACAGTACTTGTGGATGGAAGTCCAAGGATCTAGCAGTTGCTCAGTCCCACAAGGCAGCTGTGGATGGAAGTCCAACGATCTAGCAATTGCTCAGTCCTATGAGGCAGGCCAGGAAAAGCCAGAGTGAATCTTCCTTCTTCCAATGACCTTATATAGGTCTCCAGTAGAGGTTGTGGCCCAGATTAAAGACATGTGTCACCACTCCTTTAATCCTAGATGACCTTGAACTCAGAGATCTCCTAATCTTAATCTTCTGGAATTCATAATAACAATGCATCAAGATCTCCCGGTCAGAAACTTGTATTTCTGAGCCTCCAGATTAGGATTATGGGTGAGCCTTCAAATTCTTGATTAGTTCATTCCTGATTTAGTCAAGTTGACAACCAGGAAAAGCCACTACACACATCAAAGCCAACCTTGAAAAACAACCTCACATTTTCATTCTTCATGTAAAATGAATATGATTAAATAAACAGAAGAGAAAAAAAAACTTTTCTTGGTTCAATTAAAATTATTAACCCACAGCCACATTCACATGAACTTCAAGAAAAAATAAAATGGACTTTAAGCAAGTGAACCACGTGTTATGAACTTACTTATATGACAAGCAATTAAATGGTTTTATTGTGTCCTTTATCATTTGCAAGTGTGTGTGTGTGTGTGTGTGTTGCATGATTCTATAATGAATGTTTGTTTATGTATGTACATTATATGTGTTCTTTTTGTGTCATATGTCTATGTATATATGTGAAGTTTGTAGATGGGACAGAGTACAAAATCAGTTGTTCTTTTCTGTGATTCTACATTATATCTTTGATATGATGTTCCTCACTAACCCCAGATCTTAAATTTTTACAATGCTGCTGATTAGGACACCCATACAATCATTCTGCTATAAAACTAAGGGAAAAAAAGTATACATAAAGTAATAGCTGGCTTTTTCTTCAAGTGTTGATGTCCTGAATTAAGATCTTCATGCTCAAGGAGCAAGCAGTCCTACACATTGGGTCCTCATGTTTACCATTCTGAATCTCAATTTTTATCAAACCAATAGCTACTTAAAAAGTTTCAAATCACTTAAAGATTGTTTCTGTTATCAAAAGTAAATGTACATAAATAGTGTCATGTTTTCAGATAAAAGATATATTAAAATTGGTAGTATTTTCTGTTATATTCCCACATCTTTATTTTGTTCCTTTCAGTTAGATGTTTAGTTTATGTACCTGTTTAGTTGTATGCAAAACTTTGACCAAAAGAATAAAAATGCTGTTTTGAGTGTTTTAAAAGTTAAACACTCTGCAAAGAAAGGACTGTTCTACCCTTGACCAACAGTGAGATCAAGAGTGAATGTGAGAGCTAAAGAGATTTGTGTCTGCATATGAACATACGCAACTTACCTTGGTTAATTTTACTTTTTGTCAAGGATTAGATCAAGTAGGTATATAAACTCAATAGCTATAAAAAGAAGGTCTAACCTAAAAAAAAAAAGAAAAAAGTACTTATTTAATTGATTGCTTGCAACCACAAATTAACCCAATTACTGTTAGGCAATATGAGGTTAGTTGGTTTCACAAAGAGATGTCTAAAAATAAGTGATTTGGAGGAAAGATTCTTGACAAATATCCCTACATGCATCCTGGAGATCTTTCATTATGGCCATTAGCAGACAGAAAACCATAGTACTTATACATGATCTACATAGCACTTTCGGTCGGACACCTGAATATTACTATTGAAGACAATATGATGTGAACTTGCAGGGCTCAGCTATTTTCATCTGACTCATTCTGATAATTAGCTGAGAATATGTTTATTCCAAACCACTTGTGGGTAATATTCTAATTAGGACAACACCTTAAGTTGAATACTAATAATGCTAAAAACAAGTACTAAGTGCATGGGCTATATGAGACGAAGACACATCATTAGTTCACGTTTCAAGAGAAGAGGAGTCTTCTCACTTTTCTGCTGCAAGGTTTGGATTTTTTTCTACTTAAGGTATCATGGATAAAGCTATAAGAAGACTAATATTTCTAATGTCAAAGCATATTATCTGTTAGTTTTTTTCCAAGGATAGTAGCATTTATTAGCATAATATAAACATCAATTTTCTTATCCTTCACAGTTATTGTGTGTCCATACCTGTGAAGGTGTGTGTGTGTGTGTGCATGTGTGTGTGTGTAGGGTATGCCTGTATATATAGGATGAATGGGGACTGTCATATATAAATCTGTGCATGTGGAAGCCAGAGATGGGTACTGCTGTCTTTTTCTACCACTCTTCACTTTATCTCTGTCTGTTTGTATGTCTGCATGCATGCACATGTATTTGTTTGTGCACTTGTGTTTTTGTAAATGTGGATATGATACATACCTAGAGGCAGAAAACCATCTCAAATGTCAATCCTCCCCTTCCATCCTGTTTGAGATAGGATCTGTTTGTTATTTTTCAACTGCTTGTGTCAAAGTAGATGACTTGTAAGATTCAGAAGCATCTCTTCTCTCAGACTCCTACTTCTCCAAGCTACATGCACAGTTTCACATGCATTTTGAGCTCATCCTCAATTGTTCACAGCAAGTATGTTTTAACTCACTAAGTCATCTCTCCAGTCTGACCTCAACAAACCTGGAGTTCAGTTATTCAACAAGATTATCTTGGCATTAAGCCCTGGTATCTTCTTGTCTCTAAAAGATTGAATAAGATTACATGAGGTTTAATCATGCCTGAGTTCATGAATATTCCAGTAAGAAAACTCTGGTCTTGATACTTATGGAGCATGTGCTTCACTAAATTATTTTTCTCTGGAGACACAAAAATAGCTTCTTTCTGTAAATAATCTGGCTACCAGTCTTACTGTTGCTATTGATGCTATTAGAATACTTTGACCACAACAGGTTAAAGAGAAAGGGGATTATTTGGCTTATATATCATGGATCACAAGCCACTGAGGTAATTCATGACAGTAACTCAAGTTGCTCAGCAACCTGGAGGCAAGAGCTGGTACAGCACTGCAAGAGATTTCTGATTACTGGCTTGATCTGCAAGACATGCTCAGCCTGATTTCTTACACAGTTCAAGACTACCTCTACAGGGGTTGCACCATATGTGTTCCCTATACCCTTCTAGAATAATCATTAATTTTTAGGCAAACGAAATGAAGTCTTGCTTATAGGCCAATAGAAAGGGAGCATTTTCTTCTTCTTCCTTCTTTTTCATCTTCTTTTTTAAAATTAAATTATTCTCTAATATATTACATCCTATCCTCAGTTTTTCTTCTCTCTTTTCTGGAATTCCCTCTCCCCCCAAATTCTCCCCACCCACACATCCGCAATTTCTTTCCAGAAAAGGGCAGGCCTTCCAGGAATATCAAACAAACATGGCATATCACGTTTCAATAAGATTAGGTACCTCCCCTCAAATTAAGCTTGGACCAGCAACCCAGTAGGGGGACAAGGATGCCAAAAGCAGGAAAAGTATCCTAAACAACCCATGCTCTCTGTTAGGAGTCACACAAAACCGGGCGGTGGCAGTGCACGCCTTTAATCCCAGCACTTGGGAGGCAGAGGCAGGCGGATGTCTGAGTTCGAGGCCAGCCTGGTCTACAGAGTGAGTTCCAGGACAGCCAGGGCTGCACAGAGAAACCCTGCCTGGAAAAACCAAAAAAAACAAAAACAAACAAACAAACAAACAAACAAACAAAAAAGACCTAAAACTCCAGCTCTAGAGAATCCAGTGCCTTCCTTTGGCCTCCATAGATACCAGCACACATGCTCATATCCATAAATAGGCTTTGATTCTCTCCTTCTCAAAAATCAAACAAACAAACAAAAAAGGAGTCACACAAAAGCACAAAGGTACCTAAGCATAATATCTGTGCAACAGACTTAGTTTAGACCAAAACAAGCTCCTTGAATGTTGGTTCAATCTTGGTGAGTTCCTAGGAGCTCAGGTTTGTTGATTCTTTGGTCTTTTTTTTGTGGTGGCCTTTACCTTTCATGCTACTTCAATCTTTTCTTCCTTTCTGCCTTCAGCAGGATTCCCATAGCCCTGCCTAATACTTGGCTGTGGATCTCTATATGTATCAGAACCTGGCACTGCAGATCATCTGTGGACCCAATGACATCACACACATATAGGCAACAGGGGCCTGCCTCACCTGTTACCATGGCAACCATCATACATTCCTAGAATTGACTTGGCTCACCTCCCACCTTTACCTGCGAGCAGCCAGGTCACAATCCAAATAAAATGCAGACCCCTTTGACCTCTCTCTCTCTCTCTCTCTCTCTCTCTCTCTCTCTCTCTCTCTCTCTCTCTCTCTCTCTCTTTTCTTGGTCTTTACCAGGACTTTCCCCACATTACCCTACAATAAACCACACATGGAACTGTACTGGCCTCATGTGGTCTGTCTGGATGTGAGACTTGATTATACTACAACAGTCTCTGCACTAATTTCAATCAGTTAATGGGTAGACTGATTCTGAAGACAATAGGGTTAGGAATCAATCTATGAGCATAGCAGAATATCTTTGACTTCAGTTTGTTCACAGCAGAAATATAAGTCAGCTGGTCACATTGAATTATCAATCAGGAAGCTGGTTCTCATCTCATTTTCTATTCTATTCACATTTTCAGTCTATGATCCCTACTTATAGAATGGATCTATTTATATTCAAGGTGATCTCAATATCTCATGTAAACTAATCTGGAAAGTTCCTAACAGAAATGACCTGAAATTGTCTCCAGGGCTAGTCTAGATCTTATCAAGTTAACAATCAATGTTATTCATCACATTGTAAATTCTCTACATGCAAAATATTTCTCTGATTCAGAAGTTCAGAGACTGAAACAATAACTCTACTTTCTCATTTCCATAACTGTTTAGTCTTTATCTCCTTCCAAGTGTATTATTCTGACATGTTGACCTAACATGATTCAATCTCACAATTTAGTGCTTGGAAATATTTAGGTCCAGATATGACCATAAACACAGTGTTATAGTGAATCATATCCAAAAATAGCCTAAAAGAACTCTGCAGCTCTCCTTTTACTACGTAAGGATACAGGAGAAGTAAACAGTCTCCAGCCAAGGAGATCATCACTTGGACCCAGTTGTGGTTTGAATATGCTTAACCCAGGGGGTGCCACTCTTTGGAGGTGTGGTCTTGTTGGAAGAGGTATGACCTTGTTGGAGTAGATTTGTCACTGTGGTAGGGCTTTAAGACACTTTTTCTAGTTTCCTAGAGACCAGTCTTCCATTAGCAGCCTTCAGATGAAGATGTAGAATTCTCAGCTCTTCCTACACCATGCCTGCTAGATGCTGTGAAGCTCCCACCTTGATGATAATGGACTAAACCTTTGAACGTAAAAGTCTGCCCCAATTAAATGTTGTCCTTTATAAGAGTTATTTATGCAGTCACTGATAAGGGGGTATTAACCCAGAATCTCGGAATACCCTAGACACAATTCGCATATCAATAGATTTCTAAGAAGATGGAAGGAGAGACCCCTGGTCCTGGAAAGACTGGATGTAGGGGAACGCCAGGACAGAGAAGCGAGAGGGGGGTGAATGGGGAAAAGAGGGAGGGAAGGGGGCTTATGGGACTTTCGGGGAGGGAGGAAACGGGAAAGGGGAAATGATTTTGAATGTATATAAAAAAAATTAGAAAATAAAATTTAAAAAAAAGAAATTAAAAATCATATATATTTTGGAAAAAGAGTTATTTTGGTCATGGTGTCTGTTCACAGAAATAAAATCCTAAATAATATAGACCCACTATGGCCATCTTTTAAATGTGGATTCTGGGTATTAAACTTATGAACTTGTGCTTAGTCTCCAACATCACCATCTCTTATCACATGTAATGTGACCCTTACATCTGTTTACTACAGATATTCTATATCTAAAGTTCATCTAAGGGCTAGCTCTTTCTCTTCTGGCAGGTTTTGAAGAGTGATAAATACCCTCATATTACTCTTAGGCATTTTCTCTGCTTTGTCTCTTTCTGTTTAGGACGTAAAGTCTCAACTTCTTGCTCTTGCCACCATGCTTGTCACCTAGTAAAATAGGCCAAATCAAATTCTTTCATCATCATTAAAGTTGCATTTGGATGTGGTGTTTTATTACAGCAACAGATAGGGAACTTGCAAATGGGCATATACATTTCTACACTCTTTACAAGAGGTGCTGGGATACAAATTAGGGTCATCATGCTTTGTAGCAAGTCATGATACTCACTGCGAAATCTACCTATTTTTTATTTCAGCAGATTCATTTTCTGTAACAATTTGTTTATTCTTATTTTGGTTATGTAACTTTTTGTCTGCTTATATGTATATATATTGCATACATGCCTTTTGATTTCACAGACAAGAAAAAAGCATCCATGCCATGGAATTAGAGTTACATCTGTAACTTTTGATTTGTCCTTTGGGTGTTAGGAACTGAACTCATACTCCCTGTAAGATCAGAATGTGCTCTTCTGTGTGGAGCCTCTCTCTCCAGCTCATCACTCTTACCAAGAGATCGTGAGTGGGCTCTTTAAAGTAAGATGTTTAGTTATTCAATGCTTCTTAATGCCCTAAAAGTGGATTAATAGAACATATTTAGCAATTGATAATAACAACACAAAAAGATATTGGACCTGCATTGTAAAGTATATTGCATGGAATATAATGGGAATAGAACCATTATCTGCATAATGGAGGGGAAGTTTATGAGACAGACTAGGAAAATAAATGGTCACCTATCTGGTGAAGTAAAAAAAGTTAGATGATGCTCTGAGACACTTTCTCCCCTTTACATAAGAAATAAACAATTGAAGAGAGAAGACATTTTCTAGCCCTGCTTCAGGAAAAAAAAATTTTCTGAGACAGCTAGCAAACTCTGCACGGTTCCATGGTTATAGCTTTACTGAGACCTCAGCCATTCAGCAGTGGGCTTTTCATTAATGGCAGTAAAATTTTAAAGTCACTCCTTTTCCTGTAAGTAACCTCTCACTGATCCATGTGTTAGTAACCATGATATAAATGCATTGGTTCACCAAGTCCAGTCTTGGTGAAAACATTGCTTTGGTCTATCAAATATTTATTTTCAGAGGTGAGGGAATATGTGGATTTTATCACCTCAGGAAAAGACTCTCATACAATATGAATATTTTCTGTCTCATTTTTAAATTACTAATTTTACAAATTATTTTTTCCACAATAATAGATATGGAAATGTTATTATTTTACATTGTTGAATGAATGTTGTAGTTAGTTATGGGCAGGGCTAGCATTATAACACTGAATGCTTCTTTAAATGTCTAATATTACTCTAAAAGACATCTAGAAAAGAAAAGGTGAGGAAATTAAAAAAAAATTTGTGGTATTACCTATTTTCATTCTACATATATTTTTTTTTCTTTTTGAGGGAACACAATTTGGTGTGTATAACTATCTCCCACAAGCATATTCATTGGAACACTTGGTCCCTGGATAATGATGACTTTTAGGCTGATTGTAGGGCCTTTAGACTTTTAACACTTACTATGTGAGTTAGGTTCCAGGGGACCAGGACTTGAAGCTTTATAGGTCAGCCTATTTCCTCTTCAATTTTTATTTTTTAAGTGTGCATGCAATTTTACTATCACACCTCTAGTTCCTGCATGATGTGATGGCTTCACTGTAATAATATACTGTACTCTGAAACTATAAACCAAAATAAACCTTTTTTCTCTCAACTTAATTTTTTCAGAGTATTTTCTCATGGCAACAAACATATGAATAAGACAGAGTGAAACATTTTATATGTTATAAATATACTACAATTCTGTGGAAATAGAAGACACAATGGATTATGCAGAGAAAATTCTATGAATATGGTGAACAGAACAAGTCCACTCAAACACTAAAAGTATCCATGCTGGAATCCTTAGAAACTATGAGTATAAGAAGTTCAAGACAAATGGAATTCACAATGTTATTTAAATTGCAAATTCTGAGACAGGAAGATTATCCTTCATTTTCCCCATCAAATACCAGGTGATATCATTTAATGAGGTATTATTTAGGCTTCATTCTGTTAGAAGTAGTTGAAGCATCTGGAAGGAGAAATCTATTCCACAATTGTAGTGTCTATTTCCAGTTTTCAACTTGACTCTAACTAGAATGAACTACAGAACATAATTGGAGGTCTCACTGTGATCCAGACCTTGAGGCTGGAAGACACAAATTTCTGATATGTATCTTGTCATGGAGATTTTGAGGCATAGTGGCTAAGAAAAGCTTAGGCTCAGGCAAGATAGTACATGCCTTTAATCCCAGGAAACTGAAGTAAGGAGATCTCTGAGTTCAAGTTCAGCTTGAAACAATCAGGTCCCAGATCCAGTTGTGATGGTACACACATTTAATCTGGGACACTCCTTTTGCTGGAGGCCTACATAAGGATATTGTAAGAAAGACAATTCACTCTTCTTGTCTGCTTACATTTACTTGCCAGCACATCTATTGAAACCTACTCCTTCAAGATTCCAGCTCTTACAGAATACCAGCTGAAACTGCTAGCTTTGTGGCACTGAGCAACTACTAGATTCTTGGACTTCCCATCCACAGCTGCCCATAGTTGGGTTAGTTGGACTACAGACTGTTAGCCATAACAAGAAATCCCCTTAATATATAGAGATTATCTATAAGTTCGTTGTCTCTAGTGCACCCTGACTAAGACAACATTGTATTAGGACATCAACGCATGCATTTAGAGGTGCCAAACACTTTTAATATTCAGTTTACATGTAATATTATACATTGAAATAAAAAGGAGATCTAACTTTTATAGAAGCAGAAGTTTCCATACAAACTATCAAGGCAGGAATACAATTGATAATCCTACCCAGATGTTATTCTGATGAGCTACATCAATGACCAAATGGCAAGATATCCCTAAAAGTAGAAAAGTTATATGAATATCTTGACAGTAATCAAAAGATAATTAGAATTAAGGTCAAATGAAAGGAAATCATTTATGATACAGGAAACCTAATTAACTACTTAGGATTAATTGAGAAGAAAGTATATCCTCAATTATACCATACCAGGATAATACCTAAATGTTTCCTAAAAGTATTCTTATACCCTTAGATAATTATGGATCTCATGACTAGGAAGCTTCTCTTTATAGTAATCAGAGATGATTATGGAAAATGGTATAAATTAAAATGCTTTTATTAACTTGTGAGGTTCCACCAGGTCTTTGTGATAACTCCTGTACGTACAGCTTCAGAAATATCATAAGAGAGAGTGAGAGTCTAGAAGGATTTTCAAAGCCAAAAGACCACAATTTTATTATAAGGTTGTGTATCATGGAAATGACAGGACACATGATTGTTCAACAATATGGCTGCACAAAAAAGACCGGAGCAGTGATAACATCAATGGATATTTTAGTATGTAAATCTAAATCTATCAGAACCCAACTCCTAGACAATAACTATAGGCAAATAGTGATTACCAAGATGGGAAAAGTTAGATTTTTTTCCTAGGGATGAGCCTCCAACTAATTGTACTTTATGAAATGGTCTCCCATGAAAAAGAAAATCAACACTAAATGGATTGAGAATGTAACATTTATGTTTTTATACAGAGAGTGGGTGGAGAGGAAGAGAGAGAGAGAGAGAGAGAGAGAGAGAGAGAGAGAGAGAGAGAGAGAGAGAGAGAGAGAGAGAGAGAGAGAGAATGAATCACGGAAACAGGGTCCACAGAATTGAAAAAAAAACAAAACAAAAAACAAGGGGTAAATGGGGAGGGGTTGGATCCTAGAAGGAATTCTCAACTGAGGAGTAGCAAATAGCTGAGAAGCACCTAAAGAAATGTTCAACATCCTTAACCATCTGGTAAATGCAGTGAAAACAACAAAGAGATTCTACCTTACCAGTCAGAATGGCTAAAATCAAAAACTCAGGTGACAGCAGATGCTGGCACGGATGTAGAGAAAGAGTAACACTCCTTCACTGTTGGTGGGATTGCAAGCTGATAAAACTACTCTGGAAATCAGTTTGGCAGTTTCTTAGAATATTGGACATAGTACTATCTGAGGACCCAGCTACACCACTCCACCCAGAAGATGCTCCAGCATGTAATAAGGACACATGCTCCCTTATGTTCACAGCAGCCTTATTTATAATAGCTATAAGTGGAAAAGAACCCAGATGTCTCTCAACAAAGTAATGGATACAGAAAATGTGGCACATTTACATGATGGAATACTACTCAGTTATTAAAACAATGAATTCATGAGGTTCTTAGGTACATGGATGGAACTAGAAAATATCACCCTGAGGGAGGTAACCCAATCACAAAAGAACACACATGGTATGCACTCACTGATAAGTGGATATTAGCCCAGAAGCTCAGAATACCCAAGATATAATTCACAGACCCCATGAAGCTCAAGAAGAAGGAAGACCAACGTGTGCATACTTTTCTCCTTCTTAGAAGGGGGAACAAAGTACCCATTGCAGGAAATATAGAGACAAAGTGTAGAGCAGAGAATGAAGGAAATGTCATCCAGAGACTGCCCCACCTGGGGATCCATCCCATATTCTGTTGCCAAACCCAAACACTATTGTGGATGCCAACCAGTACTTGCTGACAAGAGCCTGATAGAACTGCCTCCTGAGAGGCCCTGCCAGTTCCTGACAAGTACAGAGGGGGAATGCTCTCAGTCAACCATTGAACTGAGCACAGGGTCCCTAGTGGAGGAACTAGGGAAAGAACCCAAGGAACTGAAGGGGTCTGCATCACCAAAGGAGGAACACAAATGTGAACTAGTCAGTACCCCCAGAGCTCCCATGGACTTAATCACCACCCAAAGAGTACACATCTAGAGACCCATGGCTCCAGCCCCATGTGTAGCAGAGAATGGCCTTGTTGTACTTCAATGTGAGGAGATGTCCTTGGACCTGGCAGGACTCGTTGTCCTAGTGTAGGGGAATGTCAGAAGAGGGAAGTGGGACTGGGTAGGTTACTGAGCAAGGGAGTGGGGATATGATAGGGGGTTTTTAGAGGGGAAACTAGGAAAAGGGATAACGTTTGAAATACAAATAAAGAAAATATTTAATAATAAATCTGAACTAACCTACATTTAATAGAGGGTTATTATCTAAAATATTAAAAAAAACCCTCAAAGGCTAACCTCTCCCAAAAATAAAGAAAGAGAGAGAGAGAGAGAAAAAGAAAGAAAGAAAGAAAGAAAGAAAGAAACCCAATCTAAAAATGAAATATAGATCTAAATAGAGAATTCTCAACAGAGGAAATTTAAATGGCCAAGAAGCATTAATAAAAATGTTCAACGTCCTTAGTGGTCAGGGAAATGCAAAAAAGTGACCCTGAGATTCTACCTAATTCCAATTAGAATAGCTGAGATTATAAACTCAGGTGTCACACGTGTTGCTAAAAATGTGGAGAAAGAATTCACTTCCAATAACGGTGGGATTGCAAACTGGTACAATCACTCTGAAAATTAATATGGAGGTGTCTCAGAAAATTGGAAACAGATCTACCTTAAGACCCAGCTGTACAACTTTTGAGAATATACCCAAAAGATGTCCCATCATTCAACAGGGGCACATGCTCCATTATGTTCATAGCAGCTTTATTTGTGATAGCCAGAAGCTATAAACAACCCAGAAGTACCACAGTGGTAGAATGGATACAGAAAATGTAGTTTACTTACACAATGTAATATTATTCTGGTATTAAGAATGAGGCCATCCTGTGTTTTGCAAGCAAATGGATGGAACTAGAAATTATCATCCTGAGTGAGTAACTCAGACCCCAAAATGTATGGTATGTAATCACTAATAAGTGAATATTAGCCAAAAATTATGAAATGGATATGATACAATCCATACAATACAAGGAGTTCAGCAAGCTGTAGAGTTCATGTGAGGATGCTTCAGAACCACTTGGGAGGGAGAAGAAAGCAGAGGGCAGATGGAGGTAGGAATGTGCATTGGATAAGGGACGGGAAAGGGAAATATGATCAGGCATGAAGGGAGGGGAACAAGACTAAAGCTCTGAAGGCCAGCAGAATGAATGGAAATATGCAACCTCAGGAGATAGGAGGTGAGAGGACCCTGTATAAGGTACCAGAGGCTTGGGAAGAGAGAGAATATCAGGACTCAGAGGGAGGGACCTTAGATCAAATGCCCAACAGTGGGGAGAGGGTATAATAGACTGCACCTCCAGTAAAAATGTATGACATCAAGAGGAGGAGTGGTGTTGCCATTCCACAGTCAAAAACTGATCCAGAATTGTTATTGTCTAAAAGAACTGGAGGGATAAAAATGGAGAAGAGACTGAGGGAAAGGACATCAAATGGTCATCCCAAATTTGGACCCATTCTCAAGGAAAGATTCCAAGGGCTGACACTATTATTGATATTGTGGTATATTTACACATAGGAGCCTAGTATGACTGCAGATGACTGAGACTAATGCAGACACTTACATCCAAACAATAGATTGAAGTCAGAGACCCCTGTGGTTGAATTACGGAAAGGATGGAATTGGTTGAGGAGGAGGGTGACCCCATGTGAAGACCAGCAGTCTCAACTAACCTGGAACCCTGAGATCTCTCCCACACTGACTCACCAACCAGGCAGCATACACTATCTGCTCCAAAGCACTAACACATATAAAGCAAATGACTGTGTTTTCTGGCCTCAGTGAGGGAAGATGCACCTAACCCTTGAGAGACTTGAGGCTCCATGGAGTGAGGAGGTCTGTTGGGGTGTGGAAGGGTGTGGAGTGGTTTTGGACATCCTCTTGGAGACTAGAGAGAGGAAATGGGATGAGAAACTTTCAGAGGGCAGAACAGGACGAGGATAATGACTGGACTGTAAAAAAGATTAAAGATAATAAAAAAGGAAAAAATATTTAATTATGTCTACTATCTTATCTGTATAATTTTTTATGAAATAGTCAGCTTTAACATATTTTTCTATATATTTCTTGAGTTTTATCAGAAATATTTTCCTTGTAGATTTTCAATTTCATCAGAAAATGTTTATAACTCCACTTTCAATCAACTTAGGAATATTTTTATACCTACCATTTTATCTGTATAATTTTTCCATGAAATAGACAATTTTAACTTGTTTTTCTATATATTTCTTCAATTGTATCAGAGATATTTTCCCTGTATATTTACACAATGGAATACTACTCAGCAATTAAAAACAATGAATTCATGAAATTCTTATGGAAATGGTGAACAGGGGGAGGGAAGAGGGCTTATGGGACTTTCAGGGAGGGGGGAACTGGGAAAGGGGAAATCATTTGGAATGTAAATAAAGAATATAGAAAATAAAAAAACTGAAAAATATTTAAAAATAGATAAAGAATAATATGTGAAATAAAATATAATCTGAAGAAAATAAAGAGCATTAATCAAAATAGTTAATGCTGTTTCATTGATTATTCATCACACAAATATAATTTATTTATAAGCAAAAGTGGATGCAACTATACAGGATCCTCTGAATATCTTTACATAAGTGTGTTGTTTAAAAAAGTAATACTTTTATATAGCAATAGAAAATAAAACTCAAGCACTCCTACAGCAAGGCAAGAGTTTGAATAAAGAAACCCAGTATGAAGCACCTCAGCCAGGTATCCTAGAGTACAAAACAGGTGAGATACTGTCTCTTCATAAAACAAAATAATGTGAAAGTTTAAAAGTGATATTTCAACCATACATGTGCTCTATAGTGTCAGAACCACCATCTTCATGCATGCACATACAACTTACAGACACACACACCCACCCCCTCCACATACACACACTAAAAATATCCATCTATCTATCCATCCATCCATCCATCCATCCATCCATCCATCCATCCATCCATCCATCCATCCAACAATACATAAGCTTAGCAAGAGTATCTATGATTGTCACCAGAGGCTGTTGAACCGGTGTACCCAGCCATCCATCCCCTGTGGCTAGCTGCTGCCAAACTGCTCATGTTTTCCCAAATTTCCACAGCACATTCTCACCAACCCATGCTCCATTGTGATTACCTCCTCCTCCAACAATACATATATTCAAAAAACCTATATTCTTAGCATAGACTACAAAGTAAGGATTCCCATGACAATTCCCCATTTGCCTTAGATTTATTTAATCTCACAACCATGTCTGTCTCTCTTTCATACAATTTTACCCGCTCTTTTATATAACTCAGTTCAGATACACAAGAAAATAATATGTTCTATTGAAGGGCATCCTTACATGTAAGTCCCTATTTTATCCCCGTTAAAATGTGATAATATATCCTAATGGGAAAAATATCAAAGCAAGTCATTGATATAGGCAGGACAAAGGCCAATTCAGTCTACTGCCTTAGAGACCATATGGGTGTTTGTGGAGTTCAAACACAAGATACAGCTAAAGGACTAAAGCTTCCTACATTGTCTTTGCTATATCTACTTTTGATAAAAATGAACTGGAATGTCATTGCCTATAAATCAATAAGCTTAGCAAGAGTATCTATAATTATCACCAGAGGCTGTTGAACATGTACCCAGTCATCTATCCCCTTTGGCTAGCTGCTGCCAAACTGCTCATGTCTTCCCAAATTTCCTCAGCACATTCTCACCAACCCATGCTCCATTGTGATTACCTCCTCCTTGGAGCTCAGTTGAGTCGTCATGAAATGGAAAACAATCCAATTTTAGAATCAACATATAACACAACTGCAGGGTGTAGAATCTATTGTAATAAACTCTTTTACTATTTTATGTTAGAAATTTTTCCCTATCTTTCCCCTTCCTCTCTCAGACCCAGAAGGCTTGCCTCATGCTTTTGACTAGTTATTGGCTTCTTGTCATCTTTATTAATCAATTAATTGGGGAAAAATTCTTCTACAGTGCCCAAAAATGAATGCCAAGGAACAGAGCCTATAGCAGCAGCCATGATAGCTGTGTAAAGTTGATGCTGGATCATATGTCTTAAAGAGCATGGTGAAAAACTTCTAGACTAAGACTCAAAAACTGATTTTGGAAATAGAAGATACAAATTTTTGTTGTACTCAGAAATACTTGAAATTTAGCTCTGACACTTATAAAAGTGTATGTGAGTGTGGGTGGAATTTCTGTTATATATTTGAATTAGACATTTTGGTTACTGTTTGTTTTTTTTTAAATTTCACTTCTAAATGAACAATGTAAGGCCTTTGCTATATTACTATTTAATGAATATTTTAATACCTTTACATTTATGTCTTGGTTTCAACTTTCAAGGTGATGGAATTAAGACACAGGCACTGTCAAGGAATAGTAAATCTGTGTCAAATAACAAGGTGGACATATGTTGAGGAGTGGCTTTGAAGTTGGCCTCGACCTCTGACAGCCCATGAATTAACTACTGCACACACATAAGTATGTCCTATAAATCAGAAATCAAACCTCACTAGATAATGATTTTACCAACACCTTAACCTTAGAACTTTTCCAGAAGTGTGGCAAATAATTTTCAATAATTATCTATAAAAATGTTATCTTGTATAGGTTCTAAATCTGAAATAACACAGTATCAGGAATACCAGAAAATTTGGTTCTGTTTTGTTTACACAAAGTCTCATAGATCACAGTTTGACTTCAAGTGTTCTATGCAATATTTTCTTGAATTTCTGATCCTTCTGCCTCCACTTCCGTGACTTTTCTGGTATGGACATTTATCAAGTTCAGAAAACAGGTACTATTTCATTCTAAGATGCTAGGTAAACACTCTACCACATGAACTACATCTCAGTATCTAACTCTGTTTTCCAAAATGCATTCAAGGATTTCCATATTGCCTGATGTTTATAAAATGATAAAACACTCAGCTTAGGCCCACAGGGTTTACCAAGTCCAGTATTTCTTGGTATGATTCCAGTTCTAACTTGAGTCACAATGTCTACTGTTATCAGTTTTGAGAAAAACACAATCTTTAGTGAAAATAACATTCTTCATGTAACTGATTGTTCCTTGTCTTTCAGCTTCTAGACCAGTTGGTTCTAATCACCTAGTTCCCAGAATATTTCATGTCAGAATCTGGACTTACTTCTTTATGGGCCTACTCTCGGATAATATGACAATTCATGTGTTACTCTTTTGCCACTTAGAATCATACTTTTCATATCTGCAGTTATGTAATAAAGCATTAAAATCTCCTTAGATCCACAACCCTCTAGGATCCTTTCTTTCTGCTTTTCGGTTCCAGGCCAATATGACTGATGTATCTGTGAATAGAAGAACACACATCATGGATCGGGATATAATGTAACTTATTAAAATGAATAGTAGTTACTTTTGTTTCTTTCAATAGCTCTGTAACTTTCAGAGCTTTCAATAACTAAAAATGAAGAGTTTAAAAACAACAGACAAAATATGAGTTCATTTGTTAGTTGTATATTTTATTCCACATCTTAAAAGTTTCATCTACTGGATTATATTTGTGTTATTTGAGTAGTTGTTTCTTGTAGTTTATGTCCCTGTGGGTATATGTATATGAGTTTGTGCGGGGGGGGGAGGTGCATGAGCACGCATGTGTATGTGTGGGTGTCTACCTATCAAGAATGTCAATGTAACATATTCTAGAGTAAAATCTGTTAACACAAATTTACATTGCCAGTTTTTACAGCCATCATAACAACTGACAAGAACTTCTGTAACCACTATAGACTACATTTTCATTATAGATACATGCCTGGTATTAAATTTTGGGACTGGACAGTTCCTAGGCTTGTTATCCTCCATACAGTAAAACTGGGATTGAGTCTATGACCCTTCCTGGTAATCCCACCTCTAGAATTTAGGAGACCTAGGAAATGTGAAATTGTGAAACTAGAAATCCCAGACTAGTTTCATGACATACCCCGTAGACTGGGGAGTAAACTCAGTCTCCTAAGTGCCTTACAAACACTTGAAACCTCATTCTCAGCATATAAGTGTAATGTCAGTGTAAGAGATCTAGAGGCTAGAAGATTTTTAGAGTGGCCTGGTTAGCCAGCCAACCCTAGCCGTATGGTTCCATGGTTATGAGTGAATCGTTATCACCAAGTATGATAGATGTCTCATAAGGAAAGTCACCCAATCTGGAATCTGTCCTCTACATGTTAGTGCAGGCATGTGTTCCTGCACACACAAGCAGACATAGTCATGCATGCATGTTGTATAGAAGTTTCCTCTGGGATTAAAACCTACCATTTTGGGAAAAACAAGAACAACATGAACCTCTTAAAGAGACCCTTAATGAATGCAGAATCTAAAGAATCTCAACTTGCTGAAATGCCTGCAGGCTGTTTAAGTGATCAGATTCAAAACATTTGTGAGCTGTCTCATATGTTGTGTGGGCCTTTATAATTCAACTTTGTCATTGTCATTGAGTCATTTCTGTTTTGGTAAGGAAACACAAATCTATATTGTTGTCACTAACCCCAAGAAAACTCAATGGTTCACCAAGTTGGACTTTGATACTATCTATAATTTTTCTTCTGTATGATCCCTTCCTGGCATTAGTATACAGGTGTGCTTCATCTCCCTAGAGATGCCTCAAAATAACTCCTCATCAAAAAATTTAATGCAAGGAAAATAATAGGTTTTACAAAAATGTCAGAATCTGTGGTGTTTGAGTTTATTGTTCTTATTTTTTCATATCAATATAAAACATGTAATTGTTCCTCTTTCATTTTCTATAATTAATCATTTAATTTCCCTAGGGTTTTAATAGTGTGCCCAAAGTATGAGTAATTATCAGAAACTTAAATATGAAAATGTTTGTAGATTTGAAGACTGTTTAAATTCAGAAACAAGGACACAATTGTTCTTTCATGCTATTTGACTATTAATTGTACAAAGTAGAAGTATTTTAGAACAGAGTATTTTTTTTATACCCAGTATAGATGTGTAACCAAACTGCCTTCAGAGCATAGAAATTGCAGGGTTTGGGAGTCTGACTTTTGTGGTTTTGGAACACACATCCCAGCTATACCTAGTTATAGGGCAACCAGGATGTCATCTTGGTGTTTTTATCTGATGCACAACAATATTTTATTTTCACACTTGTGGGGGGATTCAATCTTCTGCTTTTATTCAAGCTGGAACATTAGTTTAAGTCATTAGTGATTTATTTTTTAGTGTGTCTGTGTTTCACTTTCCCATCATCTACTGCTCTTTTGTGGTAGAGTAGAAGCATAAAAGGATTGGAGAGACAGTTCAGTGGGAAGGAATATTTGCTGTGCACATTTCATGACCTTAGTTAGATCCTGATATTCATGTAAGAAGCTAGTTCACTAATCCTGACATATTCCTGCAAGTTTCCCTCAACATACAGGAAAGTGTAGCCACACGTATATGTGCCTATACCATACATACAATACACAGTATGTAAATTTAATGAAAACTATGGGGAAGTAGAAAGATGTGTTAACAGTTAAGAGTACTTGTGCTTGTAAAAGTTTTTCTTTCTGTGCCTACCACATAAGCCAGGCATCTCAAAGCTACCTATAATTCCAGCTTTAGGGAATCTGTTGCTTTCTTCTGGCGTGCACATATACTGACAGACAGTTGTTTAAACACACGTAGACAGTAGAAGCTATGCCTGTTTGTGCCATAAAAGTACTCACAAATAAGATAATACATAGCAGATGAAAATGCTGATGATTATAATCATCCCCATGTGTTTCTCCTTCAAATTCATACAGAATGAAACTCTGTTGTGGTCATAAAAAATAAGGAATAAATAAGTAAAGGAGGAAGCATATGAACATAGCTTGTGTGAAGAACAAAATAATTTTCAAGCACTCCTACAACTATACTGAAAGAGAAAGATGATAAGAATTATGTGTTACTGTATTTTCCAATATTAATAAGCCTGTATAAAAGACATATAACCTAGATATATAAGTTTTGAGTTATATGTGTAGCTTGGTCAGGTCTAGGAAGATATTTATTCCCCACCTATAAAAGACAACATAAACTCTATTTGTCTCCATTTCAGGACCAGGTCTGATTTTGAAAAGAAGGCACAAGCTCTAGAAACAGACCATAAAATCCAGAACAAGATCATAAAACCCCGTACCAAAGAACAGTCTAGGGATAATAACAAAAATGGGTAAAGTTTTTACCTGAGAACAGGTCCTTTGGACTGGGCAGCTTCATCTCATCCAATGGGTAAGTATTCATGTCATAGGAATGCAGACCACTGACCACCTAAGACCCCCTAGCACCGAGAAATGATATTTTACATTACCTATTTTTTAGAGAGTCCCATGATTCCCTATAAGAAGGTCTGTGCACCGTTTTCAGGCCGGCCCACTACATTTGTGACTTTATTTAAATACAGAAAAGCAAGAAAGAATCTACATAAGGCCATACCCTCCATATGAATATGTGTAAGCAAAAAAGTATGCTTCCTTTTTGGGTTCTCTACTGCATACATGACATGCAGAGAAGTTAGGAAAAAGTGTTGAGAGAGTGATACTTCAGTTAGCTTTTTTAAAATTATAATATTATTTAGTTGTAAGGATATATCTTACTTATTGTTATCTTGAGAGATGCCTAATTTTTTTGTCAATGATAAAAGAAGTTTAAATTCATACATGAGTTAAAAAGAATATTAGTCAGTTGGTTCATGGGAGGTGTGTGTGTGTGTGTGTGTGTGTATGTGAGTGTGTATGTGTGTATGTGTGTGTGTGTGTGTTGTGTGTTATGTGAACATGTATGTGATGTTGTGCTTGACCTTGTGCGAGCAGATGTGTGGAAGCCAAAGTTCAAATTTAGGTCCCATGCTGTCTCTATATACATTATTTGTGGAAAAAGAATATCTCATTTAATTTGATATTTCAACTTGAAGTAATAACCATTGTCAGTTGTATCTTATAGAATCTGAACACAGACTTATGGTGTTTAAATATTCTTATATCACAGTACCATTTTATTTTTTTTTATAAGGACAACATTTAATTTGGGTTGGCTTACAGTTCAGAGGTTCAGTCCATTATCAGTCCATTATCATTAAGGTGGGAGTGTGGCAGCATTCAGGCAGAACTGAGAGTCACAGTACCATTTTAAGTTTCTCATAGACATTCCATTTCTTAATAAATGTCAATATTTCATAAGAGAGGAGGAATGAGATCAACGAAAAGAAAGGAATGTGTGGTATCTTTTATAGTTTATAAAGAGAGGCAGAATGACAAACTATCTGGAGTGAAAGTGAGCTTAGATTATCCTTCAGGTTCAGTGAGAGATTATATCTTAAACACATCAATAGACAATAGAAGAAAACACTTGACATCTTGCTGTCTGCCTTGGTTAGTGTTTTACTGTTGTGTACAGACTCCATGACCAAGTCAACTCTTATCAAAAACAACATTTAACTGGGGCTGGCCTACAGATTCAGAAGTTCAGTCGATTAGCATCAATGTGCAAGCATGAGAGCCTTCAGGTTGATATGGCTCTTGAGGTGCTTAGATTTCTATGTCTTCATCCAAAGGCAGACAGAAAGAGATTGGTTTACAGTCAACTAGAAAGAGGACCTTAAATTCCATGTCCACAGTGACACACGTACTCCAACAAGCCTCATTTCTTGCAACAAGGCTATACTTCCAGAGATTGCTTATCCTTTTGCTAAATATATTCAAACCTCCTGACTCTATTACCTTTATGTGTATGTACATGTTATTCTACAGAATAACACCCATGCATCATACATGTAATTATTAGATACAATATAGAAAAATAAAAAGTGAATAAGTGTTTTATAAGATCCCTTAACAACCTTTATTTGATGTTCAAATTAAGTACATCCTATCAATAATATCTTACCTCCTTATCCCAAAGTATTTGTGTTGAGTCAGATAAAAACTATAAAACTTAGAGCTAAAATAATATGGTTAAAATACAAGTCAATTTCTCTGTGTTGCAACAAAGTGATAGGGAATCATTTTGGCTTCTTGTTAATTTTACGGTCCTGGGTTCTTTCCACTGTAGTGACCTCTATATCATTTCAGCATTTGTTGGTAGAAAGTAAGGACAATCCACATCTCTTTCAGAAGAACATGGGGAGAGACAAGTATCAGAGTCCAAGGAGAAGTCTTTCTTTCTTTCTTTCTTTCTTTCTTTCTTTCTTTCTTTCTTTCTTTCTTTCTTTCTTTCTTTCTTTCTTTCTTTCATTTATTTTAATTTATTTACATTTCAATTGTTATCCCCTTTCTCTGATTCTCTCCCTCCACAAAACCCCTTATCCCAACACCTCATATCTCTGCTTCTATAAGGGTGCTCAAAGACCGACCCACCCACTCCTGCTTCCCTTTCTTCCATACCCCTACACTGGGGTATCTATCAAACCTGCATAGGACCAAGAACATCTACTCCCATTGATGCCAGACAAAGACATCATCAACTACATATGCAGCTGGAGTCATGTGTACTCTTTGACTTAGTCCCTGGGAGCTCTGGGGGTCTGGTTGGTTGATATTGTTGTTCTTCCTATGTGGTTGCAAACCCCTTAAGTTCCTTCAGTTCTTTCTCTAACTTCTGCATTGGGGACCCCTCACTCAGTGCAAAGGTTGGTTGTGCAAGTATCAGACTTTATAATTGTAAGGCTCTGGCAGGGCCTCTCAGGAGATATCTATAGCAGGCTCTTTTTACCAAGTCTTTCTTAGTATCCACGATAGTGTCAGAGTTTGGTGATTGTTTCTGGGAGGAAATCCCAGGTGGTACAGTCTCTGGATGGCCCTTGCTTTGGTCTCTGCTGTGTATTTTGTCTCCATATTTGCTTCCATAAGTATTTTGTTCCCTGTTCTAAGAAGGACTAAAGTAACTACACTTTGGTCTTCTTTCTTCTTGAGCTACATGTGGTCTGTGAACTGTATATTGGCTATTTGGGAAATTTTGGGCTAATATTCACTTATCAGTGAGTGCATAACATGTGTGTTCTTTTGTGATTGGGTTGTCTCACTTAGGATGATATTTTCTAGACCCATCCATTTGCCTAAAAATTTCATGAATTCATTGTTTTTAATAGCTAGTAGTATTCCATTGTATAAATTTACCACATTTTCTGTATCTATTCTTCTGATGAAGGACATCTGTATTGTTTCCAGCTTCTGTCTACTATAAAAAAGGCTGCTATGAACATAGTGGGGCATGTGTCTGTATTACATGTTGGAGCATCATCTGGGTATATGTCCAGGAGTGGTATAGCTGGGTCCACAGGTAACAGTCTGTCCAATTTTCTGAGGAACTACCAGACTGATTTCCAGATTGGTTGTACAAGCTTGCAATCCTACCAAAAATGAAGGAGTATTTTTCTTTCTCCACATCCTTGCCAGCATCTTCTGTCATCTGAGTTTTTCATCTTAGCCACTCTGATTGGTGTTAGGTGGAATCTCAGGATTGTTTTAATTTGCATTTTCCTGATGAGTAAGAATGTTGAAAATTACTCTAGATTCTTCTCAGCCCTTCGAGTTTCCTCAGTTGAGAATTCTTTGTATAGCTTTGTTAATTATTTTTAATAGGACTATTAGGTTCTCTGGAGTCTAACTTCTTGAGTTCTTTGTGTATATTGGATATTAGCCAGAGAGAGTTCTTTCTTAAATAAGTGATGAACTGCTCATATCCTTTAACTTCACCTCCTTTCATCCCTATGTAGTTAAAACATCCTACTTTCATGTGAAAAAATGGGAAAATATAGCTGTGTTTCTATAAAGAACAAGGAAACAGCATTTAAGAGTTATAACTTCCCTGAAAGAGCAGGACTATATCTATATATTTCTTCCTTATGAATTTTCTCTTATATTCCTACTCTATATCCTATGTAACACACACATTGAGCTACTATGAATTGCAGCTTATATAAATAGATTAACTTGCAGTTTATTGTAGGGTCAAGGACATCTTACCTGTCTCTCTGTGCTGCAGGATTTAGAATGAGAAATTAGTTAGAGCCCTTGCCTCTCTTCAATCATTAAATTAATAATTCAGTAGAGGGTAATAGCACTATTTAACAAATATGAAAATGAATTAAAATCTCCAGATGCTGCATGACAATTCAGGCATAGGCATGTTTACCTAAAATATTAGAATTCTCAAGGGAGAAAATAGGAGAATCCCAATTCCATTCAGTGATAGATTTACTTTGTCTCAAGGGACAATATAGCAGGACACGGGAATTCATCTTATTTGGTCTCTGAATGTGCATGCAATGGTACGTACACATTATGCACACTAAAGTCACTTATACTCATGTATACAAATCCAGCAGATCTGCATAATAGCTGTGCCATCATAGAGCTTTCTGGATATGTTGCTACAAAAATGAATGTGCTTGGCTGTGGAGTTGTACTCAGGTTTATTAGATCGAGAAGGACTTGCAGATTTAAACACTACTAACACATCTTAGAACATTTGATCCTGACTTATAAAATTGATAGCACACTTGAAAAACTACATCTTTAAAAAAGCAATGACTGCCAGTAATATGACTCTGTAGTATGTCACTACTGTCAATCTTGATCTGTGTTCAATACCACATGCCCACATTGTGAAAGAAGAGAACTTACTCTCTCAAACTTCCCTTTGACTATCACATCAGAGCTGTGATATAGGCCCACCCATGTACAGGGCAGGGTCTCTTAAGGAGGCAGAATTAGGAAATTTAGCTGTGATTACCCCACCTTCCTGACAGGGCAGGAGCTGGCTGTTTGGTAGTGGCACATTGCAAGGGTAACAAAGCGAAGTCTGCTATGTGTGACTGTAGGAGCTGGTTAAGGGGTCCTTGGGCCAGGGTTTTGGCCAGGGCCATGGGGTTCTCAGTCTCCTGGACATCTAGGCATATCTGGGAGTCACAGAAGAGCAGAGAATGGAGTCAGGGAGGTGAGCAGGAACAGCATCTAGCCTGGGTCTGGGGGAAAGGTGAACTCTGGTTTATCTCACAGAATGATTGTCTTGGCTTGACAGAGGTGGGCTTGGTGGCTGTTATGGCTGGAAGTGCAATGAGGCTTTCTACTGGAGAAGAAATCAGTGCCTCTGTCAAGGCACTGTTGCATGGATTGTCAAGACCTTCTGCAGGTTCCTCAGAGCAGGTCTTGACAATCCATGGTTACAATTAGTTGATTGGCTGTTCATAGTGGAAAATGGAAGTGTAACTTACCATACCCCATGTCTCAGGGTGGATCTTGAGATTAAATACCTTTTGCGGAAAGGAATGTCTGGGAAGAGAAGCTTATTGTCTAAGTCCTCTGGGCTTCTGGGTACCCCACTAACACAGAGAAACCTATTTTGAGCCTATGAGACCATAGGACAGGTTGCTTTTAAGTGAGAAATGTGCCAAGTGTTCCAAGTCAGAAGTGTGGCAAGGAGCTGGGAGTCACCTAAGCCTCAGGTGTATGTCACTGAATCTCCACATCTAGACCTGTATAACTTAACAAACTTCCTACCATGATTTTATGCCCCACACTGTGGCACATGCAGTTGAAAAATAACACAAATGTATGCACTGAAAAAATGACATAACATTAAACATTTAAATTTTAAACATTTAAAAGATTAATGGCACATTTTGTAAAACAATATACTACCAGCACTGTCAGTGTGAAATTCTTATAAGAGATGATATAATGACTTGTACTAGAAATGCCTCTGTAAATTGCCATTAATTGGACTTAAATAAAAATCATTTATTTATAAATTCTAATTAGTGAGAAGCACAGCATATGTTTTCTAGTCTATTTAATTTCCTTAAGTATACTCTTGAACATTTTGCTATTAAAATGATATTTCTTTCATTATGTCTTATTGGCTTGAATAATTTGGCCAAAATAAAAGTGATAAATAAATCCAAATGGAGATTAAGTATGTCTATCTTGTATGAGTATGAAATATATCTCAGCCTATCATAAAATTTCCATGAAGAACAGAAAGATTTTCCTGCTGAAGCTTAAAAGTCATAGCTGCATTACTGCACCATCAAGATGCGCTGGACAAGGATATACAGGATGCTAAGTATCCTGTGAAGGGTATATCCAGCAGCCTCCCCATGCAGGCATATGTATTCTCAGCTGTCAGAAAATAAAATCTCTTGATTGCTTGCCAGTCTTTTCCCTATGATTGTTGGGGAGCAGAACAAAAAATGATAAAGGACCCATGTCGGGTGCCTAAGCCATCTCTGCCTAGGATCTCTGCAGCTATGTCAAAAGCATAAATCTACCCTCCATAAACATTCTGGCTTGGCCTCCTGTCCATGGTCTTGCCTGCTCATTCAAATGATGAGCCTGTCTTTTCTCCCTATGAAATGACAGACTTACTGGATGGGAAAGTGAGAATTCTAGCTTATTCCTTTTATAAATCTTATGCTGTTTTTATCTTGTGGCATTTGATTGAACTACAGAAACCAGAGAATCAGTCTTCTATAATGTGCATATACACATAACTCCAATCATCTTTCTATACAGTGAAGGAAGATCTGGGTTTACCACTGAGTTCTTCATTTAAGACAGGCCATCATGTAGCCAGAGATGCCTGAGTCAGTTGTTTCTGACTCTCTCTCTCTCTCTCTCTCTCTCTCTCTCTCTCTCTCTCTCTCTCTCTCTCTCTCTCTGTGTGTGTGTGTGTGTGTGTGTGCATATGTGTGATTGTGTGTGTGTGTGTTTGTCTGATGTGTTGTGATATTTGAGCACCAAATTATTCTTCCTTTATGACCAATACCTTTACTTCCTAAGCCATCTCATCTTCCTTTGTACTTTATAATTTGGTTCAAGGTACCAGGCTGCTATGCAATTGAGATTATCTTGAACTTATGATCTTCCTGTCACTGCCTGCTGAGTTCTGATATTACAGGTTTTCACCGACATGTCAAGTTTTATTCAATGATGAATCAAATTAAGAACCTCTCATGTGTTCAACAAGGGTTCTACCAACCAAAGCATGCCCCCAATTTAGAGTTGAGCTAAGCACTAAATTTTAGAAATTTAGTTGCAGATAGAGTATATAACTTAAGAAGAAAAGAAAGTTACTCTCTATGCACAGATGATATAGACAGAAAACAAAATATCAGGAATCATGGGGGTGGCATTGAATTAAATTGATTAGAATATTTGAATGTGACACTCACTATAAAAAGTAAAAAGTTATAAAATGACTTTTAATGACAGTATCAACATGGCAGCTATATTATTCATTCTAATTTTTAAATTTTACATATTAATGACTTTTTAAAATTCAGGATTCTTTTTTTTTTTAATTATTCACTTTACATCCTTCTTATGGACCTTCTCCTTTTTATCCCCTCCCACAATTCTGCCTGCATCCCCCTTCCTTTTTTCCTCTGAGCAGTTGGGGGACCCCTTGGTATCCATACACTCTGGGATTTCAAGTCTCTGCAAGGCTAGTTGTTTCCTCTACCATTGAGGCCAAACAAGACAGCCCAGCCAGTAGCACATACGAGTACATATCCCACACACAAGTAATAGCTTTTGGAGTAAGCTCTGTTCCAGTTGTTTATAGCACACATGAAGTTCCTGTACATCTGCCACCTATGTGTGGGAATGCATAGGACTAGCTCTTGCACATGCTTTGGTGGTGGTTCAGATTCTGAAATCCTCAAACTTCCAGGTTAGTTGTTGTTGATTTTCATGTGGTGTTCCTATTTCTTCTGGGGCCCACAATCCTTTATTCTATTCTATCTTAAGATACCCCAAGCTCCAGGCACTTTTTGAGTGTGGGTGTCTGTGTCTGTGTTAGTCATCTGCTGGTAGAATCTCTCAGAAGACAGCATGACCTTGTCTGCACACATAACAAAATATGTGTCTTAAGTTGGGATAGTTATTGGTTAATCATTCCTTCAGTTTCTGCTTGATATCTTGGACCTGCATTTCTTGTAGGCAGGATAAATTGTGGGTTGAAAGTTTCTTGGGAAGGTTGGTGTGTCTATTGCTCCAGTCTGGTTCCTGCATGATATCAAGAGGTGTCTTCTTCAGGCTCCATATCCCCAACATTGTGAGTCACAAGTACAGTTATCCCCATTTGTTTCTTTGGCACCACCCTTATCCCAGGTCTCTGTCTTGCTCTGGAGATGCTCCCCCACCTTCTTAATCCTATCAGTTGCAGAATTCGATTAATTCTTATGGCACTCTGGCCATCTCTCCTGTCCTTCCCCAATGGCTTTCACACCATATGATTAAATAAAACAAATGAGTACAGAGAAATCTAGAGAATGTTCACAGATGAAAGACTCACACTGCTTGCATGTTAAAAGAGAGAAAGGTTGATGCAGACAGAGAATCAACTGTTAAGAATGAAAAGGTTAGAGCCTTTGAGATGTCTCAGCAAGTAAATTTGGTTTCCACCAAGTCTGATGACCTAAGTCCCATACCCTAGAATCCATATAGTGAATGGAAAGAACCAACTCCTGAAAGTTGTTCTCTGACTTACACACACACACACACACACACACACACACACACACACACACACAGTATAGTCCATAAAATGACAACAATTAGCATTAAGTGTGGGGAGGTTAGTTGTGCACAGCCTGGTTCCCAGCCGAGCTTGGGCCTTGAATCCCGGAGACCCAGTAGGTGACTTCTACCTGCATGGGACTGCAGGTATTCAGCCACATCCTTTGGACCACTGACTCCTGTAGCAGCTACAGACTCCCACAGCTCCCTGCAGAGAGGTGTGTGTCTATCAGTCGTGTATGAGCAGCATCAAGCCTTCCTTTGAGAAGTACCTGCTGTCAAACCCTGAACCACCCCTAAACTGTATATAAATCCTATCCAGAATCCTATAAAAAGATTAAAGGTGTGAAAGAACTACTCTGTCATCTGAGAACTTCTGTCATAAGAGCTGTACGACTTGGGAAGAGGTCTGATCTCCTGAAATACCACATGCAGCTCCACTGCACTCTTCCTGGCCAGTTGGCCTCTCATTGGCCCAGTTCAACCCAACCTGACTCAGTGCAGGGTGACACAGAGTAACCAATGTGGTGGCATGGTGGAAACAGAAGTGTAATCAGCTGCAGCAGTGGGAGTCTCAGAAGCAACTTCTCCCTGCTCACACCTTCTACCAGAACTCTCACACCCAGCCAGGCCAGAGATCTCTGTGGAAAGCCTCCAGTACACAGGTCCACAAATAAATATGTGTTACATTTGTTCAACAGATTAAGTATTTTATATGGATTAAGAAACATAACTATTTCATGTGCTATATTCTCCTGACAAACAGTATGGGAACCAGAAGCAAGCATGTAACACCTAAGAATGTGATTCAATGGGCTAAAAAATAAGCGCACATGAAAGGCAGTTGAAAAGCAGATAGTAGGGGTTGCTGCAAGCTGAGAAAATTGGAACTGAACAGTGAGGGACACATACAATGAAGATATGTGGCTCACATTCATCAGTTTTCACATAATAAATAAATACATCCTAAAAGATGTTGACTACTTCAACTTTATCTATTTTACAAAGCCATGTACTAAACTAAGGCAGTTTTACACATGTGTACATCAAGTGTGTTATATTTTTGTTGATAGAATTAAACACCAAAAAAGACTAAAACCAACATACTACACACAAGCAGAGACAAAAAGCCCTAATACAGACAACACAAACAAATATTTCCAAGCTTGAAATCAACTGAAGAAAAAAAGAGAGGGAGAAAATCACCTCACCCAATGCTTAGTAGAAATTTTAAATGAGTTACTTCCTACTCTAAGTTATTGCCAAGATGTGGAATATGATGGATAATCTTGGTTGTCAACTTGACTACATCTGGAATCAACTATAAGCAAAATCTTTGGGCATACTTAGGAGGGATTCTCTCTGCAAAGCCTCTTAGAAACTTTTGTGGTAGGAACATGATTGCTAATCCCTGTTATGCCATTTATTTATTTATTTATTTATTTATTTATTTATTTATTTATTTATTTATTTATTTATTTGCTTTGTCTTTTAGTTTACCACACATGCCAGTGGCATCTCAAGAAAAGCAAAAAAAAAAAAACCAAAAACCACAACACACAACATCTAAATTATTTAATTTTGGAAACTCAAAATAGCATTCTGAGAAGATTCATAATTATAGCTATATCTCAGAGCTAATTTAATGAATTAATTATATACCATTCTTGAGACATTGCACTGTGGGAAGTGCACATTTGCACTGGTTGATGGAAATTAAAATGTCGAAAGCTACAGAGCCTGAACCTTTTTATTGTATGTGTTTTAAATGTTTCATAGTTTTTTCCCCCCTTTGGTTTAATTGTGCACAGCTGGACACTTCCCATTTATCATCCTTAAAATTGGTGATACACATCCAAATGGCCACCAGTATATAATACGTAAGTTGTACAAATTACAATGATAGACATTACTCATAGCTGCCTGGCTCTAGCCAGAGGCTTGTATCAATCACACATGTTATCATATATGATCTGATTTGAACAATTATATAATTTAAGGGTATATTAAAAGGCTTGGAGAAAGATTTTTGTTTTACTCATTCCACTTGCATAAACTTTTAGCAATAAGTTATGTTTCTCTTATATTAGTAACTGATAATGGAGGACGTTATCCAACCTAGCCTTTTAAAAAAGATTCTTGATTGAATGTCTTTGGTAGAGACTTTGACTTACTACAAGTTAGAGTTTTTCTGCTTCCCAATCCTGAGCATTCAGTAGGAAAGTATAGTCAGTGAAGTTTAGTTAGACTAACAACATCATTTCTGAAGGGCTGGAAATTGAGTAGAGACAGAATCACAGATTCTGCTCTACTAAACACCAGGAAATGCAGGCAAATTAACAGCCCTCCATGCATTGTCCTCCTAAGGACTGATAATATAGGAATGTACTACTGCCTAAATTTAGACAGATAAAGTAAATTGATCAACAAAGAGATTAAGATGGACAGATGATTGATAAAAATGCATGATAGTTTAGTCTCTGGGAGCTCTGGGGGTACTGGTTGGTTCATATTGTTTTTCCTCTTATGGGGCTGCAAGCTCCTTCAGCTCCTTGGGTTCTTTCTCTAGCTCCTCCATTGGGGATCTTGTGCTCAGTCCAATGGTTGGCTGAAAGCACCCACCTCTGTATTTTTCAGGTACTGGCAGAAACTCTCAGGAGACAGTTATATCAGGCTCCTGTTAGCAAGCACTTGTTTACATCCACAATAGTGGCTGGGTTTGGTGACTGTTTATGTGATGGATTCCCAGGTGGGGCAGTCTCTGGATGGTCTTTTCTTCAGTCTCTGCACCAAAAAAATTTTTCTGTATCCCCTCCCATGGGTATTTTGTTCCCCCTTCTAAGAAGGACCAAAGTATCCATACTTTGGTCTTCCTTCTTTTTGAGCTTCATGTGGTCTGTCAATTGTATCTTGGATAATTCAAGCTTCTGTGTTAATATCCACTTATCAGTGAGTGCATATCATGTGTGTTATTTTGTGATTGGGTTATTTCATTCAGGAAGATATTTTCTAGATCCATCCCTTTTCCTAGGTATTTTATGAATTCATTGTTTTTAATAGATGAGTAGTATTCCATTGTGTAAATATACCATATTTTATGCATCCATTCCTCTGATAAAGGACATCTTTGTTGGTTTCAGCTTCTGGCTATTATAAATAAGGCTGCTATTAACATAGTGGAGCATATGTCATTATTGTTTGTTGGAGCTTCTTCTGAGTATAAGCCCAGGAGTCCACAGGTAACAATATGTCCAGTTTTCTGAGAAACCACCAGACTGATTTCCAGAGTTGTTATACTACCTTGCAATCACACCAACAATGAAGGAGTGGTAGCATTTCTCCACATCCTTGTCAGCATGTTCTCTCATCTGAGTTTTTGATCTTAGCTATTCTGACTGATGTGAGGTGGAATCTCAGGGTAATTTTGATTTGTGTTTCCCTGAAGACTAAGGATGTTGAACATTTCTTTAGATTCTTCTCAGCCATTTGATATTACTCAGTTGCTAATTCTTTGTTTAGCTCTGTACCCCATTTGTAATAATGTTATTTGATTATCTAGAGCATAAGTGCTTGAATTCTTCAGATATATTAGATATTAGTCCTCTATGGGATGTAGGATTGGTAAAGATCTTTTCACAGTCAGTTGGTTGCTGTTTTGTCCTAAACTACCACCAAAGAATATACACAGAGGTACCCATGGCTCCAGCTGCATATGAATCAGAGAACGGCCTGGTAGCACATCAAAGAGAGGAGAGGCCCTTGGTCCTGAAAAGGCTCGATGTTCCAGTATAGGGAAATACCATGACAGGGAAGCAGGAGTGGGTGGGTTGTTGAGCAGTGGAATGGGGGTAAGGGATAGGGTGTTTTTAGAGGGAAAAGCAAGAAAGCAGATAACATTTGAAATATAAATAAAGAAAACATCCAATGAAATATACAAGATAGATAAGAAATGTATAGAAAATGATAAACATGAGATATAGGTAGATGATAGATTGTTACACAGATAGATAAAAAGACAGAAATGTAGACAGACCAACAGTATCTGTTTAGAATACTGTGGAATAAGAAAGAAGGAAAAAAAATAAATGGTGTAATTTTGCAAAAATTATAGAAGAGAGAGCAAATAGAGAGCTTTTTAACCAATGATTAAATAAAGGAAGGTTAGAAACTCTTGAGGAGGAAAGGGTGAATATAAAATTTCTTACTTTTGGACAGGACTTTTCTTTGTCTCCTCTCTAACTAAAAGAAGATTAAACAATTTAGTTACTTCATTTATTTACAAACCAGAGAATAGTTAAATTATTATGGAATATCAACCACAATGACTTGGCTCTTGAAATATAGGCACAATAAACTGTTTCTCCTAAAGTTGCTTTTGCTTGGGCATTTTCTCACAATATGAAATAAACTAAGACACTAGACATGAATTGATATTATATAAAGTTTCCAAAAAAAAGATAAAGTATTTTTGTTCTGTATTTTGCAAATATATATTTCTCTGAATATTCTAGCCAAACATGTTAAACAATAGGAAAACTTAGTGTAACATATTTAACCTTATCAGAATTACATACTTAAAATAAAATTTGATTTCAAAATTCATATGGGCAATTACAAACTTTTCACACTTAGACAACTATTTTAGTGGTATTTATGCCATTGCATATACATCTTGAAGGAGTATCATAATAAATTTTCCCTGCCGATATTATGAAGGTAACTGATTTTGTTGATATCAAAATGATATAGAGAATAAAGGATACTGACTTGGATGGCCTGGGAAGTACTTGCTGTGCATGCCTGGAAAACAGATTTTGGATATCCTGTAATCACATAAAGAATCAGACATAGGCACACTCTTATAGATCCAGTACTGATGAATCAGAGAGAGGAGAATGATTGAGTGTTGATGGCCAGCATACCTAGAAAAGTAACTGAACTCTGGGTTCACTGAATGATTTTGTCTTTATGAAAACAAGGTAGAAAAGATGTTTTCACAATCTGTTGGTTGCCATTTTGTCCTATTGATAGTATCCTTTCTCTTACAGAAGCTTTGAAATGTGATAAGGTCCCATTTGTCAATTGTTGATCTTAGAGCATAAGCCATTGGTGTTCTGTTTAGGAAATTTTCCCCACATTCTCTTCTATTGGATTCAGTGTATCTGCTTGTATGTGGAAGTTCTTCATCCACTTGAACTTGAGCTTTGTACAAGGAGATAAGAATGGATCAATTTGCATTCTTCTACATGCTGACCTACAGTTGAACCAGCACCACTTGTTGAAAAATTATGTCTTTTTTTTCAACTGGATGGTGTTAACTCCTCTCTCAAATATCATGTGACCATATTTTTGAGGGTTCATATCTCGGTCATCATTTCTATTCCAATGATCTTCTATTCTGTCTCTGTACAAAACCCATACAGATTTTGCCACTATTGCTCTGTAATACAGCTTGAGTTCAGGGATGGTGATTCTGCCAGAAGTTCTTTTATTGTTGAGAATACTTTTCACTATCCTGAATTTTTATTAATCTAACTCTACTTGCAAATTGCTCTTTCTCACTCCATGAAGAATTTACTTGAATTGTTTTTATTTTTATTTTTATTTTCTCTATACTTTATTTACATTCCAAATGATTTCCCCTTTCCTGGTTACCCTCCTCCCTGAAAGTCCCATAAGCCCTCTTCCCTCCTGCTGTTCCCCATTTACTAAGAATTTCATGAATTCATTGTTTTTAATTGCTGAGTAGTATTCCATTGTGTAAATATACAGGGAAAATATCTCTGATAAAATTGAAGAAATATATAGAAAAACACTTTAAGATTGATAATTTCATGGAAAAATTATAGATAAAATGGTAGGCATAAAAATATTCCTAAGTTGATTGACAGTGGAGTTATAAACATTTTCTGATGAAATTGAAAATCTACAAGGAAAATATTTCTGATAAAACTAAAGAAATATATAGAAAAACACGTTAAAACTGACTATTTCATGAAAAATTATAAAGATAGCATGGTAGGCATAAAAATATTCCTAAATTGATTGAAAGTAGAAGTAAAAACATTTTCTGATAAAATTGAAGATTTACATGGAAAATATCTCTGAGAAAATTGAAGAAATTTATACAGAAAAATTGATAGGATTTAAAATATTTCTAAGTTGATTGAAAGTAGAATTATAAATATTTTCTGATAAAATTGAATATTTACCTGGAAAACATTTCTGATAAAATTGAAAAAATATGGAAAAACATTAAAATTGAAGATTATTATGGAAAATTATACAGATAAAATGTTAGGCATAAAAATATTTCTAAGTTGATTGAAAGTGAAATTATAAACATTTTGTGATAAAATTGAAGATTTACATGGAAAATATCTCTGATAAAATTGAAGAAATATATAAAAAAACACATTAAGATTGAGGATTTCATGGAAAAATTATACAGATAAAATGGTAGGCATAAAAATATTCCTAAGCTTTATGAAAGTGGAATTATAAACACTTTCTGATAAAATTGAAGATCTACAAGGAAAATATTCCTGAAAAAATTCAAGAAATTTATAGAAAAAGATGTTAAAACTATTACATGGAAAATTATACAGATAAAATGGAAAGTATAAAAATGTTCCTAATTTGATTGAAAGTAAAAATATAGACATTGTCTGATAAAACTAAAGATCCACATGGAAAATATTTCTGATAAAATTGAAGAAAAATACAGAAAAATATTAAAATTGAAGATTACATGGGCAATTATACAGACAAAATGGTAGGCACAAAAACATTCCTAAATTGATTGAAAGTAGAACTACAAACACCCCAACCCCCGACAAAACTGAAGACCAACATGAAAAACTCCTCCAACAAAATCGAAGAAATACACAGAAAAAATGTTAAAATTAAAGATTATCATGGAAAAAACTGCAGTCAAAATGGTAGACACAAAAAGCATTACTAAATTAAAAGAGGAGTCACAAACATTTTCTGATACAATCAAAGATTCACATGAAAAACATGTCTGTTAGACTATGTTTTTTGTTCAGTAATTGAGTCTATTGACTTTATAAGATATTAAGGAACAGTGATTGTTGCTTCCTGTTATTTTTGATGTTCTTTTTATGTTTGTGTAGTTACTTTCTTTTGAGTTTGTTGGAAAAAGATTACTTTCTTGCTTTTGCTAGGATGTAGTTTCCCTCCTCGTGTTGGCGTTTTCCATCTATTATCTTTTGTAGGGCTGGATTTGTGGAAAGATATTGTGTAAATTTGGTTTTATCATGGAATATCTTGTTTTCTCCATCTATGATAATTGAGAGTTTTGCTGGGTATAGTAGTTTGGGCTGGCATTTGTGTTCTCTTAGAGTCTGCATGAGATCTTCCCAGGATCTTCCGGCTTTCATCGTGTCAGGTGAGAAGTCTGGTGTAATTCTGATAGGCCTACCTTTATAGGTTACTTGACCTTTTCTCTTACTGCTTTTAATATTCTTTGTTTAGTGCATTTGGTGGTTTGATTATTATGTGCCTGGAGGACTTTCTGTTCTGGTTCAGTCTGTTTGGAGTTCTATAGACTTCTTGTATGTTCATGGACATCTCTTTCTTCAGCTTAGGGAAGTTTTCTTCTATAATTTTGATGAAGATATTTACTGTCCCTTTAAGTTGGAAATCTTCACTCTCTTCTATACCTATAATCCTTCTGTTTGGTCTTCTCATTGTGTCCTGTATTTCCTGGATGTTTTGGCTCAGGAGTTTTTTGCATTTTTCATTTTCTTTAACTGTTGAGTCAATGTTTGCTATGGTATCTTCAGCCCCTGAGATTCTTTCTTCTATCTCTTGTATTCTGTTGTTGATGCTTGCATCTATGACTCCTGAATTCTTTCCAAGATTTTTTATCTCCAGAGATGTCTCACTTTGTGATTTCTTTATTGACCCGTCCAGGAGGTCTAGTTATTCAGGGTCCCGAAGAGGTGCTACCTGAGGGTCAAGGGGGGGGGGGTGGGAGAAAAGAAGGAGACCAAGAAAGGTTCCTTGTCAAGGTCTCGTTTATTGTCACACAAGCAGCAGTTTTTAAGCAATAGGGATGAGGAAGTTGGGAGGGGGAGCTAGGGGGAAGTGACCTTTGCAAAATGCAAAGGAGGGAGGGGTCAAGGTATTCTTGGCAGCAGGAAGCGCAAAGGGCATCTGGTGAAGACATCTGGTGTCTGCGCATGTAGGGACATTATGCGGTTAAGGGTGGAGTGATCCATAGTTACTCTCGGAATCCTTTTGTACTGGCAGTTCCTGGGCAGGTGTTTGTTAAACAATCTCATGGTCATAAGACAGTCATGGCTGAATGACCTTGTTTGGCTCCCCACACTTTATTGCTTCTATTTCCATTTTTAGATTCTGGATGGGTTTGTTCAGTTCCTTCACTTGTTTGTGTTCTCCTGAAATTCTTTCAGGGATTTTTATGTTTCCTCTTTAACGGTCTCTACCTGTTCAGCCATGCTCCCCTGTATTTCTTTCAGGGATTTTTGTGTTTCCTCTTTAAGGGCCTTTACCATTTGACCCATGTTCTCTTATATTTCTTTAAGGGAGTTATTTATATCCTTCTTGATGTCCTCTAACAGTATCGTTAGAAGGGACTTCAAATCCAACTCTTGCTTTTCCAGTGTGTTGGGGTATCCTGGATTTTCTGTGCTGGGAGAACTCGGCTCTGATGTGGCCAAGTAGCCTTCTTTTCCGTTGGTAGGGTTGCTGTGCTTGCCTTTCGCTATCTGATTATTTCTGGTGTTAGTTGGTCTTGCTGTCTCTGGCTGGAGCTTGCCCCTCCTATGGGCCTGTAATCCTGTGTCTGTACTCCTGGGAGACCAACACTCTTCTGGCAGGATCTGTGCACAGAAGGCTGTGGAGCTGTCTGGTTCCATGCTTCAAATGGCAGCTGGAATGGAAGACTCCTGTCCCAGCTGCTCCACTATTGGTATGCCCTGTGTGCTCCTAGCTGTACCGCCCCCCGCCCCCCAGAGAAAAGATGGAGATCTCACCTCCACACTTAGAAGTGAAATCTCTGCTGGGAGATCATTCTCTTCTGGTGGGCTAAGCACAGAAGGCTATGGAGCTGCCTGGTTCCCTGCTGCAAATGGTGGCTGGAAGGGAAGACTCCTGTCCCAGCTGCTCCACTGATTGTATGCCCAGTGTGCTCCTAGCTGTACCCCTCCAGAGAAAAGGTGGAGATCTCACTTCTTAGCTCAGGAGTGAATTTTCTGCTGGGAGATCACTCTTTCCTGACAGGCTAAGCACAGAAGGCGTTGAAACTGCCTGGTTCCCTGCTGCAGATGGCAGCTGGAAGGGAAGACTCCTGTCCCAGCTGCTCCACTGATCATATGCCCTGTGTGCTCCGAGCTATACACCTCCAGAGAAAAGGTGGAGATCTCACCTCTGCATCAGAAGTGAAATCACTGCTGGGAGATCACTCTCTCCTGGTGGGCTAAGGACAGAAGGCTTTGCTGCTGCCTTATTCCCTGTTGCAGATGGTGGCTGGAAGGGAAGACTCTTGTTTGACATGAAATTTTGACAGGCATTGCATTGAATCTGTAGATTGCATTTGGCAAGATGGCCATTATTCCTATATTAATCCTGCCAATCCATGAGCAAGGGAGATCTTTCCTTCTTCTGAGATCTTCTTTGATTTCTTTCTTCAGAGACTTGAAGTTCTTGTCATACAGATATTTCACTTGCTTGGTTAGAGTTACAGCAAGGTATGTTATACTATTTCTGAATAGGGTGTCATTTCCCTCATTTCTTTCTCAGCCTGTGTACCCTTTGAGTATAGGAAGGTTACAAATTTGTTTGAGTTAATTCTATATCCACCCTCTATGCTGTTGTTGTTTACCACATTTATGAGTTCTCTGGTGGAATTTTTGGTGTCACTTAATATACTATAATATCATCTGCAAAGAGTAATATTTTGACTTCTTCCTTTCCAATTTGTATCCCTTTGACCTCAATTTATTTTCTAATTGCTCTGGCTAGGACTTCAAGTACTATATTGAATAGGTAGAGAGAGAGAGAATCAGAAGCCTTGTCTAGTCCCTGATTTTAGTGGGATTGTTTCAAGCTTCTTTCCATTTAGTTTGATGTTGGCTCCTGGTTTGCTGTATATTGCTTTTACTATAATTAGGTATGGGCCTTGCATTCCTCATCTTTCCAAGACTTTTATTATGAAGGGGTTTTGGATTTTGTCAAAGCCTTTCTTAGAATCTTATGAGATGATAATCTGGTCTTTTTGTTTGATTGTTTATTTATGTAGTAGATTATCTTTATTGATTTCCTTATATTGGAACATCTCTGCATCCCTGGCCTTAAGACTACTTGATCATTATGGATGATTGTTTGATATGTTCCTGGATTTCATTTGCAAGAATTTTATTTAGTATTTTTGTGCCAATATTCATGAGGGGAATTGGTCTGAAGTTCTCTTTCTTTTTTGTTTTTGTGTGATTTAAGTATAAGTATAATTGTGACTTCATAGAACAAATTGGGTAGATTTCCTTCTGTTTCGATTTTGTGGAAGAATTTGAAGAGTATTTGTATTAGGTCTTCTTTGAAGGTCTGATAGAATTCTGTACTAAAACCATATGGTCCTGTTTTTTTGTTTGTTTGTTTGTTTTGTTTTTTTGCTTGTTTGTTTGTTTTTTTGAGAAACTTTTAATGACTGCTGCTATTACTTGAGGTGTTATGAGACAGATTAAATGGGTTATCTGATCCTGATTCCACTTTGGCACCTGGTATCTGTCTGAAAAATTGTCCATTTCATCCATATTTTCCAATTTTGTTGACTATACGTTTTTGTAGTAGGATGCAATTTATTGTTTTTAATTTCCTCGATTTCTGTTATTATGTCTCCCTTTTCGTTTCTGATTTTATTAAATTGGATACATCTTTGCCTTCTGGTTAAACTGGCTAATGGTTTACCTATCTTGTTGATTTTCTCAAAGAACCTGCTCCTGGTTTTGTTGAATCTTTGTATAGTTATTTTTGATTCTACTTGTTTGATTTCAGACCTGAATTTGATTATTTCCTGCTGTCTACTTCTCTTGGGTGTATTTGAGTTTTTTTTTTATTTATTTATTGTTTTTGTTCTAGAGCTTTTAGGTGTTCTGTCAAAAAGGCATCAATTAGAGGAGAGGTTCTTGAAGGCTCTGTGCCCCAGTGTAGGAGAATGCCAGGCAGGTAGATGGGAGTGGGTTGTTGGGTGTGGGAACACCCTCATAGAAGCAAGGGGAGGACGGATGAAATAGGGGGTTTCTGACAGGGAATGAACCTGGAGCTAATCCAATTAACAAAAACTCATTACTGGCTGCCTGCTTTTTTCTTGACTTGCAAACGACCAACTCTTTGCTTCTCTCTTTCTCTTTCTCTCTCTCTCTCTCTCTCTCTCTCTCTCTCTCTCTCTCTCTCTCTCTCTCTCTCTCCTTCTCTCCAGTAATCTATCTCTACTTGAAACAAGACTATTCTTATCATGAGGAACTTACCATGAATTAATTACCTCACTAAAAGGATTACACTGGGGTTTGTGTAATTGTAACTTTAAACTTCCTTCTTAAAATTATATTTGCTATATTCCAAAGATACTTACAGATTGTATTTTTCTTTTTCGTTTTAATTTTAAGGACTTTTGACATAGCCTTTCTGGTTTTTTCAATGACTAATCATTCAAATGTATATTGTTTGGGGTCTAGAGAGATGGCTCAATGGTTAAGTGCACTGACTGCTTTTCCAGAGGTTCTGTGTTTAATTCTCAGCAACACATGATGGTTCCTAACCATCTGTAATGGGGTCAGTTCAATGCTTTCTTCTAGCATGTCTAAGAAAGCAACAGGGTACTCATATATGAAAAAATCAATTAATAAATATTTAAAAATAATGGAGAAGCAACTGAGGAAGACATTATTCAATATTGACTTTAGGTCTCCATATACATGTACACTTGTATACACACACACACACACACACACACACACACACACACACACACACACACATATGTATTTGACATCCCAAAAGAGGAGATTTCAATATATTCTGCAGAAGAAATTTGAATTGTGTTTCCTGGTCGTTCTACAGACTAATTTAGAGTATTTAAATTTATCTATATAATAGCAATTTCATGAACTAAAATATCTTTTCCTTAGATATGAAATTGTTAATGTTTTGACTAGAAAAGCTAACTTGATAGTGCCAGGACATCCGATGAAGTAGCAACTCACAAGTCAATATTCACCATCTGCTGAGTAAAGCCCCACACATTCTGGAACTCAGACCTGCCAAAACCACTATGTGATGTTATACCAGGTGTCAGATCATATTAAAAATGCTTCTCTTTCCAATATTGAACGGTAGAGTGGCAATCAAATAATGCACAATAAACACAGATCCATGAAGTATACTTTAAAACTACATACAAAAACATAAAAGACTTTTTCAGCAAGAGAACATGTGTGTAACAGAATATTTTCTCTTTCAATCTCCAGATTCCCTACTGCTTTACATATTTACATATGAAAGATCTCAAATTTTAGATACAGGTATCAGTATCCTGTAGATACCTTTTTGGAAAGTGTGTTTATGTGCACGTTTTTGGGGTTTTTTTTTGGTGTTTTTTGTTTGTTTGTTTGTTTGTTTTTGTTTTTGCATAGGGACACATATGTATTTCTGAAGGATGTAGGTTAACTTAGGTTTGTGCCCCCTTGTTTAAATCACGTGGTCTCCCATGGGCTTGTAATTGCCAAATAGGTTAGAATGGCTATCTAGTTAGACCCAGGTATTGGCATATTCTAGCATTGGAATTATTTAAAACCACATGCCATCAAGATTTGTTTTGTTGATGTTGTTGTTGTTAATTTAGCAGGGTTTATGGAGTAGCAAATTGAGTTCTTCATGCTGGAAAACAAGCACCATACACCTTTACTGGCACCCAGACCCCAGTTCTCATCCCCCAGACCCCAGGTATAAGGCCCCAGGCCCCAGGTCCCAGTCCAATCCAATGATCCAACCCACAACCTCCAACCCACAACCTCCAACTCCCAGCCTCCAGCATGTAACTTCTAAGCAGATTGAATTGGCCATGGATTTAAGGTTGTCACCAACAGGTCTTACCTATAGGAGGCATAGGATTGCAATATTATTTGGACTAAAGTAGAGAAGTTTATAGTTCAACCACCACTTTATTTAAGTGACCAGCAGACATCATCAGAGTACTAAATTACGCATGGAATCATCCCTATACTGAATTTTAATTTTGTTTACTTTTGGTTTTTGATGGATTTTGTCTATAAAGAAGTAAATGTCTCTTCTTTAAGGTACTGAAGCTTTACCTGATATTATGAATGCATGTCTCAGTTTCCTTATTAATAAGAATATTGACATCTTCTCAAGTCCTAGAGGTGATGGTCTCTTCTCCAGCCTATAACTATACAAATTCTAACCTTGTTGGAATTTGAGGGGAGTTTACTGCCAATCACTTTTGAAGTCTGAAATCATGGGGAAAGATAGTGTGATAGATAGATAGATGATAGATAGATAGATAGATAGATAGATAGATAGATAGATAGATAGATAGAAAGATAGGTAGATAGAGATATGAAATAATAAAAAAATGATAGATAAATAGGTCAATACATAAATGGTAGTAGATAGATGACAGTAGACAGTTATATAGTAGATTAAATAAATGATAGTAGACAGTTTGAAAGATATCTAATAGATGACTGAAAATTATTGATGAATACACAGATGCCTGGTAGATGATAGATAGGGAGTAGGATGATAAACAATGAAAAATTATAATTAAACACATGATTGGTATATAATCTACAGGGAGGCAATCAGCTTTCATCACATGACATCATCTAGTCTCATTAAATCGTATATATATATATATATATATATTATTTGCACACTAAGTATTTTCTCCAGGTTGTCTTAATCAAAATAAGATATTGCTACACTATTCAGTATGTATATTTACATGAAAACCTCTGTATTTCCAGTCTCAGATATTTTGATAGTACAGGCCTATGCAACACCACAGAAAATACTGTTGATTATAAAATTCACTTCACAGGTTCCCGTTTGAGCACTGACCAGATGGAGGCACTGATTTTAAAAGTTATGGACTGTAAGGAGGCAAATCCTTTCCACACTATATATATATAAATATATTATTGAGTGTTTACTTGAAATTTTGTTTTCTGGTTCAACTTTCTTTTCTTTTTCCCTCTCCTTTCAATGGATGTATAAAATGAAATTGAACAACATCTCATCCTGCTGATTTGTCTTCCCCACTGTGATGAATATGTCCCTTTGGAGCTGTGAGCCAAAATAAACTCTTTCTCCTCAAGTTTGGTTTTTGTTCGGGGTTTGTGATCACAGCAACAGTAATGCCACTATTATACCTTGCCTAAGAATATGTACACATTCTGTCACTGAAAGTCTTAGACCAACAACTACAGACTGACAGCCACTGTGGGAAACTGTGAGATTAAGTGGCATCATTACTCCCTTTATTTTAACAGAAACATTGTTACTATTTGGAAAATAGATATGTGATATACAGCACAAAAAATAGGAAATACATTAAGTGTCTAATTTCATCTCTCACAGAGAAACAGGGAAATAGTAAAATTATAACAAGAGTTTGAAGGTGGAGAAATTATAATTTTCTGATGAATTGAGAGTTAGTATGAGGAAACATCAGAAGAAATAATTTAGTATTAATCCTGAGTTTAAGGTTGACATTAGTAGACTCGGTCACTCCACAGAACTGAGAAGAAGGAATAATCAGGAGAGACAGAGAATGAAGGTCCCTGTAAGTAAAACAGCAAGACATGAAAGTATACATTTCCTAGGAATATTTCAACATTTCAGGAAAGAAAAATAAAGAATAAGAAAACTTACCTCTTGATATAAGAATCCCTAGCTCTAAATGATATATCTACAAGACAGTTTTACAATTAAAATCACGGAATATCATAGAAAAAGGAATAGAATAAAATCCAAAGCACCAGGAAGCACTGTTAGATTGTCTGCTATTTCTTATTCTCTATACATATTGATACATTTTTGTTGCAATGTTTTCCATTATTATAACTTTTTATTTGTTCAGGGAGAAGATAGTTATCCTTCCTTCCTTCCTTCCTTCCTTCCTTCCTTCCTTCCTTCCTTCCTTCCTTCCTTCCTTCCTTTTTTTTTTCTTTCTTATACAGATAAGAATTTATTTGGGATTGGCTTACAGTTCAGTGATTTAGTCCACTCTCATCATGGTGAGAAGCATGACAAACACGAACAAACATAATGATAGAGGGATACCTATACCTCTACATCTGAATTGATACATAGAAAAGAGAATGACACTGTGCCTGGCTTGAGCTTCTGTAACCTCAAACCCCACATCCTGTGACACACTTCTACTAACAAGGTCAAAACACTTATTTCCACAAAGCCACATCTCCTAGAAGTGCAATTCCTTAAGAGTCTATGGGGCCATTTTCATTCAAAATAGCAGAGGAGTGAATGATTAAAAGTATAATAAAATAATCAAACTTTTTACATTATTTTCTGGTTTCAAAAACACTTAAATGGTAGTGGCCAAAGACCGAGGTGAGGATGGCTTGTTTGATCCTAATTCATGAGATTTGGAAAAGATAACACAGAGATCTTCTTGCAGATTTCAGATCTCAGCTACCTGACCGATTCTGTGCACTTCTGGAGAATGATTGCCTGGGAGACTTTACTGATGATCTTAAAAGCTGCATAGCATGTATGAGAAAGAATGTCTTTCATTTCTGGTTCAAGCTACAGTATTTTTCTTGGTCATTAAGCCTTCCATAGACTCTGTATCTCATATTGGTAGTATATTTGGATACTCTGAGAAAAAGAAAGTTCCAACCATGTGTCAGGTGAAGACAGAAGTAGAATAGTAATGAGCAAAAACCTTTCTAGTGAGACATGAGGCAGTCCAACCAGAAGACTGCACACATCAGAAATTCCACCCCACCCAGTATGTATTCCATGGACATAATCAGAAAGCTGTGCCTTTCCACAAGAGTTGTGCACAATAGGGCTTGAGTTACTTCATTTAAAAATGAGAAAGTGATTCCAAAAGCAGAAAAGCAAATTGCACTTATGCCAGGTGTGCTGATCTCTTTGTAAAAGATTCTCATCTTCAGTACTTGTTAGATATTTTCCTTCTTACTACACTCATGGTGGATAATAAGAAACAGTGCAGTTGGTGAAAGAACCCTCAGAAATACAAGACTCTAGCCCAGCTAGAAGAATATTTCCCCAATACAGGCAAAACCTTTTGTGATAGCCTCTGCTTCAATTGTTCTGAACCCACATGGAGATAAAGCTGCAATCTGCTATATATATATGTGGGGAGGCCTAGGTCTAGCCCATATTTTCTTTGGAGGGTGGTTCAGTCTCTGAGAGCCCCAAGAGTCCAGGTTAATTGACTCTGTTGGTCTTTCTCTGGACTTATTTTCCCTTTCTGGGTCCAAAATCTTCCTATTCTTCTTCCATTCCCCTACCCAAGCTCCATCCTGTATGTAACCGAGGGTGTCTTTATCTGTCTGAGTCTGGCTGGATGGAGCATCTCAGAGGACAATGTGCTGCTGTCTGCAAGACATAACAGAGTGTCATTAATTGTGTCAGAAACTTGTGCCTACTCATAGAATGGGTCCAAAGTTGGGCCAGTTACTGGTTGGGGATTCTCTGTTTTGGCTCTATCTCCTGTGCTTGCATTATTTGTAAACATGATAAATATTGGGTTGTAAATTTTGTGGGTGGGTTAGTGTCCCTATTGGTCCACTTGGGTTTGTGGCTGACTATAGAAGGTAACCTCTTCTGGTTCCAAATCCAAATGCTGTGAGTCATAGCAGCTACAGTCACCCCCATTGATTCTTGGGAGCTTCCCTTATCCCAGATCTTGGTTACATCATATAGAAGCCCCCAGCTCCACATACCAGTCAGTTGCAGATTTCCATTTATCCTATCCCTCTCCCTCACTGTTCCTGACCCCTTCCCATTGCTGTCCCAATCTTGTCTGCCAGCCAGTTCTCCCCTTCCATCTTTCTTTTACGAAAATTTTATTCCTCATTTTAAGTGAGATTCAAGCATATCACTTTTGCCTTCTTTCTTGTTTAGCTTTTTTGGATCACTGGAGTTTACCATGGGTATTCTGTAATTTATGGCTAATATCCACATATAAGTGAGTATAAACCATGCATATAAATTTTGGCCTTTATTGAGTCCCATAAATTTGGATATGTTGTGCCTTGAATTCTATTAAATTCAAGAAAGTCTGTAATTTCTTCCCTAACACAAAGAGCAATGAATTGATTCATATTTTTCTTAGTTTTTTTTTTCTGTTTACTTTTTTATCTGGATGCCCTGTCAGTTGGTGAGAATCATGTGTTGAAGTCTCCTACTGTTAATGTCTGGGGACCCATATATAATTTAAGTTTTAGCATTTTTTTTTAATTTTCTTACAAATTTAGATGTCATTGTGCTTTTTGCATAGATCATATGAATTGAGATATAATCTTTGTAGATTTTTCCTTTGATGAGTATGAAGTATTCTTCCATGCCGCTTTTGAATTAATTTAGTTGAAAATCTAACCTAATAACTAATACCTAATCTTTTAGATTATCAAATATTTTAGAATATATAATATTTTATTTTATTAGATATTAAAATGTCTACACCTGCTTACTTCCTTGGACCTGTAGATAGTAGCATAGCAACTGTATTTTATGGCTAATATCCACTAATAAGTGAGTACATACCATGAAAGTCCTATTGGGCCTGGGTTACATCACTAATGATGGTATTCTCAAGTTACAAACATTTGTCTGCAAAATTCATAATGACTGTTTTTAATGACTGAATAGTATTCCATTGTGTAGATGTCCCACATTTTCTTTATTTGTTCTTCAGTTAATGGACATCTAGATGCTTTGCCAGTTTCTGACTATTACAAATAAATGTGCTCTGAAGACAGTAGAGCCAATGTCTTTACAGAAAGTTGAAGCATCTTTTGGATATATGAACAGGAGTAGTAGTAGTATAGTTGGTTCTTTGCTGAAAATGCTCTCCTTTTTTCATTTTATGCTTTTGGCTTCTTTATCAAAAATCAAGTATTCCTAAGTGTGTGGGTTTACTTTTGGGTCTCTGATTTGATTCTATTGATCAACATTTCTGTTTCTGTACCAATGCAATGAAGTTTTTATCACTGTTGCTCTATAGTACAGCTTGAGATCAGGGATGGTGGTGTCTCCTGAAGTCCTTTTACTGTTCAGAATTTTACTGGCTTGTGGGTTTTTTCCTTTCAGTATGAATTTGCTAATTGCTTTTTCAAGTTCTATAAACATTTTGTAGTAATTCTGAAGGGGATGTAATGGATGTGTAGATTGTTTTCTGGATATAGCCATTTTCACTATGTTGATGCTCCCTTTCCAAGATCTTTTGAAATCTTCACATCTTCAGATATCTTCTAAGATGTCTTTCTTCAGTTACTTGAACTTCTTGTCATACAGATCTTTCACTTTATTGGTTAGAGTTGCAACAAGATATTTTATAGTATTTGTGGCTATTATAAAGTGTTTTGTTTACCTGATTTCTTTCTTTGCCTGTTTATCATTTGTATAAAGGAATGCTATGATTTACTTGAGTTAATTTTGTATCCAGCCACTTGCCAGAAGCTGTTTATGAAATGTGGGTAGAATTTTTAAGATCATCCACAAATAGTGCTATTTTTACTTAATCCTTTCCAATTTGTATCTCCTTGATCTCCTTTAGTTGTCTTACTGCTCTGGCTAAACCATGAAGTATTATATTGAATAGACAAGGTGATGTGAACTAAAACAACAAAACACTCATTTTATCAAACAAAGGATTATGAATAGAAATTACTATTGATAAAAGTTATCTCAATATTTTAAACACTGTTAATTTAAAATTGTCTTATCTCAGTAAAAAGAAATTCCAGCCAGATGCCAAAACAATGGGAGTGAACAAGATTTCATATGCACTGGGAATGTTGAGTGGTTATAATTCAGACTATCTCAAGTCCAAAGTACAAAACAGGAGTTGTAAGAAAGGAAGAATGGGAGGTTGTTGGGGATCAAATTGCAAAAGGTATTAACAACTAAGAGAGTGAATTTATGAGTATCTTACAATGAGAATGTGTGCATCAATGGATTTTGTGGACAGGCATTAGGATTGTGGTTTTAAAAGCTGTATTTTAGTTTCAAGTAAAATGTATAGCTCAATAAGAATTAGTTTGTCTGCGATTTCAGAGATGGCACAGAAGTAAAAAGCATGCACCACTGTAGCCACCTGCAGCTACATGCGAACTGGTGACCTGTAAAAGATACTTAGGGATGTGTGTGGGGACGACGAAAAGAACACGGACCAAGACAACACAGCTGTTCAAAGTCCACCTTTACTTAGAGTAAACAGAAAATATAAGCTTTGGGGGTGTGACACTCCCTCCCAAAGCTGTCAGCAGGCCTCCGCCCAGCTGAGAGATGTTACCATAACAGCTCTCAGAAAGATGTTAATTACACAGGGTCTGCTACTCTGCAGAAGATGGCAGCTGGCCCCCTTTTTCAGGAAGCTTCAGCTCCTTTGAAGACAAGACTTGTTCCTGGAGCTCTGCCAGTTCCATCAGGTGGGAGGAGGTGTGGCTGGAATTCCACAGCTCGGAGTAGGTGAAAGCAGGCTGCTGAATTGTGGATAAGGCTATATCATAAAATTACAAAGTTTTTGCAAGGCAAAAGACATTGTCAAAAAGACAAAGCAGCAACCAACTAACTGGGAAATTATCTTTATCAACCCTACATCCGACAGAGGGCTAATATCCAATATATACAAAGAACTCAAGAAGTTAAACTCCAGAGAACCAAGTAACCCTATTAAAAAATGTGGTACAGAGCAAAACAAAGAGTTATCACCTGAAGAATATCTAATGGCTGGGAATCACCTAAAGAGATGTTCATCATCCTTAGTCATTAAGGAAATGCAAATCAAAACAACCCTGAGATTCCACCTCACACCAGTCAGAATGGCTAAATCAAAAACACAGGAGACAGCAGGTGTTGGAGAGGATGTGGAGAAAGAGGAACACTCCTTCACTGCTGGTGGAATTGCAAGCTGGTGCAACCACTCTGGAAAGCAGTCTGGCGGTTCCTCAGAAAACTGGGCATGACCCTCCCGGAGGATCCGGCTATACCACTCCTGGGCATATACCCAGAGGCTTTACCTGCATGCAATAAGGACACATGCTCCACTATGTTCATAGCAGCCTTATTTATAATAGCCAGAAGCTGGAAAGAACCCAGATGTCCCTTCACAGAGGAATGGATTCAGAAGATGTGGTATATTTACACAATGGAATACTACTCTGCAACTAAAAACAATGAACTCATGAAATTCCTAGGCAAATGGTCAGAATTGAAAATATCATCCTTAGTGAGGTAACCCAATCACAAAAGAACACACTTGGTATGCAGTCACTGATAAGGGGGTATTAACCCAGAATCTTGGAATACCCTAGACACAATTCCCATATCAATAGATTTCTAAGAAGATGGAAGGAGAGACCCTTGGTCCTGGAAATACTGGATGTAGGGGAACGCCAGGACAGAGAAGCGAGAGGGGGGTGAATGGGGAAAAGAGGGAGGGAAGGGGGCTTATGGGACTTTCGGGGAGGGAGGAAACGGGAAAGGGGAAATGATTTTGAATGTGTATAAAAAAAAACTTAGAAAATAAAATTTAAAAAAAAGAAATACAGCTCCAGCACATGCTACACACAATCACATACATAAGCATAATTCAAATGAAATGTATACATGTATACATATTTATGTGTGTCTATGTGTGTATATACACTATCAGTCCCCAAACCACTAATCCATCTGAATTTTTATTTTTAAGTAATGTCTCTCTTGTAGACAACACTTCTTTAGAGTAAATTGGAAGATGGAGTTAGTGCGACCTGCCACCTGAAACCATCAGCTGTTTTTGGAGTTCATTTTTTCTCCTCCAATGACCTTTAAAATTACTGTTAACACTTAAATGCATAACATTTTAAGTAAATTAGATTTAATTTCAGTAAAGTTCCCTCAAAATAGATCAATATAACTACATGGAGTCTAGGCAGTAGAAATTGGTTACAAGCACTTATGACTCTTAGCTTTGACTTGATGTATTCTTTTTTTTTTTTTCAGATTCTGTTCTTGGCATTTTCTTTTTTATTATTATTATTATTTTCTAAGATTTTTTATTTACATTTCAAATCATTTCCCCCTTCCCCTTTCCTCCCTCCTGAAAAGTCCAATAAGTCCCCTTCCCTCCCACTTTTCCCTATTCAACCTCCTCTCGCTTCTCTGTCCTGGCATTCCCCTACATCCAGTCTTTCCAGGACCGGTGTCTCTCCTTCCATCTTCTTGGAAATCTATTGATATGTGAACTGTGTCTAGGGTATTCCGAGATTCTGGGTTAATATCCCCTTATCAGTGACTGCATACCATGTGTGTTCTTTTGTGATTGAAACACAAAGCATGATATTTTCAAGTTCTGACCATTTGCCTAGGAATTCCATGAGTTCATTGTTTTTAATTGCAGAGTAGTATTCCATTGTGTAAATATATCACATCTTCTGAATCCATTCCTCTGTGAAGGGACATCGGGGTTCTTTCCAGCTTCTGGCTATTATAAATAAGGCTGCTATGAACATAGTGGAGCATGTGTCTTTATTGCATGCATGTAAAGCCTCTGGGTATATGCCCAGGAGTGGTATAGCCGGATCCTCCAGGAGGGTCATGCCCAGTTTTCTGAGGAACCACCAGACTGCTTTCCAGAGTGGTTGCACCAGCTTGCAATTCCACCAGCAGTGAAGGAGTGTTCCTCTTTCTCCACATCCTCTCCAACACTTGCTGTCTCCTGTGTTTTTGATTTAGCCATTCTGACTGGTGTGAGGTGGAATCTCAGGGTTGTTTTGATTTGCATTTCCTTAATGACTAAGGATGATGAACATCTCTTTAGGTGCTTCCCAGCCATTAGATATTCTTCAGGTGAGAACTCTTTGTTTTGCTCTGTACCACATTTTTTAATAGGGTTACTTGGTTCTCTGGAGTTTAACTTCTTGAGTTCTTTGTATATATTGGATATTAGCCCTCTGTCGGATGTAGGGTTGATAAAAATAATTTCCCAGTTAGTTGGTTGCTGCTTTGTCTTTTTGACAATGTCTTTTGCCTTGCAAAAACTTTGTAATTTTATGGGGTCCCATTTGTCAATACTTGATCTTAGAGCATAAGCTATTGGAGTTCTATTCAGGAAATTCTCCCCTGTGCCCATATGTTCAAGGTCCTTCCCTAGTTTCCTTTCTATTAGTTTTAGTGTGTCTGGTTTTATGTGGAGGTCTTTGATCCACTTGGAATTGAACTTAGTGCAAGGAGACAAGAATGGGTCAATTTGCATTCTTCTGCATGTTGACTTCGAGTTCAGCCAGCACCATTTGTTGAAAAAGCTATCCTTTTTCCACTGGGTGGTTTTAACTCCTTTGTCAAAGATCAAGTGACTATAGGAGTATATTCTTAAGAAGATAAATGTTGCTACATTTACTGTTTGTTGACTGGAATGTTTGCTCATGAACTATGTGTAATGATTAAAACACACTCCATTTTCTTTGCTATGTATTTGGTGAAGGACAAAACTTAGCTCTCTGTTGTTAGGTGTCACTGGATCTCAGGCTGGCAGTAGGGATATATTGCTAAAGGAAGAGAGTTTGGATCACACACATGGACTTCATTGTCTACTTACCTAAACTGCTCACAGAGAATCCTCATTAGAGACAAGACTCTCCATACCTCCTCTTCTTTTACAACCTGTTCTAACTTTCCTTTACACTAAGAACATTTTTGTGCATCAGTATTTGTTAGCATGGAACCACTGTGGTTTCAAATCAAATAGGGTCAGTGATTTATTTATAGATTATTTAGAGAAGTAAAGTAATCCTTTCTGATTTTTAAGATCTGCTGATAATAAACTAGAACACTTCTAAATCAATCAGAAAAGGTTAAAATGAGTGTTCTCATGACCCTTCCTTCCCTGATATCTGATATTTGGTTATTTGGATCCAAAAGATTTATAACATCTTTTGTCTAGGAAAATACATTAATCAGTCTTAGCAAAGTCCCTCTAATTTGCATTTTAGTAGAGATAAATGATGTAACAAGTTACATATAATGCTTTGGTATCAAAGGCATGTTTATTATCTCTAGACTTAGATTTCATTAGTGCATTAGACACGAAAGTTTGTGGTTGTCTAGCATCTCAAAATGAAATACATTTTGCAAGATTTCACAAAATGAGGTGATAAGAGCCACATTAGATGAATTGAGAGGAGAAAATTAGAACATGGCTAGTCATGGGCAAACACTGAAAAAATCTTTCTCCCTCTTCTTTTTCTGTCATTAATCTTTTTTTTTACAGTCCAGTCCTTATCTCACTCCCATTCTTTTTTCTAACTGTTCTTCATCCCATTCTTCCTCCCCTGTCTTCAAGAGGATGTCTACAGCACCCATCTCCCCTGACCCTATCCGGCCTCCCTACTCCCTGAGTCCTCAAGTCTCACAAGGTTAGGTGCAAATTCTCCCACTGAGACCAGACCAGGCAGACATTAGCTGGTTATGTGTCAGGAGCCTCAGAACTGCTAGTGTATGCTGCCTGATTGATGGCTCAGTGTCTGAGAAATCTCAGGGGATAAGATAACTTGAGACTGCTGGTCTTCGTGTAGGCTTTCCCTCCTCCTCATCTTCTAGTCTTCTTAATTCAACCACAGAGGTCTCTTGCTTCAGTCCATTGATTGGGTGTAAGTATCTGCTTATGTCTCAGCCAGTTGCTTACTGGGCCTTGCATAGGGCAGCCATGAGCATGGGAGATTTCTCCATTTGCTGAGGTCTTTTTCCATTTCTTTCTAGAGATTATTGAAATACCTTTTATCTTTCATTTCTTTGGTTAGAGTTACCACAAGATATTTTAAATTATTTGTGTCTATTGTAAAGGGTGTTGTTTCCCTATTCTCTCTCAGCCCATTTATCATTTGTATAAAGGGAGGCTACTGATTTATCTAAGTTAACTTTATATCCAGTCACCTTGATGAAGTTGTTTAACAGCTGTAGAAGTTCATTGGTAGAATTTTGGGGGTCACTTATGTATACTTTCTTGTCATCTGAAAATAATAGCTTGATTTCTTCTTTGCTAATTTAAATCCCCTTGATCTTCTTTTGTTGTCTGATTGCTTTGGCTAGGACTTCTAGTGCTTTATTGAATTGATATTAGGAGACTTGGCATTCTTGTCTTGTCCCTGATTTTAGTGAAATTGTTTCAAGTATCTCTCCATTTATTTTATATTGGCTGTTGGATTGGAATATATTTCTTTTAGTATGTTCTGGGATCGACGTTGAGTTCTCTAATATTTTTAACATAAATGGGTACTGTGTTTTGTCAAATGCTTTTTCAGCATCTAATAAGAGGATCAGTTCACTTTTTTTCTTTAGGATTGTTTATATAGTAGAGTACATTAATGGAATTTCTTATATTGAACCAGTCTTGCAACACTGAAATGAATCCTACTTGATCATAGTGAATGATTGTTTTGATGTGTTCTTCATTTCAGTTTGCTAGAATTTGAAGAGTTTTGCATTGATATTCATAAGTAAACATTGTCTGAAGTTCACCATTTTTTCTGGGTCTTTGTGTGGTTTTAGGCATCAGAGTAATTATGGCTTCATATAATGAATTATGTTGCATTTCTTCTGTTTCTATTTTATAAAATAGGTTGAAAATTGTTGGTATTAACTCTACTCTGAATGTCCTGTTTAGTTATGCACTAAAGTCATCTGACCCTAGGATTTATGTGTGGGGGTGGACGGGGGAGGTGAATGACATGTTCTCTTTCCTTAGAAGATATAGAACTGTTTAGATATTTTGTCTTGATTTAAATTTTAAAGATACCTCGTCTTGATTTAAATTTTGTACATTGTGTCTGTCTAAAAGATCCATCCATTTCTTCTAGATTTTCCAGTTTTGTTGAGTATATTCTTTTATAGCAGGATCTGATGATTGTTTTTATTATTTCCTCAGTGTCTGTTGTTAATTACAACTTTTCATTTCTGATTTTATTATTTTGGGTACTGTCTCTTTGAACTTTAGTTTTGCTAGGGGTTTATCTAATTTGTGGATTTTCTCAAAGAACCAGCTTTTCATTTTGTTGATTATTTGATTCAGTCTTTAAGTTTCTATTTGGTTGATTTTGGCCCTGAATTTGACTATCCCTGCCACCACTCCTGTTAGGTGGATTTAGAGGGAGGAAAGGAATGGGAGATACATTGTAATTAATTTACAATAAAATAGTCTCTTATTTTAAAACATTCAAAAATTAATTTTATATATAAATATTGGGTAACATACATTAAATCTCTCTCTCTCTCTCTCTCTCTCTCTCTCTCTCTCTCTCTCTCTCTCTCTCTCTCTCCCTGCACCCCACTCTCCCCTTTCTCAATCTCTCTGTATCTCTTTTTTGCAATCATAAACACACACACACACACACACACACACACACACACTAAGAAAAATCCACAAAATCAGAAACCATAGACAATAAAATAAAAGCAAAACACCTGTAAGACAAAAACTGTTCAAATTCCTCTTTTCTAATTTATATTTATATTCTAGACCTGTTGTGATCTCAACATTGGTCAGTGATAGTTCCTGTTGCATTGGTCAGTGATGAAGCAGAAATTTCCAAATTTGTCAAAACTCCAAGTACAGCAATTAGGGGTACACAACTGTTGGTGGATAATATCCATCATAACCACACTTCTTGTTTAAAGATGAAAATTTCAAATTATTCAACATTTGGGGATAAATTTTCAAAATTGTCATTATATTTTCTTCAGAGTTCTAAGGAGAACAAGGTTGTGATTTTAAAAATGTCTTAGAATGAAATATCTGCCTAAAATCAGTTGGGAATCTCCCATATTTTACCTGTATACAAATGAGTAAATTGAGTCCTGTATCTAGATACATTTACCCTATTAAAGAGGAAATACATGTGTACATTGTAGACTTTATAATCTGAACATATAAACTTCAGATATTTTTCTTTAAGAAAACTCAGAGAAAGGCAAAATCTCTAGACAATTTTAAGACATTTAAATAAGCAATGGCCTAGTGATCTTGTTGAGCTAAGTCAATTTGTTATTGTCATTTTCATCATCCTTCGCCATCAATGACTCTAATGGTAAAGTATCTTGTTCATTTTGAGCACTGAAGGACATTAAACTTTTCCAGTAGAATATAGTATCTTTGAGTACATACGGGGCTCCAACCTCTTACTGGGCACAGACTGGCATTTAGTTTTATTGTAGCCTTGCTTTCTATGCCTATTCTAGTTATTCAGTTTTCTTGGCTATGCCAATAGGAATATTATTACTAGATAAATGTTTGATCCTTATTCTGCTCGTAGAAGTTAAAAGAATACACATAAGTTGTGAAATCTAATGGGTGCAACCTTCCTATTCTCACAATCCTCTGCACCAGCTTAAATCTGTTCTTGCAAACACTGAGAGGATATTTTCACAACATATACTAAAACAATTCCTATGAATGGAAAAATTAAATAAATTTGAATGTTTCTCCTCAGAATAAAACTAAGACATAATAAAAATACAGTAGTGAGGAAGGATTATATGAATGGAACAACTGGATCCAAGTAACCTTGTATAGAATGTTTAGGGTTGGGATGCGAAGGATTCCTGAATGGTATGAAATGATGTGAAGGTAGTGGTTTAAAAACCATTATGTACAATTCTAAACAACTTAGTTAATAATATTACTTTGACAGACATTGTATCAGCCACTGTACATATTTACTATGTGTTACTGCATATACATTAACTGGTGAAAAGATGATTGCATGTAGATGTTAGAGGGCACACTTAAGGACCATCAGCCTAGGGTTTTAATTTTTTGTTTCATACTAACCTTTCTACACAGAATCTTTCACTGATTTTATTTTGCTGATTAGAATAACTACAAATAGATAGATGATAAAAGATAGATAGGGCAGCCTTGTCTAGTTCCTGGTTTTAGTAGGATTGTTCCAAGTTTCTCTCCATTTAGTTTGATGTTGGCTACTGGTTTTGCTGTCTATTGCTTTTACTATGTTTAGATATGGGCCAGGAATACCTGATCTTCCCAGGACTTTTAACATGAGAGGATGCTGAATTTTGTCAAACACTTTTTCAGCATCTAATGAAATGACCATGTGTTTTTTTTTTTCCTTTGAGTTTGTTTATGTAGTGGATTACATTGATGGATTTCTGTATATTGAACCATCCATGCATCACTGGAATGAAGCTTACTTGATTGTGGTGAATGATCATTTTGATGTGTTCTTTGATTTGGTTGGCAAGAATTTTATTGAGTATTTTTGCATCGATATTCTTAAGGGAAATTGGTCTGAATTTCTCCTTCTTTGTTGGATCTTTGTGTGGTTTTGGTGTCAGTGTAACTGTGGCTTCATAGAGCGAGTTGGGTAGTGTTCCTTGTGTTTCTTTTTGTAGAATAGTTTGAAGAGTATTGGTGTTAGGTCTTCTTTGAAGATTTGATAGATTATGCATTTAAACCTTCTGGTCAGTATAGCAGTTGCTCAGAAAATTAGGCATAACACTAGAGGAGGATCCTGCTATACCACTCCTAAGCATATACCCATAGGATTCTCCAGCATGTAGTAAGGAAACATGCTCACTATGTTCATAGCAGCCCTATTTAAAATAACCAGAAGCTGGAAAGAACCCAGATGTCCCTTAATGGAGGAACGGATTCAGAAAATATGGTATATTTACATAATGAAATACTACACAGTTATTAAAAACAATGAATTCATGAAATTCTTAGGCAAATGGGCAGAACTGGAAAATATCATCCTGAATGAGTTAATCCAGTCTCAAAATAGTATGCACTCACCGATAATTGGATATTAGCCCAGAAACTTGGAATACCCAAGACACAATTAACAGATCAAACGAAGGTCAAGTAGAAGGAAGAATAAAGTATAGATACTCTGGCACTTCTTAGAAGGGGGAACAAAATACCCACAGAAGGAGATACAGAGACAAAGTGTGGAGCAGAGTCTGAGGGAAAGACCATTCAGAGACTGCCCCACCTAGGGATCCATCCTATATACAGTTACAAAACCCAGACACTATTATCAGTGCCCACAAGTACTTGTTGACTGGAGCCGAATATAGCTGTTATCTGGGAGGCTCTGCTAGTACATACAAATACAGAGGGGGACACTCTCAGCCAGTAATTGAACTGAGGTCCCCAATGGGGGAGCTAAAGTAAGGACCCAAGGCGCTGAAGGGGTTTGCAGCACCATAGGAGGTACAACAATATGAACCACGCAGTACTCCCAGAGTTCCCAGGGACAAAAACATCAACCAAAGAGCACACATGGAGTTACTCATGGCTCCAGAAAAATAGGCAGCAGAGGATGGCCTTGTTGGACATCAAAGTGAGGAGTGGCTCCTATCCTGTGAAGGCTCAATGCTTCAGTGTAGGGGAATACTAGGACAGGGAAATGGGAGAGGGTTGATTGGGAAACAGGGGGAGGGGAGATGCCTTATGGGATTTTGGAGAGGAGGGGGAACCAGGAAAAGGGATATTTGAAATGTAAATAAAAAATATACTTAATAAAAAAGATAAATAGACAGACAGACAGACAGACAGACAGACAGACAGACAGACAGACAGATAGATAGATAGGGGAATAGATGGATGTAAAAATAGATGATAAACATATATAGATATGTATTATGTATTATTTATATATTTATATAATATATGTATCTATTTTTATTATCCACATTCTTTTCATAGAAATTCTATATTGTTTTGCATCCAGTTCTTGGAAAAGCAACAAAGTGTGGTCAATGAAATTCAAACAGAATTTGCTTGTTCAAATACTCCTTAAACCCCAAAAAGATGTACAGTTGAGCTTACAGCAGTGACTCTACTACATACCAATCCAGAGCTGATTTGTTAGCTTTAAACTGTCAATAATGCATGTTCCTACAAAAACCTGGAGCTAAATATATAAGTGGTCATTTTATTTTAAGAGCCATAACTCACAGAGATTTTTACAGCCTACACAGAGATTGCCTTTCATTTATAAAAAGCTTATGACTCAGAGATGAAATTGTCCAGTTCTGTTTAGAACAAATGAATATTTCATGTGCATTGTAAAAAGCTTATGTCTTAAAGACATAAAAATTTACTTACTACATTAATGCATGATAATATATATATATATATATATATATATATATATATATATATATATATATATATATATATATATTCACTTCAAGGACAGGCATGCTTAGGATGGGTTTCCTGTCACCAAGGACATAACCTTAGCTGGGACACTCTACCATGATATTTTTCAAACTCAAGTATCATTAGACTCAGTATACACAGGTATAAACTGGGACTTTTCTTCTTGTCATTTCAAAATATTCAAGATTGTATTTCAGATATGGAAGAAAGATGTCTTATTGTGTAAGTGCTTTTAGAAAGTGAGAATCTCACAATAAATTATGTTGATGTTTTGGGAATTTGAGATAAGGAAATGAGTACTGAGGAACTTCCAGTTCATGTTATCATATTCGGCATATAGTGTAGGAAACATACATCTTTCATTCATTGGTCTTCTGTGTAGATGTCAGAAGGATATTCACTTTCACTCAGTTTTAGATTTCTGTAAACAGTTGCACATTGGTGAACAAACCAGAGTCATTATGATTCTGGAGGTGCTGCTTGCTACTGCCTTAAATTTTTCTGTTGTCACACTCATAAAATTATTTCCCATATTTTTATTAATGATTAGATTTGTTTCACAAGGTTTCTTAGCATACTGATTTGTAAATCATAGTCCCCTTACAATGTGAATGTATATCCCCAAGCAGCATTGGTGGGAGTAGTTAAGGCCTAGAAATTAGTTTTGTCAAGTTTTTAAGTGATGTTTATGTGATTTCCATCAGACACACTTATGGTAAACACTCTCTATATAAGGTATTTCTCATAAAATCTATTAAGTGTTTATGACTATGAATATATGTGTGTGTGCGTGTGTGTGTGTGTGTGTGTGTGTGTTTGTCTAATGCTTGGGTATAAAAGTATGTGTGCATGTGTAAAGGTTAGCTGTCAATAATGTCTTCTTCAATTATTTTCCAACATTGTTTTTTGAAACAAAGTCTTTTCTGAACCTGACATTCATCAGTTTGGCCAGATTCAATAACCAGTGAGCCCTAGACTTTCTCCTGTCTCTTCCACATCAGTGCTGACATTACATGCATTCATTGTCATACCAGGCTTTAATCTGTGTTCTGAGGATCAGATCATGAGTCTCCATGATTAGCTAGAAATCCCTTTACTTACTGAGATTTTCCTTGCCTTATTAAAAGAGCAGATAGAGCATCCAAGTTTTTTTTTTTTTTAATAGACAATTTCTATACTGTGTTTTGGCTTAATTTACCACTTTGCATTTAGATAAATGTCCCACATGACATAATATTTGGATTATTCATTCAGACTGGACTATCTCAAATTGGTAACAAATGTGATGAAGAATTAGACACAATGTATTTAAACTGTGCAGACAGCTTACAGTTTCAATATTCAAATAGTGAACAATGGCTGGGAAAACATCCATTGATATTTTATGAAAAGTTGTAAGGTTCTAATAAACTCTATTTAAAAAGTAAGGGTTATATTTACACAATGGAATATTACTCTGCAATTAAAAACAATGAATTCACGAAATTCCTAGGCAAATAGTCAGAACTTGAAAATATCAACCTTAGTGAGGTAACCCAATCCCAAAAGAACACACTTGGTATGCAGTCACTGATAAGGGGGTATTAACCCAGAATCTTGGAATACCCTAGACACAATTCGCATATCAATAGATTTCTAAGAAGATGGAAGGAGAGACCCCTGGTCCTGGAAAGACTGGATGTAGGGGAATGCCAGGACAGAGAAGCAAGAGGGGGATGAATGGGGAAAGAGGGAGGGAAGGGGGCTTATGGGACTTTTGGGGAGGGAGGAAATGGGAAAGAGGAAATGATTTTGAATGTATATAAAAAAATTTAGAAAATAAAATTTAAAAAAAAAGTAATGGTTAAATGACTTACAAATCACTCTTTTTATGAAAATTAAGTATTTTTTGGGGGGCATAGTAAAATATAAGAATAGTTTAACCCTTAGGATATAAAAGTCTGAGTAGGGTCATGTTTGATTTTTAGGTTCCCTCTCTTACCTGACAGTAAGCACCCTTATGCTAGTACATCAAATGGCCTATACTAACTTCTATTCCTGCAGTGACCCCCTGGAATCTCCGAAGGTAAAAATGTATACTAGCACATAAATTTCTAGCATGCAAACCTGAGTCTCCCAAGGAACCCCTGGCAAACAGAACATGGAGATAAGGGACTTGAGTTCAGTTGATTCCTGACTTTTTGTGGTCTTGGATAGCTAATTACTGTGTATTCTCAAGTTTATTCAGACCAAGCACCTTAGTTCTCATGTTCTTTCTACACATATTGAGACAAAAGCATACACTGATGCGTCAGATGGTCTGGATACGTACGTGCCTTTAGTTGATCCTACAGAATATGAGGCACCTAGATTCTTAGTGGTTTCTGGCTCTGCTGAAGCCATAGACCTTTTGTGTGATCTCAGAGCTTATTTTGGTCCTGTGGTTCTAACCACTGCATCCAGATAGTATATTGCATCCACTAGTTGTGTTGCCCACAGAAAAATCACAGAATTGACAAAACAGAAGTCTTGACTTTACCTTGGGCCAGAGGGTGGAGTCATCCCTACCTCTTTGATCTTGCTGGCACAAAGCTGAAGCACGATCATCTCAGCTACTGCACTGGGTAGCCACCAGCAAGTTTTGTCAGTACCCATAACTGAATTCCATGCAGATATCCTTATAGAATAATTCACAGAAAACAAAACAAAACAAAACATTCTAATAGGTCAAAATCAAATAGACAAAATCAAACAATAATAGGTATAGAGGAAGGAGAAGAAACCCAGGTCAATAGCAAAGAAAATATCTTCAATAATTACAGAATAAAAATTATGTAACCTAAAGAAGTAAATACCCACAAAGATACAAGAAGGATTCAGAACACCATATATATATAGGAGCAGAAAATAAACTCCCTTTGGCACAGAAAAATCAAAGCCCTAAATGGACAGAGAAAGGAAAGAATATTAATAGCTACAATGGAAAAGAAAGAAATTAACATATAAAGGAAGACATATTAAAATAACAACTGCCTTGTTAATGGAAATTTTAACAGTTAGAAGGGCCTGGACAGATGTGTACCTTACTCTAAGAGAACACAGATGTCAGCCCAAACCATACCCAGCAAAACGTTTACTCACAATAGAAGAACATAAAGTGTCTTATAATAAAACCAAATTTAAGCAATTTAGTTTTCAGATAAAAGATGGAAATAAATCACTTCTATTCCCAATTAAACTATAGAGATTTAGTAATAATGGCATAAGATGCTAAAATTGTTTGATTTACCATTGTTATGACTCATCTTCAGCCAAATGAATATGATCTGCGCTTATTTTTGAATTGGACTTCTCCTGGAGGATTTTTTTTTCTGACATTTAAAATGCACATGGTATTTTATTAACTTTAGAATATTTTTTCCATCTTAAAACTAATTGTTTTAGTCAGGGTTTGTATTCCTGCATATAATATCATGACCATGAAGCAAGTAGGAGAGGAAAGGATTTATTCACTTTACATTTCCATATTTCTATTCATCACCAAAAGAAGTCTGGACTGGAATTCAATCGTATCAGGAAGTAGGAGCTGATGCAGAGGCCGTGGAGGTATGTTGCTTACTGGCATGTTTTCTGGTGGCTTCCTCAGCTTGCTTTCTTATAAACCCAAGACTATCAAGATTCCTTCCTTTCTATCTACCAAATTCCTTCTTCATTGCTATCTATTTATTGTTTCAACATAATCTAGGAATTTAAATTCTTAACCTTGAAAGCCTGTGCTTGCTTCTGGTTTAAATCTGTACTGAGAAGCAGACTCTGTGCTACAGCCCCCTGCATCACAATCACACCAAGAAATAGCTTTACCCACAGGAGATCTCACACACCAAGACTCACAGCTGAGACCAGCATTACTATCCAAATACCTGGCCTAACTGGGAATCATCTGGGGCTCAGAGTTTGCAGGAACCCCCACCAAACTGGGGACACAATTTGTCCAATTCAGACAGGTGTCCAGGAGCAGCCCTTCACAACCCAATCACACGCAGAGATAGTTTGACCTCCAGGAGTTCTGACATACTCAGGCTCACAGAGATGGCGTGATGTCCCTGAGTGCTGATACATGCAGGCAAACAGACTTGCAAGAGGGACAGGCTCCAGTCAGAGACATCAAAACCAACTAATACAAAAGATAACCAAATGGCAAGAAGCAAGCACAAGAACATAAACAGCAGAAACTAATACTATTAGGCATCATTAAAATCAAGTTCTCCCACTCCAGCTAGTCCTGGACACCCCAACATACCCGAAAAGCCAGATAGTGATATAAAATCCCATCTCATAATGATGATAGAGGACTTTTAAAAAGACATAAATAACTCCCTGGAACAAATACAGGAGAAAACTGGTATACAAGTAGAAGCTCTTAAAGAGGAAGCACACAAATCCCTTAAAAAATACAGAAATATACAAGAAAATAGGAGAAGGAATTGAAGAAAAGTATCTAGGACCTAAGATAAAAATTGAAACATAAAGAAATCTAAATGGGAGACAAACGTGGGCATGGAAAAACTAGAAAAGAGATCAGGAGTCATAGCTGCAAGTACACCAACAGAAAAGAAGAGATAGAAGAGAGAATCTCAGGTGTAGAATATACCTTAGAAAATTTTGTCAGAAGAGTCAAAGAAAATGCAAAATGCAAAAAGCTCTTAACCCAAATCATTCAGAAAATTCAGGTTATAATGAGTACAACAAACCTAAGAATAAGAGATATAGAAGACAGCAAATTTTCCAAACTCAAAGGGCCAATAAACATATTCAACAAATTTATAGAAAATAACTTCACTAACTTAAAGAAAGGGATACTCATAAACCTACAAAAAGCCTTCAGAACCCCAAATAGATTGGAGCAGAAAAGAAATTCTTCCAATCATATTATAGTAAAAACACAAAATGCACAGGAGTATGAAAAGATATTAAAAGCAGAAAGAGAAAAATGCCAAATATCACATAAAGGCAGAACTAACAGAATTACAACAGACATCTCAACAGAGACTATAAAAGCAGAAGATCCTGGGCAGATGACATACAGACCCTAAGAGAACAAAAGGCCTACACAGGCTACTATAACCAGCAAAACCCTCAGTTCCCGTGGATGGATAAACAAAGATATTCTATGGCCAAAGTAAATATAAACAATATACTTTCACAAATCCAGCCCTCCATAATAGATGGAAAACTCCAACACAAGGAAGAAAAAGCAAGAAATTAATCTTCGCACAACAAACCCAAACGAAGAGACCTACATAAACATAGTTCTACCTCTAAGAACAAAAATAAGAGCAAAATTACAACTCAATTCTTCACAGAGATAGATAGAGCAATTCTCAAATTCATCTGAATAACAAAAAACCATGATAGTGTAAAATAGTCTCAACAATAAGAGAAATTCTGGGGGAATCACCATCCCTGATGTCAAGATGTACTACAGAGCAATAGTGATAAAAACCGCTTGGTATTGGTACAGAAACAGACAGGTAGATCAATGGGATAGAATTGAAGACTCAGAAATCAATCCATACACCTGTGGTCACCTGATTTGTGACAAAGAAGGAAAAACCATGCAGTGAGGAAAAAAGGCAGCATATTCAACAAATGGTGCTGGGTTAACTATAAGTCTGAATGTAGAAGAATGCAAATTGATCAATTCAAGTCTTGTACAAAGTACAAGAACAAGTGTATCAATAACCTTCAAATAAAACCAGGTACAGTGAATCAAACAGAAGGAAATTGGGAAAGAGCCTTGAACACATCAGGAAAGGGAAATTCTTTCTAATCAGAAAACCAACAGTTCAGGCTCTAAGATCAACTATTGACAAATGGGATCTCATGAAATTGAAAAGCTTCTGTAAGGGAAAGAACACTATCAATCGGAAAAAAAGAACAACCTGCAGATTGGGAAAAGATCTTTACCAACCCTAAATCCGTTAGAGGGCTAATATCTAATATATGCAAAGAAATCAAGAAGGGAGACTCCAGAGAACCAAATAATCCTCTTAAATATAGGGTACAGAGCTAAACAAAGAATTCTCAACTAAAGAATCTCAAGTGGCCAAGAAGCACTTAAAGAAATGTTCAACATCCTTAATCATCAGGGAAATGCACATCAAAACAACCCTGAGATTCCATCTCACACCAGACAGAATGGCTAAGATGAAAAACTCAGGAGACAGTTCATACTGACAAGGAACTGGAAAAAGAACAACACTCCTCCATTGCTGGTGGAATTGCAAGCTGCTACAACCACTCTGGAAATCAGTCTGGCAGTTCCACAGGAAATTGAACATAGTACTACCTGAGGTCCCATCTATCCCACTCCTGGGTATATGTCCAAAAAATGCTCCAACATATAACACATGTTCTCCTATGTCAATAGCAGCCTTATTTATGATAATCAGAAACTGGATACAACCTAGATATCTCTCAACAGAGGATTAGATACAGAAAATGTGGTACATTTACACAATGGGGTACTATTAAGCTATTAAAAAGCAATGGCTTCATGAAATTCAGAGGCAAAAGACTGGAACTAGAAAATATTATCCTGAGGGTGGTAACCAAGTCACAAAATAACAGACATGGTAAATACTTATAACTGCATATTTGCATGGGTAAATACCCATGATACAACTCAGAGAGCATATGAAGTTCAAGAAGGAAGACCAAAGTATGAGTGTTTCAGTCATACTTAGAAAGGGGAACAAAATAATTATTGGAAGTTAAGGGAATGAGGAACCTGGCAGGGAGATAGAAGGGGGAGGGAAAAATGAGGGTAGGATCAGTTGTGGGAGGAGATGTGGGAGAAGTACAGAGTATCAGGAAATTGAAAGGAGGTATATAACATTAGAGTATGGGGAACTTCTAGTAGCCACTAGAGAATCCCACATGTCAGGGAATTAAGAGGTTCCCAGGAAATAACAGGGATGCCATTACTCAAAATACCTAATAAAGTAGAGTTAGAACCTGCAGAGACAGTATCCAGAGGAGAGTCATAGGTCCCAGTTGAGGATGGAGCTACACAACCATCTCAAAAATTTTAACCCATAATTATTCATGTCTAAAGGAAATATAGATACAAAGCATGGAGTAGAGACTGAAGGAAAGGCTATCCAGAGACCCACCCCAAGGATCCATACCCTATCAGCAGACACCAAATCTAGACACTATTGCTGATCCCAAGAAGTACTTGCTGACAGGGGCCTTGTATAGCTGTTCCCTGAAAGGCTCTGCCAGAGCCTGTCCAATACAGATATGGATGCTTGTAGCCAACCATATGACTGAAAAAAGGGACACTAATGGAGAAGTTCGTAGAAGGACTGAAGAAGCTGAAGAGTATTGCTACCTCATAATAAGAACAACAAAATCAACCAACCAGAACCCCCAGAGCTCCCAGGGATTAAACTACCAACCAAAGAGTACACATTGAAGAACCCATGCCTTATTTGGTATCCATGAAGTGAGAGGCCCTTGGTCCTGTGGAGACTTTATGCCCCATAATAAAAGGATGCTAGGGTGATGCCACAGGAGAGGGTGGGTGGGTAGGAGACCACCCTTATAGAGGCTGGTGCAAGGGAGAAAGGGATAGGGACTTTGTGGAATGGAAATCTTGAATGGGGACAACATTTGACATGTAAATATATAAAATAACCAATAAAAATTAAAAGAAATGAAAAAGAAACGAAAAGAAAATCTATGCTCTCCCCCATCTTGGTTATCCTAGTATAGTTCTATGCACCATGTATCAGGTTTAGCTCTTATATGTCCTTCAAAGATTTGATAGAAGGAACAGGGAATTGTTATATTAAGAAGATATAAAGTATATACTTATTTAAAACACACATATCTACAGGAAAAATAAGTTATGAAACACATAGAATGAATCAGTTTATACTTATAGCTTAAATTCACCCTCTAGAATGGAGAGAGAAATGAGTAGGGAGCTTTGTAGAAAAGTATAAATAAAAAAGGTGAGTACAAAGAACTGATCATAGCCTGAGAAAAGAGTCTTTTCTGCTCTCTAGTAGGGGTAGAAAGTCATGCAAATGTAATCATTGGACTTTCACTGTAAACAAAAGGTATCCTGAGCATACATAGTCTCCCAGAACTTTGTTTGCAAGCAAGGATAGATATCATCATATAAAGAGAAATATGCCAGAATCATAATGACAAATCATTAATTTTCTTTTGTATTTAGAATCTAGATTATAACAGATTGCTTGTGTATCTGAATGTGTATTGTAGAGGAGTAGTCACATGTGTGAGTTCTAGTATATATGGTATGTCTATGAATGAGTATACATGTGAGTATGTGCATTTGAAAAATGGAGTGTAGTGATTTGAATAACAATGGCCCAAATATGATGGAATGTTTGGTCCTTAGTTGGCAAACTGTTTAAGGATAAAGTGGAATAACCTTCTTTGAAGGGATATATCATTGGGGTGAGCTTTGATGTTTCACAATCTGACAGCAGGCCTCATGTCCCCCTCTTTCTGCTTGCCTACTGTGAATAAGGAAATAACTACTGTCCAAGTACAATGTTTGTTTGCCTGCCATCATACTCCCGACTTTATGGTCACTTGAAGAATCCTTCAAAATGGTAAGCTAGCGCCCAGTGATAGATTTCTTTTATAAATCGTCTTAGTCATTGTGACTCTTCACAGCAATAGAACCCAGAGTTTGACTTTGGTGTTATCTTACAGAACTTGACCTTACCAGTTGACTAGACAGACTAGTCAGTGAGTCCAGACATTAGCCAATCTCTGTCATCATTTCCCATCACCTGAAGTGTGTGCAATGCAGGCCCACAATGTTTGACTGGGAATTTGTGAATGTGGTATCTGAATCTCTACAAGTTAGCTTCAGAATTACAGGCTCCCACTCTTGTATTGGGCATTTGTGCACAGGATACCTGAAACCTGATTCTCATGTTTCTACAGCCACTATTTTTCAACTGAGCTATCTTCCCAACCCTAGATCACAGATTTTATATATACTCTATTAAAAAGAAAATGTATTAAGGATGGTTAATATATCAGGTTGCTGGGGGAACTTAAGGAGAATATCAGAAATATGTGGATTTGATAATGTTTTTCTAGCTCAAAAGGTCAGAGTACCAAATTTTGGTATCATATTCTAAACCATAATAATAAGTTGTCTCTAGACACTAGGTAGGTTGGCGGAATTCAGCTGTGTCTTTTTATACATATGGAGGAAATCCTTATTTAAACACAGAGAAATGCATTCAAATAATTTCAGATCAATACCAGCAGGATCCATTCACCTCCCAGTATTTTTTCCACTGACTAAAGAGTTTATATTAGGGACTTGAAAATTCTCTGTTCATTATATTTTGTGGCATGTCTGTGACGTTCTTTATGTGAGTATGTGCTTTATGACTATGCTTTTAGGTTGATAGAGGCAGTGGGTTTTCCTCCTTTTCCTGTTCCGACTTCCTATTTTACAGCTTCCAAGTACTGTCCCTTCCTCACTACAGATGGATGTTCACTTGAAAATCTCCTAGCCTAAAATAGCTCCTGGTATCCACATGCAGCAACTAATAGCTGATGCAGAGTCTATAGTGGAGGAAAAAGAAGAAAAAAGGAGAAGTACTTATTAAGTGATCCCAGAGTACATCCAGGGTTGAGGGCTGGGCAAAACATAAACAGATTTATTAATGAGCAGAATGGTGTGAATTAACTGTGTTGAGAGCTGAGTTGATCCCATAGAGAAAGAAGAACTAATCTTTTTAGTGATGAAACATATTTAAAAACTGAAAAACAATCTCTGGTAGAAACTGATATATCTTCCCACCTTGTCTCTGTATATTTCATGAAAATATAAGAATATTCTTATTCTTTTTAAGTTTTAGAAGGCATTTCAGGATTCACTGTAAACTTACAATATAGATTGGATTATATATACTTTCATTAGACAATCAGTAATTTTGAAAATTAAATAATGAATATCTTTTTAGCAGATTTTGCACATTATTTTATGAATTTAAGTTAAAATTTGTGCAAGTCCATAAATGAAAAGAAATTGTTGAAGTTCTTTATTTTTAATTATTCATAATTTATTTTTATTTACATTACAAACAAATTGCACCCCTTCCTCTCCTCACTGTCTCATCTTTCCCTCTTTACTCTCTACCATTTTCTGAGAAGAGGAAAGCCCCTTGGGAACCACCCCACCCTTGGATAGCTAGTATCAGCAGGACTAACACTTCCTCTTACACTAAGGCCAAATCGTTAAGGTATCAGAAGGAGATCCAATGGTCTGCAAAAAATTCAGCCACATCCCCCTCTTCAATTGTTACCGGACCCATATGATGAGTAAGCAACACATATGGTACAAATGTAGTGTGGAGATTAGGTCCTGCCCTTGCATGGTCTTTGGTTAGTGGTCAGTCTCTGTGAATCTACATGGGCCCAAATTAGTTGACTCTGTAATTCTTGTGGTGTCCTTGACCCTCTGGATCACTCAAGTCTATCCATAACTCTCCCACAAGGCTCCTCAAGTCCTACCTGATATTTGGCTATAGGTATCTGCATGTGTTTCCATCTGCAGCTGGATGAAGCCTCCCAAGAAAGAGATATGCTATGTTTCTGTCATACAAATATTTCTCTGTCTGTGTTGAAATTCTAAAGTTCAATCCATTTGCCTGAAAATTTCATGATGTCTTTTTTTAATAGCTTAACAGTATTCTGTTGTGTAGATGTAGCATATTTTCTTCCATTCTTGAGTTCAGAGATATCTGGCTTGTTTTCAGCTACTGGCTATTACACCTAAAGCTGCTATGACTACGCTCCAGTTAGTGTCCCTGTGGTATCTTGGAGACTCTTTATTTTAAAAGATATAAAAGAAACCAAATTGACCTGAAATGGAGACCTTATGTGCATCTTTGAAAAGATTCTACCTTTATTTATGTTTTTTTTTATATTTTTATCTTTTATTTTCACATTTTATTTTATTTGTTCACATTTCAAATGTTATCCCCTTTCTCAGTTTGCTATCCACAATCCCTCTATCCACTCCCACCTCCCCATGATTCTATCAGGGTGTTTCCCCACCCACCCTTTCACTCCCACCTCACTGCTCTGGCATTCCCTTACACTGGAGCATGAGCCTTCTGAGGACCAAGGGCCTCTCCTACCATGGATATCAGAAAAGACCATCCAATACTACATAGGCAGTTGGCGCCATGCAAATCCCTTCAGCTCCTTCAGTTCTTTCTCTAACTCCTCCATTGTGTATTCTTTGGCTAGTGGTTTAGTCCCCGGGAAATGTAGAATATTATACAGACTTATCTAAAAATTTAGTAGATATTCCAACAAAGTTTATTAGAAAGTTATTTTGAAAATGTCAATTCAAAAATTCATACTGAAAATTAAAAAAAAAACAAAAGCCCAATAACCACATGTGATATAATGATCTGATGTTTTATTAACACACCAGTTCCCATAATTATATTGGCTTAGTATGACCCCAATCCTCAACAGATTCTACAGGACTGGTTTGTGGGAACAGCTTAGCTCATTTTCGGTTAAAGATCTGACAGACCAATATCCAGTTGTCAGGCATTCACTAAGCCCACTGATTAGAGCCAGAGAGATGTCTTCATGGGTAACTGTGATTATGATAAGATTTTTTTCTTGAATCATAATATATTATATGTTACAAGGAGATAATTGATTTTCATATTTTCATATGTAAACATATGTGTATACCATTACACATAGAGACACATACACACACACACACACACACAAACTTAAATTTTAAATGTTGCTTAACATAACACATATTTAGATATACATGTTCACACAAAGAGATAGATGAAAAAATAGATAAATGCAAGTTTAAAAGAAAAAAACAATGAAAAAAAAATAGTCACTGAAAGACAAGTTGTTTGGATAAGAAATAGATTTATTTTGAAAGCCAGGGAAGATGAAGGCATTGACTCTTATCTCCATGGCTATTTACATCATTGAGTCAAAAAGGAAAAATATGCATCCCTAGCCATAGCAGGCTTGTTAGATACAGATCAGCAGGTGTAAGTTCTACAGGTGTAAATTACAAGAATCTTTTTTTTTCTGTGTTTTTTTTTTAATTTACACTCTCAATGATTTCCCCTTTCCCGGTTCCCCCCTCCCCGAAAGTCCCATAAGTCCTCTTCCCTCCCCCTGCTCCCCATTAAACTCCTCCCGTTTCTCTTTCCTGGTATTCTCCTACACTGCTACATCCAGTCTTTCCAGGTCCAGGGGACTCTCCTTCCTTCTTCTTGGAAATCAATTGATATGTGAAATGCGTCTTAGGTATTCCGAGATTCTGGGTAAATATCCCCTTATCAGTGACTGCACACCATGTGTGTTTTTTGTGATTGGGTTACCTCACTAAGGATGATATTTTCCAGTTCTGACCATTTACCTAGGAATTTTGCGAATTCATTGTTTTTAATTGCAGAGTGGTATTCCATTGTGTCAATATACCACATCTTCTGAATCCATTCCTCCGTTGAGGGACATCAGGTAACTTTCCAGCTTCTGGCTATTATAGATAAGGCTGCTAAGAACATAGTGGAGCATGTGTCCTTATTGCATGCCAGGGAAGACTCTGGGTATATGTCCAGGAGTGGTATAAGAGGATCCTCTGGGAGTGTCATGCCCAGTTTTCTGAGGAAACACCAGATTGCTTTCCAGTGGTCGTACAAGCTTGCAATTCAACCAGCAGTGGAGGAGAGTTCCTCTTTCTCCAAATCCTCACCAACACCTGCTGTCTCCTGTGTTTTTGATCTTAGCCATTCTGGCTGGTGTGACTTGGAATCTCAGGGTTGTTTTTAGTTGCATTTCCCTAATGACTAAGGATTTTGATCATTTCTTTAGGTGCCTCTCAGCCATTAGATATTCTTCGGGTGAGAACTCTTTGTTTAGCAGTGTACCCCATTTTTAATAGGGTTATTTGGCTCACTGGAGTCTAACTTCTTGAGTTCATTGTATATATTGGATATTAGCCCTCCCTCGGATGTAGGTTTGGTAAAGATCTTTTCCCAGTTTGTTGGCTGGCGCTTTGTCATTTTGACAGTGTACTTTGCATTAGAGAAACTTTGCAATTTTATGAGGTCCCATTTGTCAATTCTTGATCTTAGAGCATAAGCTATTGGTGTTCTGTTCAGGAAATTTTCCGCTGTGCTCATATGTTCAAGGCTCTTCCCTATTTACTTTTCTATTAGTTTCAGTGTGTCTGGTTTTATGTGGAGGTCCTTGATCCACTTGGAGTTGAGCTTAGTACAAGGAGATAAGAATGGATCGATTTGCATTCTTCTGCCTGCTGACCTCCAGTTGAATCAGCACCATTTGATGAAAAGGCTTTCTTTTTTCCACTGGGTGGTTTTAGCTCCTTTGTCAAAGATCAAGTGACCGTAGGAGTGTGGATTCATTTCTGGGTCTTCAATTCTCTTCCATTGATCTACATGCCTGTCACTATACCAATTTCATGCAGTTTTTAATGTTATTGCTCTGTAGTACAGCTTGAGGTCAGGGATACTGATTCCCACAGAAGTTCTTTTACTCTTGAGAATAGTTTTAGCTATCCTGGGTTTTCTGTTATTCCAGATGTATTTTTGAATTGCTCTTTCTAACTCTATGAAGAATTGAGTTGGAATTTTGATGGGGATTGCATTGAATCTGTATATTGCTTTTGACAAGATGGTCATTTTTACTATATTAATCCTGCCAATCCATGAGCACAGAAGATTTTTCCATCTTCTGAGGTCTTCTTCAATTTCTTTCTTCAGAGACTTGAAGTTCTTGTTATAGAGATCTTTCACTTGTTTGGTTAGAGTCACACCAAGATACTTTATATTGTTTGCGGCTATCGTGAAGGGTATCATTTCTCTTATTTGTTTCTCAGCCTGCTTATTATTAGAGTATTTGAAGGCTGCTGATTTGCTTGAGATGATTTCATATCCGGCCAGTTTGCTGAAGTTGTTTATCAGCTGTAGGATTTCTCTGGTGGAGTTCTTTGTGTCACTTAAGTATACTAACATATCGTCTGCAAATAGTGACATTTTGACTTCTTCCTTTCCAATTCGTATCCGTTTGACCTCCTTTTGTTGTCTAATTGCTCTAGCTAGAAATTCAAGTTCTATATTGAAAAGATATGGAGAGAGAGGGCAGCCTTGTCTAGTCCTTGATGTTAGTGGGATTGCTTCAAGTTTCTCTCCATTTAGATTGATGTTGACTCCCAGTTTGCTGTTAATTGCTTTTACTATATTTAGATATGGGCCTTGAGTTCCTGATCTTTCCAAGACTTTTAGCATGAAAGGATGCTGAATTTTGTCAAATGCTTTTTCAGCATGTAAAGAAATGACCATGTGGATTTTTTCTTTGAGATTGTTTATGTAGTGGATTACTTTGATGGACTTACTTATATTGAGTCATCCCTGCATCCCTGGGATGAAACCTACTTGATCATTGTGAATGATCGTTTTGATGTGTTCTTGGATTCTGTTGGCAAGATTTTATTATTTTGCATCGATATTCATAAGAGAAATTGGTCTGAGATTCTCTTTCTTTGTCGAATGTGTATCACTATAGGAGTGGTCATCAAGACCCTTCTCCTAGCTGCCTTTAAGGTAGTCTCCTGGTTGCCCTTAGAACAGGATGTAGAACCCTCAGCTTCTTCAGCACCATACCTGCCTAAATGCTGTCATGTTTCCATCCATGATAATAATGGACTAAGCCTCAGAACCTGTAATCCACCCCAATTACAGGTTGTCTTTTATAGGTGTTGCCTTGGTCATGATATCTCTTCATAGAAATGGAATCCCAACTAAGATACTTGGCTGGAAGAGATCCCAATTCTGAACTGATTATAGGTTTGATGATAAGTATTACGTCTGAACACTGGTATAGTTGAACAATTCTAAGTAGAGCCAATATCAAGCCAGAACAATCCCTATATAGCAGTTTTATTCACGTGTGTCCAAACTGGAGCTCACCTAATGTACATCAGTACATTAATGGACAAGCAAACTGAAGAAATTCTATGGAATAAAATGTAATTCAGAAACAAAATGTAAAGAATTACAGAGTATTCAGTTACCACATTCAGGATCAATTTAGATGCCCTTGAAAGACATTTTCAGGAGCATTTCACTGTGTGAATGAACCCAGTTTCAACAGTTTTACAGTATTTGTTCCCACTCATCAATGTCAAATAAAAGTCAATTCAGAAGAAACTAGAGTACAATAGTGCTGTCAGGATAGGAGTTAAGATCCAAGACAGCGTGCAAGCCTTTGTTGAGTCTTAGTGCTCTGTATCCTAAATGTAATGATGCAAGTCCTGCCATTATATTTGTTAAAATGTTTAGGACCACATGCCCAAAAGAATGGTTTTGGTTTGTTTCATTTAACTTATAAATAGTAACTCAAATTTCCAGCAAACCTAAAATAACATTTTTAAAGTTTTATGTGGGTAGGCACCTATATCTGTGTGTACTTATTAGGTATTGTGTAAGAAGATGGGTAAAAGATGATTTTCTTATTTGGTCTGATTGTAGTACATGAATTAGTTCTAGAGATCAGTTTAATAACACTGTGCCTAAAGTTAACAAGACTGAGTACATGATTATAATGTAAACAATGTAACCCTTGATAAGTTTTGGGTAAAACAAAACAACCAAAACCCAACAATAATAAACGGAAGAAACCTTTATGAAGTGATGGATATATTAGGTGACTTGACAGTGGTAAGGATTTCATGAATATATACATATGCTCACATGTGTACATGACAGATACTTAGCTTATTTGATATTAGTTATACTTATACAAAACTATTGGAAAAATAAACCATCACCCTTATGGGGTTACTTGACATATTGCTAGTTCATTAAGACCATCATGGCCTATTTCAAATGTTTCTTTGAGTTGGGCAAGTATCTTTATTAAAATTGCAAGTATCTAGTTGTAAAGGAAAAAAGATCAAATTATACATTTTGACAAGATTCTATTAAAAAGAAAATCTGTGATTCTAATAGCTTGGGGACATGAATGTAAGATATTCTAAATTTAAGTATGTATTGATTCCATCGTTTAATGGCAGTTCCACTTCAAGGAATGTCCAGTATATAAACACAACTGTAGCCAGAACCAAGTGTAATTAAATAATACATAATGTCCTTAAATATTACAAATATTTGTTATGTCATGGCAAAATATGGAAGTCAGCCTCAGCATTGTCTTTTTCCTAATTCTGCACTCCAAAAGCTTTAAAATGTTTTCCTCATTCACTGTTAAATAAAACAAATGAATATAAACAGTCTACAGTATCCCTACAAATAGTCAAAAGATAAAAAGTAAACTATTAGCAAGTTTCAAGTTCTGCCCTAGTCCTAAGAGGTAAAGTACAAGCCAAGCCAATATCATTTCTTCAAGGAGCTAAAACCTGAGGCAGCTTTATAAAGTAATTGCAAACTAATACTTGATAATGTTATAAGAACAAATAGTATTCATTGTATTATATGACACTCCCTGATGTTCACAATAATGGGTGAAAACTTTATTACTTCTTGGGGAAAAGTACACTACAAGAACATATAGACGATATGCCAAGGGCATTGTAAGGGTGAATCCATGGTTACAACGTTCCTACTTTATTTAGCACCTTGTACCTTCATATCAATATAACCACAAAGTTAGAATGAGCTTCTATCCATCTCACAATTACAACAAATTTTAGTGTGAATTGTGGTTAATGAGTCAAGGTCAAACTCATGGTGTCAAGAACATGTAACAAAAATTGACATGAAAATAGGATTGAGGCAGTTCATTCTGAACATTTGTGGGGGGGGGAGACAAAGAGATAAACATGATAGAGATACAGAGAGAAGGGTAATTATATTTTTACAAAATATAGAGTGCACTGAATTTACAGAGAAAATTTCCATTCCTACTCTCAGGAAAGAAGAGCAAAAGCACCTAATACCAATTCAGCGTGCTATTATTAGAGAGCATTTAGTATGCTCCAATATTTCAAGGAAGATTGTGCTTCTCAAGGGTATGAATAAGATATTTCTAAATGCATGCTGAATAATTATATATGTAATTATATATGTATATGTATATATATGAGTATATATATATATATATATATATATATATATATATTTCGCCCTAACCAAGAAGTTAATAAAGCAATGATAGATAATCAATGTGAATCTTAATTATCTAATCTTAACAGGCTTATTCATGAGAAAATAACATTTGTATATAGATAATTATCTGTTCTCTTAAACTCATCTCAAATATAAGCTGCAATATTTGAAATAAATATATATAAATTCATGTATATTTTTGAACTTTGGATGTCATTAATTTAAATGTGTTTTAAAGCTTTATTGCAGTAACTAGATGTTAATAAGAGTATTAAGGTGGTCTTTCTTTCTGAGATAGTTCCTGAAATTAAATAGATATTTACTACCTCAAATCTTAACCATAATGCAGAGAGCCCACAAGGAAACTGAACCATATTCTGTATACATATACATATATATATATGTGTGTGTGTGTGTGTGTGTGTGTGTGTATATATGCATATATATGTATATATATATCTATATACAAATATATATGCATATACAAACATTCTGGTGTGTGTGTGTGTATGTGTGTGTATGGCTGTGTTGGTGTCTGTGTGTGAGCATGTATGTTTGTGTATATCTGTTTGTCTGTGTCTGTGTGTATATGTGTGTGTATATTTGTGCATGTTTATGTCTGTGTCATTCTTTGTCTGTGTGTATAAAATCAACTTGCTCTGATCTTGAATTACTACTTATTGATAGGATTCTGCTTCTGGGAATATATGAGAGTGAATTAGTAGTTAAGATAACAAACTGAGCACTATTATTTGTGTCTCTCTGGATCCTGACTACAGAGACAACATAACCAGCTGCCTAGAATTTTCCCACAATGACTTCCCTACCTTAAAGGACTATACCTTCTCAAAGTAAGTTTGTCTTGCCTTAAGTTGATTTTCTTACATACACTGATTAACACAGTAGTGATGACATACATTAAAACACTGAGATGGGTGTGTATCCTTCTGAGTGTGGCTATAGAAAAAGAGCCAAGGGTCTGTAAACTCCTCCAACACTAAAGTATCTAACTGGTTTTAGAGGGCACAATTTAGGGAAGGATGCTTTCCTTACTGATGTACCAATGTGTGAAATGTATTCTTCATGGAACTGAGTAGCAAAATAAAAAATAAAGCAATGACAGCAGTAACCAAACCACTACCTTCTCTATAAATAGGGCCAAATCATTGTGCCAGGGAATATTGTATAACAATGAATGTTGTATGCCAGTTGTCTACAGAGACAGAAGAAACCGGCCTAATTAAAATTTGTGTAAGAGTTTAGCTGTAGAGCAAGTTCAGACACATGTCTTTCTGAGTTAAAGGGACTAGGAAGGTTATTAGAAGAAGAATGGAAAGAGAGAAGGAACAGAACATCATGCTCTCATGCTGAGTGAGGTAACTAATGCTAGGAAGATAAATAAACATGTTCCTTCCCAGCTGTGATAAATAGCCCCAAATATATATATATGGAGTTACCTTAGAAAGTTTTGAAAACAATGAGTAGGGAGAGAATGAGTTATTGAGAGGAAAATATTAGTGTATAGATTATATGAAAGGGAGAATGGGTAAAATAGTGATGGATTTAACTGGGCAATAGAGAGAAAGAGCAATAAAGAAGCTGGGGGAAGAGGAATAAATAATACTAAGGAGAACTGAAAAAGCCATAGTGTAACTTACTATTTTATATTATCTAAAATTTCCTTGTCTTTGTCTCCCTTTCTGTCTCTCTGTCTTTCTGTCTCTTTCTGTCTCTCTGTCTCTTTCTGTCTCTCTGTCTCTGTCTTTCTCTTCTCTGTCACTCTCTCCTCTCTGTCTCTCTGTCTCTGTCTCTGTCTCTGTCTCTGTCTCTGTCTCTCTCTCTCTCTCTCTCTCTCTCTCTCTCTCTCTGTGTGTGTGTGTGTTTATGTATGAATATAATTAACACGAATGATTTGGAATGATAATGTTCTCTATAAGATGTCCCGCGCTATGATCTCGCCAGAAAGAACGACGCGGCACACAAACAGGATCCTTCTGCAGCAAAGCTTTAATGCATCTTGAGAGGGAGAGCATAAGCTTACAGTCTTGATGCAGAGGCCCCAAACAGGAGAACCGTTACCCTTATATAGGGAAATAGTCCCGTCTCGGACGCGGCACCCCTCTATTGGCTCTTTCCAATCAGGCCAGATTACGTGCCAGACGGCACTGTGCCTGGAGTTTCCCAGGGCATGCGCAGTCAGATGTTTACTATCCTCGCAGGCCGGATCTAGGCGCCATCTTGTAATGGCGACCAGAAGGGCGGCTCCCCACAATAAGAGTCATAAACAACCAACAGAATTCTCATTAACAGACACTGGAAACTTTCTTTTGAATTAACAGACAGGAAAATTCAACAGATTCCCCCCTCCCCAAAAAAATAAACAGAATAGGATATTGCTAGTGCCCTTTCTTGCTTTCCAGAACTTGAACATTAGGCCTTACTTGTGAATACATGGCACACTTCAGACACAACACTTGGAAGAATCAAGCTGCATTGGTCTTGAAAGACTCACTCTTCGGAATCCACTTACAATACTGGAAGGTGTTATGTGAGCAATTGAGGTAGAAAAATAACCAATAGTCCACTCAAAGCATAATGCTTATGCATCTCAGTAATGTCAAACATGGCAGGATATCCACAGCAATGCAATAATAGGATTAAGAGTTGTACACTTTACATAAGGTCTGCTTAATAGCAAGAAATCCATATCTGCTACTGTAGAACCAGTAAACAGCCTTTATATGGTGGGACCATTAAACTTAAAGGAGAACATATTCTTGACATTGTAATAGACAAGTGTAGTTGCAAACTGTATTCTGAATAATTATCCTTATGTCCACAGTTATGTGTAGCTCTCACCACTGACAAATGAAATTTTCTTTTAGAAGTAGACAGAGTCCATTACAGAAACCATGACTAGTTAAAAATCAAATAACAACTATGAGGTGTCCAATTACAACTGACAGATATACAATACAACACTTATATTTAAGGCTCAGAGACCATCATGAAGAGGAGGCTTCCTAGAATCAAGAGATAATCAGGCTGAGAAAGAAATTAGGTAAATGACACCCTTCACAATAGTCACAAACAATATAAAGTATCTTGGTGTGACTCTAACGAAGCAAATGAAAGATCTGTAAACAGGAACTTCAAGTCTCTGAAGAAAGAAACTGAAAAAGACCTCAGAAGATGGAAAGATCTCCCATGCTTATGGATTGGCAGGATTAACATAGTAAAAATGGCCATCTTGCCAAAACGAATATACAGATTCAATGCAATTTCCATGAAAATTCCAACTCAATTCTTCATAGAGTTAGAAAGAGCAATTCAAAAATTCATCTGGAATAGCAAAATAAACCCCAGGATAGCTAAAACTATTCTCAAGAGTAAAAGATCTTCTAGGGGAATTAGTATCCCAGACCTCAAGCAGTACTACAGAGCAGTAGATTTAAAAACTGCATGGTACTGGTACAGTGACAGCGAGATACATCAATGGAACAGAAATGAAGACCCAGAAATGAACCCATAAACCTATGGTCACTTGAACTTTGACAAAGGAAATAAAATTATCCAGTGGGGAAAAAAATAGCCTCTTCAACAAATGGTGCTAGATCAACTGGCAGTTAGCATACAGAAGAATGCAAATTGATCCATTCTGATCTCCTTGTATTAATCTCAAGTCCAAGTGGATCAAGGACCTCCACATAAAACCAGACACACTGAAACTGATAGAAAAGAAACTGGAGAAGAACCTTGAACACATGGGCACAGGGAAAAATTTCCTGAACAGAACACCAATAGCTTTTGTTCTGTGATCAAGAATTGACAAATGGCACCTCATAAAATTACAAAATTTCTGTAAGGCAAAGGGCACTGTCAATAGGACAAAACCAACAAATTGGAAAAGATCTTTACTAACCCTACATCCTACAGAGGGCTAATATCCAATATGTACAAAGAAATCAAGAAGTTAGAATCCAGAGAACCAACTAACTGTATTAAAGAATGGGGCTTAGACTACAGGAAAAAAATTCACCTGAGGAATATTGAATGGCTGAGAAGCACCTTAAGAATTTATCTCCTTGCACTAAGCTCAATTCCAAGTGGATCAAGGACCTCCACATAAAACCAGACACACTGAAACTAATAGAAAGGAAACTAGGGAAGAACCTTGAACATATGGGCACAGGGGAGAATTTCCTGAACAGAATTCCAATAGTTTATGCTCTAAGATCAAGAATTGACAAATGGGACCTCATAAAATTACAAAGTTTTTGCAAGGCAAAAGACACTGTCAAAAAGACAAAGCGGCAACCAACTAACTGGGAAATGATCTTTACCAACCCTACATCCGACAGAGGGCTAATATCCAATATATACAAAGAACCCAAGAAGGTAAACTCCAGAGAGGCAAGTAACCCTATTAAAAAATGGGGTACAGAGCTAAACAAAGAGATCTCACCTGAAGAATATCTAATGGCTGAGAAGCACCTAAAGAGATGTTCATCATCCTTAGTCATTAGGGAAATGCAAATCAAAACAACCCTGAGATTCCATCTCACACCAGTCAGAATGGCTAAGATCAAAAACACAGGAGACAGCAGTTATTGGCAAGGACGTGGAGAAAGAGGAACACTCCTCCACTGCTGGTGGGATTGAAAGCTAGCAAAACCACTCTGGAAAGCAGTCTGGCGGTTCCTCAGAAAACTGGACATGACACTCCTGGAGAATCCGGCTATACCACTCCTGGGCATATACCCAGAGGCTTTACCTGCATGCAATAAGGACACATGCTCCACTATGTTCATAGAAGCCTTATTTATAATAGCCAGAAGCTGGAAAGAACCCAGATGTCCCTCAACGGAGGAATGGATTCAGAAGACGTGGTATATTTACACAATGGAATACTACTCTGCAATTCAAAACAATGAATTCACGAAATTCCTAGGCAAATGGTCAGAACTTGAAAATATCATCCTTAGTGAGGTAACCCAATCACAAAAGAACACACTTGGTATGCAGTCACTGATAAGGGGGTATTAACCCAGAATCTCGGAGTACCCTAGACACAATTCGCATATCAATAGATTTCTAAGAAGATGGAAGGAGAGACCCCTGGTCCTGGAAAGACTGGATGTAGGGGAACGCCAGGACAGAGAAGCGAGAGGGGGGTGAATGGGGAAAAGAGAGAGGGAAGGGGGCTTATGGGACTTTCGGGGAGGGAGGAAATGGGAAAGGGGAAATGATTTTGAATGTATATAAAAAACTTAGAAAATAAAATTTAAAAAAAAAAGAAATATTCAACATCCTTAATCATCAGGGAAATGCAAATAAAAACAACTCTGAGATTTCACCTCACACCAGTCAGAATGTCTAAGTTCAAAAACTCAGGAAAGAGCAGTTGCTAGAGGGGATGTGGAGAAAGAGGAACAGTTCTCCACTGCTGGTGAGATTGTAAGCTGGTACAACCGTTCTGGAAGTCAGTTAGATGGTTCCTCAGAAAACTGGGTCAAATATTACTGGAGAACACTGTTATATCACTCCTGGGCATATACTCAGAGGATTCTCCAGCATGTAAAAGGACATATGCTCCACTATGTTCATAGCAGTTTTATTTATAATAGTCAGAAACTGGAAAGTATTTAGTTTTAAAACAGCAACAGCAACAACAACAACAACACACACGTGCACACACACACATGCCCACACACATCCACATACACATACACACACTTTATTATTGTTGCTTGTCTTGATAAGTGTAAGTCACATGAATGATATGGAAGATTATATTTTTTTAAGAAAGAAAGTGGGCAGGATTTGAGTGTGTTGTGTGAGGAGGATAGGAGTAAATAAATGATGTAAGTATATTATAGTATGTTCTCTTAGGTAATAGAGCTCCGTTACATATTTGGAAATGTATGTGTGTTAAACAGCATCAAACCAGTCTGGAATTCGAGATAAAATCACATTTTCTAGAATCTCTGGCATCTTGCAACTCAACTGCCTTTTAATCATTCTATCATAGTCTCACAGCTCTATAGGGCAAATAAGCAGAAATTTGTTCTCAATTGTAAGGCAGAAAACCAGAAAACCATAATACATAAACAAAAGCTTTTAAGGAAGATGAATGACACACCCTCACATGGATGTAAGATGGGAGAGAAAGGTAGTAAATTGATATTTAAGGACAGAGTTTATTTCAGATGAAGATTTATTGTGGTGAGAGTGTTTTTTGGGATACACAAGAAGGGTTGTTCACAAACCAGGTATGATTTGCAAGGAAATGCTGCTGGCAGGGCAGCAATGTTTGGAAATTTCTTATTTCAAAGTTCATGGAAAAAAATATGAACTGGAAGAAAGTAAATGGACATAAAGCAATTCTTAAATTTCTGGTATTAGATCAGCAGCAGCAGCACCAAGTTTATAGAATATAATCTATAAACTTACATTCTCAGCCCAGTCCTGGACAGTCATTGAGGAGAATGAGTAGAGTCTAGGTGACTGACATTTAATAAGAACATTGTGGCTCCCATACATGCTCTACATGAAAAATTAGTATGTAATATTTCTCATTAGTTCTACAACTTGTTGAGTGTTTTAATTCCAGGCAAAGTTAAGGTTCTTTAGGAAATAAGTATATATAGTACAAGGGAGGTAAAGAAAAGTCCATAGTAGTCCATTGACCATTGATGGGATATAATAACCCATCATCTCATTGTTTTCATATGACTGCCATCACAAATGTGCACAGGGTAGGCCTTAACACCAAAGTTACTTATTTTCTGATTTATAGGTCAGTATCAGGGTTGGGTTCTGATGGACCTGGGTTTTTTTTTTTCCTCATGTCACAGAACCTATTCTTACTATGTAGGCTGAAAAAGAAGATGAACAATGGGAGGGAGGGAGAAGCCAATGTTCTCTTGTATGTTCCTCTTTTCAGAATTACTCTACACTTTTGAGATTAGATCTTATCTTATAATAATTATATTGCTGAAAGTACTGTTGTCCAGAACAGCCATATGCATTGAGCATGTTTGTGAATAGAACATGTACAAAGAATCAGCTAAACATTTGTGCTGCTATGCACAGAATGGTACTACTCCCATCCTGGATTCAAGAAACTTCTATTTTTAGAAAGTTGTGGTTCATGCAGAGACTCACAGCTGATCATAATGCTGGGAATAGGTAACTATTGAGTTTTCAAGCCAATGGAGCCTTCTATAGCATCTGTTCCAATATTTGTGAACCATCACAGAGTAGAGGTCAGAAAGATAATAAATAAAATGGACAAGGTGCTATAGAACACTGTCTCCATCAGAATATTAACACAAACCTACACACACACACAAAGAAATATGGGTAGAATGTGAACAGTATGGGAAGAAGATGAATCCAGGTTTTAGATGGGTAAGATTGGGAAAAGAGAGGTATAATTTATTCAAAATCTATTTTATACATATAAGCATTATGCATATTAAAATGTATTTAACCATATAAAATTTAGAAGATCAAAAATTAGTCAGTAATAAACCTACTTATATAGTTTGCTTTCTAACAATGAATATGAGTGAGTTAGACACAATGAGAAAGTCAATGTTCTACAAGACAGATTGTTCTCTCATTATTTCTTACTCTTTACTGAGTTTAAGACTGAAAAATACCTGGTACCATTTAGGAACTTCATAAACTATATACGAGCATGTTGCTTTGAAGAGGGTCATATTTTGAGAGGACAGAATGAAAGCATTAAAACGTTGCATAAAATACTTTATGGAAAATATTTCAAATTTAGGTCAAATATAAGGTGATACTTTAATCTGATGAATAAGTAATTTCCATTTCAGCCAACATAAGTTAACATAGTATTTTCTGTTTTTTATAGATTAAAATTTAAATATAAGCTTCGTTGAACTAAAATGTCCCTCCCTTCTAGAAACAAGCACCACTCCTTTCCTTTGTGTTTTTTTTTTTTTTTTTAACTATTTCATTGTTCTCTCCATTCAGAAGAGTTGATTGGCGCTTCCACACAAATAATTAAGGTATATTTACTCAATTCCAGATCTGGCTATCATGTTCTGCTATAAACAAGGTCAGTTGGTAAACCTCAAAGTCAACACATAATGTGCTAAATGCAAGAGTTCCATAGAAGTCTTTGTCTCTTTTTCAGTTGTCAAATAAATATGCATGACAGAAAAGTTTATATGGATATAGTTCCTTTAACTCCTGGTTTTAAGGCTGAGTAAACCAACATTCAATAACTGCATCTGATAAGACTTTATTATAAACCAGGTACAATGTGCTGGTATAAATTCACAGGAGAAAACAAACATGCCAGTGAAATACGATAATGAGCAACTTCATGGTGTAACAATTTAACCTGTAGATCTCTAAACCAGTTTTGGTTTTTCTTCTTATCCTAGAAATTAATCAAACCTTGAAGACCCACCTTATATTTACACTTTGAAGGGGGTCAAATTTCACTATTGGTTTCAGAATGGATAAACTATTTTCCTCATTTAGGTTTGTAAATTTAACACAACCTAGAATCTCTTGAAAAGACAGTCTTAATTTGGGAATGTCTATATTGAGTTTGCATGTGTTTGCTGGGTATTGTCTCATGTTAATTGATATTTGAACACTATGAGCAATAACATTCCCTATTTAGGGGTTCCTTACACAATTAAAAGTGGTGAATTTGATCTGAGTACAAGTTACCGAATACACATACACACATACACACACACACACACACACACACACACACACATATATATATGATATATGTATATGTAAACATGTGTGTGTTTGTGTGTATGTATATGTGTATATGTATACACATATGCATATATTTTCTGCTTTTTGGTGTGAACTTATTGTTTGCATTGAGTTCCTGAGTAGCTTCCAGTAAGTGAATGACCTAGAATTATAAATCAGGTAAGCCTTTTCTCAATCAAAGTTAACTTTTGTCAAGGTGATTTGGCATAGAGCAGAAATCAAACTACAGGTGCAGAGGACAATATCAACTCAGAAATGTATCTTGGTATTAGTCACCTTGAAATTCCAAGAGGGAATTCATTGTAAATACCAGTACAATTTTTATTGTAATATGACCATGGGCAGGGAGAAAAACACTAAACCACAATTACAAAGCATAATGGTTTTTAACACTTGACTAACAGTTCCTTGCCTACAATGGGAGTGAGGATTTTACTAGTCTCTCTATTCTTAACTTTCATTGCTGGTTCCTTGGAGATGATTGAAATTACTTCTCCTAGTAGTTTACTGCAGGAAGTCTGATGTTCAAAAACAAAAGAAAACTTAATAATGTTCATTTCTTTTCAAAATGTGTGTTTTGAATTTGCATGTGTGTGTGCACACATGTTCATGTGCATATATATGTTTGAAATATGTGTCACTCCATGTATGTGAAGGTCACAGAATATCTTTTGGTATTCTTACCCTCAGTGCTCACCTTATTCCCTAGAGACAAAGAGAGCAGTCATTTTCCAATACAGCTACCAGGCCAACTGTCCTACAAGCTTCCACATATTTTTCCAGTCTTCATCATTTGTCTTGAAATAGGAGCACCAAGCTGAAAGAAATGTACTTGTGTATTGGGTTTACAAGGATTCTAGGGAGCTTGATTCAGGTCCTTAGTCAGGTACAGCAAGTGATTTCTCCATATTATGATTGTTATTTATAAATGTGAAGTTCTCATATGTTTAAGAGATACAACACTCAAAGTGTATTTTGCTTTTCCTTGGGAACTTAATAAATGTTTTTTTTTTTCAGTAAGCTTTTGAAAACTTGGCTTGCTTCCTTTATTATAGGATACTATAAGATCCATAGAGTCAAATTGAATTACAGAATTTGAATTAAGTAATTGAACACAGACACAGACAAAGACATAGACACAGTCACAGACATACCCACACCCACTCACACACACACACACACCTCAGTAAGAATCACAACAAAAGAAATGTTATTTTAGAAAATATTATTTTAAAAATTAAATATTATTTTGAAAATATTATTCTGACACAATATTATTTAGAAAATACTGTATACAGTCAATTTTTGCTGATATGTTTACACTTCGGCATAGAAGCATAAGATGAGTACCTTGTAACCTGCCATGAGATGATGCCTGCATAAAATGAGAGAGGGAAACTGAACAACTCACTTGGGAGGTGGAAAAGATAAGGCCTAAAGCCAGCTTTCACTGCACATGAATTGCTTGAATGTTATAAAACTATCCAAGGAAATTTTTCTGATATTTGGCCTGGAGTTCCAATGAGCAATACAGGAAATTGTATCACTCAGCTATATTTTCCATCTTCTTCAAGCGAAATCAGTAAATAAATGTCATAATGCTCACAATGTCAGTCTTTTACAGACACAGAGAGGAATGTAATATTATCCTCTAGGTTCTGATATTTTCTATGTTCAGCTAATAACCAAACCCCATCTCGATGACATGACCATTTTAGCTGAAAAAACTTTTGGGTAAAATTAAAATTAAATACTTTTTTATTGCATAGTCATTGAGTTACTTTTTTGAATAATTGCAAGTTTAATATTATAATAACATTAGAAGAAAGATTTTAGCATTAACCAGTGTGTGTTTGTGTGTGTGTGTGAATGCATGTATATGTGTGTATGTGTATGTTTGTTTATGTGCAATTACAACCATATTACTTTGAGCTATTAGATTTACATAAATCTTTGTGAGTGTCTCTGTGAAAATATGGCCATATATGTACAGGTATATAGTAATAGAGGCCAGTTCATGGTGTTTGGAGTTGGAACCTTTGGTGTTAAAGTTCCACGTGATTTTGAATTGTCCCTCATGGCAGATGAGCTTAAAACTCAAGTCTTCATGAATGAAGAACTAGTATTCTTAGCCACTTAACTAAGTTATTCTTTTGATTTTCCTTTTCTTGTACTTTGCTGTTTCTTCCCCATGGATGAAAATACATAGGCTACTTATTTAATAAAGTCTGTTTTTTTGGTATTTTGAGGAGTTGGACCTGATTCAGTAGAAGAGTGACCAGATAGGTATAAACTCAGGTTTCCATTCGCAGGACCTTACAGGGAAAGAGGCTTATGCTTTATCATGGTTGTTGTTGTTTGTTTGCTTGTTTTTATAAAATCACACATTTACCTGCAAAGTTATATGAAGAATGATGACTGATGGCATTTATATCTTCATTACTTACAGAAATGTTTATTTCAATTGAGCAGTGGCTAATAAATTTCTCTTTGTGAATGGTCAGGCAGCAGTATCTTAGCTTTCTCAGCCATACTATACTGGTAAGCATTGTCTAGTTCTCTCTTTGTGTGAACATTGTCAATTTGGAAGAAAATTCTTTCCATTATCATGTATTCTTTGCTGACTCAGGTTTCTTCTATAAGGTTGAGGCCTCAGTGATATTTCTACATTCACTTTATCCCATTTACTGTTGTAGTGCTTATTCTGCACATGTTTTAGCAGTCATGTTGGTAAAATTTTGTCATGTCATTTCTAGGAAACACAATTTCAGTGCATTCTTCCTCTTCCTCTTCCTCTGGCTCTTATAATAACTCCACCCCTCTTTCAATAACGCTCATCATGGAATTATTTTGTAGATGTAACCACTGAAACTTAGCTCTACAACAATGAAATTTAATTGCTTGCTTTGCTGTAATGTACTTTATTTGTTACCAAAAGAAATTTCCTTAATGTGGAGTGAGGACTATACTTATGTGTGAATATAAAGACAAATATTGAGAATGTAGTTAGGGATTATACTGGATGCTTAAAGTGATACTTGTAGATTCTACCCCAGTTACCAAGACTTGTCAAGTATCTAGGTTTTCTGTACCAGATATGTTTTCTCTTTTGATGAGTAGGACTTAAGTCCAATTAGAGAACTGTATGTGTGTCACTGTGGCATCTTTAGAGTTATTGTGACAGTCTTGTTGTTACTGTGGTTCATAGGTCTCATGGCTAGGTAGGACTTGATTGCTGTGTTCCTTTGAAAGACTGCATGATACATTATGGTATCATGAAAGCTAATCCTCAGGGAGGAGGCTTATAAGTCATTAACAGATCAGGAGTCCTTTAACTCTGTATATAAAGTGCATGGCATTATCAGCAATAAGTACATAACTTCTACTACTAGGAGACAACCAAGGAATATTGCAATAACCAATAATGCTGTGATAGGTTCTCAAACAGTGACCACCATCTTAAAAGAGAAGTTCTAGTGCCTGCTTTTGGAGTTTTTGTTAGATGGCTTTGGTTTTTGGTGGGAGAGTTGTCATTACAGATGGAAATGTGTGTGTGTGTGTGTGTGTGTGTGTGTGTGTGTTTGTGCGTGTATGCCTTTGTGTGTGTGTGTGTATGTGTGTGTGTGTGTATTTGAGGGTGTATATGCATGTGTGTGTGTGTGTGTACCCTATAGGTAGTTTATGTAGTTATTACATCCAGAGGAGCTAAAACCTTTTACAATTCCACTAACAATGAATGAGTGTTCTTTTTTCTACTTTCCTCCAACAATTGTTGGTTGGTTGTTTCATCTTTGTCATTCTAACCAGAATAAGATAAAATCTCAAAGTTGTTTTGAAATTCATTTTCCTAATTTCTAGGCATATAAATATTATCATAAAGAGTCTTAACTATTTTTTTCCTTCCATCCAGTTAATTTTTTTAAATGTGTCCTTTGTTTTGTTGATGTTATTTTGAGTTCAGTATATATTCTGCATATAATTCTCTGCAATAGAAATGTAGAAAAGTTTATCTTTTGGGCTTTCTTTTCATAAGGTGAATTGCTTCTTTAGGCTTCCAGAAGTTCTTTAGTTTTACACAACACAACTTGTAATTTGTTGGCCTAACTTTTGGACAAATACAGTCCTATTCAGAAAACCATTCCCTAAAGCTGTAGCATATATGTTACTGCCAATGTTTTCTTCTACCAGTTACATTTTTTTTCTGGTTTTTCATTTAGGTCTTGGATCCATTTGGAGATAGTTTTGTACAATTTGTTAAATAGGAACTTATTTTCACTATTCTGCATGTGAACATCCAGTCTTTTTCAGCAGCATGTATGAGGCTACTTTCTTTGTCTGGTTTATATTTTTCCAACTTTGCCAAAAGTTAACAAACTTAATAGTGGCTAATATTTTCTCTTCACATGACAGCAATTTGTAAGTATTCCATTGTTCTACATGCCTACTTTTGGACCATTGTTTTAGGGTTTGTATTGCTGTGAAAAAAATATTTTTACAAGCAATCAAGTTGAAGAGGAAACTGTTCAATAGTCTTATATTTTCACCCCACAGTTCATCATTTAAGAAAGTCAGGACAGGAATCCAAACCCTTGAGGAACATGTAGGCAGGAGCTGATGCAAAGATTATGGAGGCTTACTGGCTTGCTTATAGAAATCAGGACTACCAGCTCAGAAATAGGAAGACCCACAATTGACTTTGTCCTTACCAATCAATCATTAATTAAGGAAATGTTTTATAGGCAGATATTATGGAGGCATTTCCTCAGGTAAAGTTCTCTCCTTTCAGATAGCTCTCATTTGTATGTCAAGCTGACATAAGAGTAGCTGGATTAGTCATTATGTTTTTTTTTTTTTGTTGTTGTTGTTGGTAGTGGTGGTGGTGGTGGATTTTTGTTTTTGTTGTTATTGTTGTAGTTGTTGATTTGTTTTTTTTTTACTACAGCTTTGTAAAGTAATTTCTCCAAAATAATAATTTGTTGATCTTAGGATTGTTTTATCTACCTAGGCTCTATTTGGTTCCATATGAATTTAAAGAGATACATTTCTGTGAGATGAGTTGGAGATTTTCATTGAAATTGCACAAAATCTGTAAATAGCATTTGGTAGAAAAATCATTCTTACAATAGTAATTCTACTATGAGCATGGATGCCATGCCATATACTAATGTCTTCTTTATCTCTTTCTTCAAAATATTCTGGTTTTTATTACAGAGGTTCTTCAGTTCCTTGGTTAGCTTTATTTCTGATTATTTGATATTGATACTATTATAAATGGGTATGTGTCTATCTCTTTTTCTATATATGTGATAGTAATATATGGAAAATTTATTGATTTTTGTTAGTTGTTTCTGTATCCTGCCACACTGCTGAATTACCCATTTCTAGAAGTGTTCTGAGAGAACTTTTGAGCTCTCTAATTAAATGGGGAAATATAGACAGCTTGATTTCCTTCTTTCCAGTTTTGCATCCATTTTATTTCTTTCTCTTTGTTTATTCCTACAGGAAGTGCTTCTCACAATATGCTGAAAGGCATAGAGAAGGTGGGCATCACTGTCTTTTTCCTAACTTCAGTGAATGTCTGATGTATTTTTCCATTTAGGAAGATGATGGCTGGCAAGAGTTTTGAGTATTTTTGCATTGATATTCATAAAGGAAATTGATCTAAAGTTCTCTTTTTTGTTGGATCTTTGTGTGGTTTTGGTATCAGTGAAATTGCGGCTTCATAGAAAGAGTTTGGTAGTATTCCTTCTGTTTCTATTTTGTGGAATAGTTTGAAGAGTATTGGTTTTAGGTCTTCTTTGAAGGTCTGATAGAATTCTGCACTAAAAGCATCTGGTCCTGTCCTTTTTTTGGTTGGGAAACTGTCAATGACCACTTCTATTTCTTTAGGGTTTATGGGACCATTTAGATGTTCTATATGATCCTGATTAAACTTTGGGAGTTGGTATCTGTTTAGGAAATTATCTATTTCATTCATGTTTTCCAGTTCTGTTAAGTATAGGCTTTTGTAGTAAGATCTGATGATTTTTTTTTCAATTTCCTCAGTTTCTTTTATTTCTCCCTTTTCGTTTCTGATTTTGTTAATTTGTATGCTGTCTCTATTCCCTCTGGTTAGTCTGGCTAAGGGTTTATCTTTCTTGTTGATTTTCTCAAAGAACCAGGTCCTGGATTTGTTGATTCTTTGTATAGTTCTTCTTGTTTCTTCTTAGTTGATTTCAACCCTGAGTTTGTTGATATCCTGCTTAGGACACTGTCAAAAGGACAAAAAGGCCAACGGCAAATTGGGAAAAGATCTTTACCAACCCTACATTTGACAGAGGACTAATATCCAAGATATACAAAGAACTCAAGATGGTAGACACCAGAGAGCCAAATAACCCTATTAAAAAAGGGGGTACAGAGATAAACAAAGAATTTCACAGAACAAGAATATTGAATGGGTGAGAAGCACCCAAAGAAATGTTCAACATCCTTAGTCATCTGGGAAATGCAAATCAAAACAACCCTGAGATTTCACCTCACACCAGTCAGAATGGTTAAGATCAAAAACTCAGGAGACAACCGGTGCTGGTGAGGATATGGAGAAAGAGGATCACTCCTCCACTGCTGGTGGGATTGGAAGCTGGTACAACCACTCTGGAAATCAGTCTGGTGGTTCCTCAGAAAACTGGCCATAATAGTACCAGAGGACCCTGCTATATCATTCCTGGGCATATACCCAGAGTATTCTCTAGCATGTAATAAGGGCACATGGTCCACTATGTTCATAGCAGCCCTATTTATAATAGTCAGAAGCTGGAAAGAACCCAAGTTTCCCTCAACAGAGGAATGGATACAGAAAATGTGCTATATTTACACTATGAAATACTACTCAGTTATTAAAAACAATGAATTCATGAAATTCTTAGGCAAGTGGGCTGAACTGGAGAATGACATCCTGTGTGAGGTGACCCAATCACAAAAGAACACACATGGTATGCAATCAATGATAAGCATAGAAGCTCAGAATACCCAAGAACCAATTCATATATCAAATGTTGCCCACGAAGAAGGAAGGATAAGCCCCTGGTCCTGGAAAGGCTCAATGCAATAGTGCAATAGTGTAAGGGAATATCAGGACAGGGATGCGGGAAGGGGTTTATTGGGGAACATGGAGATGTAAGAGGGCTTATGTGACTTTCAGGGATTGGGGATCCAGGAAAGGAGAAATATTGCCTAATAATTTTTGTTATTGTCATTGCTGTTGTTGTTTCCTTACTTGGTCTTAGTAAAAATATGAAATGCTTCTAGAATGTATGTGTCATGCTTAGAGAGGGGTTCTTCTCTGTATCATTTCCATTGACATATACGTGCTGCTGAAGTGAGCATTTACATTCACCACAAATAAAATGTATACATTCATATCCACTGTCAAATAAACTCCTATGAACAAACAAGGATCATGTCTTCACTAAGGATCACTGTGAGGATGACCATCACTGTAAAGAGCTGTACCTACAAATCCATAGGAAGGCTTGCTCTCATAAAGGACCTCTGTCCTTTCAACACTCTCTCCAACTCAAATTGGGTTCCTACCATTTTAGGCTATCCCTTTCCCCTCTGGCTGGCACACAGACCCCCAAATGGAAAGATAAATCTATGGACCCCTTTTCTCAGTGCTATATCAATGGTGCTTGGGTATCCAGAGAGGAGACCTGGAAAGACTGTGGACTTCTCACTAGGAAAATTGCCTTGCCTTCTCCTGTTGGCTTGTTGTGTCACTCCTAGCATTACAAGTAGAGAAGCAGGACACATTGACATGGATGTCCATCTATCTTTATGATTCTGCTGAATATTTTCATTCTGAAAATGTAACTTCCATCATGTGATGAAGAGTGGGGAAGAGAGGGAAGAAGTATGGACTACGGAATGCTTAAATGTGATTCAAAACCTCACACTTATTCTTCGGTGTTAAAAAAAAAGTGCTCTTTGTATTTTATGGCTCCAGCTGCATATGTAGCAGAGGATGGCCTTTTGGGAACCAAAGGGAGAAGAGGCTCTTTGCTCTGTGAAGGCTCATTGC